>CM019162.1:22859162-22995480 GCA_009733165.1 Naja naja
AGAACAGAACAGAACAGAACATAGAATAGAATATAGAATAGAATAGAATAGAATAGAATAGAATAGAATAGAATAGAATAGAATATTGAGTAGAATAGAATATAGAATAGGCAAGGAACAGAACAGAACAGAATAGAATAGAATAAAATGGGCTGGAAGGGACCTTGGAGGTCTTCTAGTCCAGCCCCCTGCTTAAGCAGGCAAACCTATACCATTTTAGATAAGTGTCTGGACTCTTCTTTAAAACATCCAGTGTTGGAGCACCCAGGCTTTCTGGAGGCAACTTCTGTTCCACTGGTTCCACTGTTACAGAAACAGGGACTTTAATTAAATGAATCCTGGCTTATAAGTAGCCATCAAACTCTGTTTGGGAATAACAAATGACCTTTAGAAGAGAAGAAGACTTGGCCAAAAGAAGAGCATGAGGCCACCCTACTGTGGGACATTCAAGATGCTAGTCACAATCTTCGATGGTGCGTTGTTTTCCTTCACAAACCACAGGATTTCCAATTGTGTCTGACATAAATTTTGATCTACAGTATTATACCTGAAGCAGAACTCAAATCCAGGTTGATGATGTCAAGGTTACTTCCAGAAGAAACCTCCAAACTTTGCCATGAAGCGGTCATTGTTGAGTTGGCAGGAAAGGAGCTTGTCAAATCTATGGAGAGCAATCCTACAGACTCTGCAATCCATCCACTTTGATTGACATGCAGACAGGAGGAAATAACATTTGGCGCCTATCCCAGCTCTGAGAACGCCTTGATCCAAACTTCTTCCTATTTGGGGTGTGTCCTTCTTCGCACGCTTCCCAAAATTGTGTGGTCCACAACACAGGTTAGGGATTTGATCCTCCAAAAGGCCCTTTCCCCTGGTGCCCCAATGACCACACCCAGGAAGAGATGCATCGAAGTGGCAATTCTCTCAGGAGTTTTGGCAAACGTAATTCCTGTAAATGTTTACAACTCCGTTCATGGCTCATCAATAATTCAACTTAAACAAAACCAGCTTGGATTTTTTCCCTTCTCTAAAAGGTTTTTTGGGCTGTTTAGTTCTGATTTGTTTGTTTTTTTTTCAACAGAAACATTAAAAAGCCAAGGCCTGAGATACTGGGGGGATCTGATTACACTGAAAGATAATTTCCCTCCCTCGTGATCTTAGATGGACAAATAAAATCCAGCATTTTGCACAAAAGAAAAAAAAATCACACTGAAGCCAATGCAGCAGCAGCAGCAGCAGCAGGAGAGGAGGAAGTCGAAGGCACGTCTCCAACTTTGCCAGAAGACAACTTCTCAAAAGCCATGCATTTTTAATGCACGCTGAAAGTCGTAATGGTCTTCAGCTTCTAATGTCCATTAATGATCTCTGCATACCACAAAGATGTTTCTAGCCGATACCTTGGAGAATTCGTTCCATCCATCTTGAAACTTTCTCTGAGCTTGCTCACAGATGAAGAGCTGCGATTGAAAGGGCAACCAGTCTGGAGGAGGAGAAGGATATTTTGGGGTTACGGAAGACGGTAAGAAGGAAAAGGAAGGAAGGAAGGGAAGAGAGAGAGAGAAAGAAAGAAAGAAAGAAAGAAAGAAAGAAAGAAAGAAAGAAAGAAAGAAAGAAAGAAAGAAAGAAAGAAAGAAAGAAAGAAAGAAATGGAAGGAAGGAAGGAAGGAAGAGAAGGAAGAAAGGAAGAAAGGAAGAGAAACAAACAAATAGGAGGAAGGAAGGAAGGAAGGAAGGAAGGAAGGAAGGAAGAAGGAAGAAAGGAAGGGAAGGAAAGGAAAGAAGGAAGAAAGGAAGAGAGAAAGGAAGAAAGAAAAAGAAAGAAGGAAGGAAGGAAGAGAAGGAACAAAGGAAGGAAGAGCAGAAGCAGTTTAGAAAGGCAGTAACTTGGGGAAAAGAGCTTTGATAGCTTTTTCTGGGGTCTGCAAATGGAAGGGGAGCTTAAGATTCGATGTTTCTCATGATCTGTTTAGTTGTTTGTGGGGGAGGGGAGATTTATACTGTCTCCTTGGATCCAGAAACTCCATTAAATAATAATTATCTATTTTATTTAGCCTGTGGCAAAAAAAAAAAAGCTAAAAAGCACATCACCGTGACATTCTTGATGAGCAAATATGAGACTATTTACTTGGTTTTCAAATTTAAAGTCAATACATGATGGAATTGCATGCAGAAAGCCTTTGGGGTTATGATAATAATATTGTAATATTTGCCAGCAGCTAACAGAATCACAGAATTGGGAGGGAGGACTTCGGTACATTTGGTCAGGTGGTAAATTTGTTTTCTCCAACGTACCAACATGGCTTGTTTTGGGTAAAAGCAGAATTCTATCATTCCTTCATATACGGAACACACTTAGTTGGGAAATTCACATGGCAGCGAAGGCTTTCTGGGGAGGGAAAATTCAGGGAACAGCCAGACCCAATCAAGAACTCTGTGGCAGGAATTCTGTTGCATTTCCCGGCTGTAAATTACCCCAAACTTCTTGGAATTGCACTGCATGTTTTGTACAAAATTGAGATGTAAAAAAGGCTCTTTGCTTGCAACCAGGTTGCTTCATATCCTGGTTTGTTTGCAGCTCTTGTTGTGTGGCTTGGTTAAACTTGACATACAAAGCAGTGGGGAGGTTTCCTGGCGAAATAACCCGATTTATGCCTAGCCACGTCGCGATGATAGATTTCTTGAAGCCCGAAGAATACTATCTGGGTTTGTGAAATCACAAGCTGAACCAACGCCCAGTGATGGAAAGGGTACCAACCCCACTCCTTCCTCAGTAGTATTATTCTTCCTCCAAAAAAATTAATAATAATGCTTGCTCATTGTGACAACCAGTGGAATTTCGTAACATCTTACTTACAAATTTTGTTATTTTCCGTATGTTTCTCTTCCCTCGACCCTACTTCAATTCCTTTTATTTTAAAAACAAAAAAAAGGAAAGTTGCAGTCAAACTGGAAGGTTGGAGCCCAATGGTGCAGCTAAAGCAGCTTACAACGGGTGTCAAAGACACTATGACAAGGTCAATGGCATTAAACAGGATATTGGGAGCTGTTAGGGGTGTTTTGTTCTGGGTTCGGTGGTAGCCATGTCAGAATAGGAAAACTCAGCTCCAAAAATCATACATTCCTTTGACCAAAATACTTACAAGTGAGGAAATCATGACTTTTGCAGAGCCTGAATGTTGTTGATCCCTTGCCTGGTGTTTCACCTCTTCTCTGGAATTAAGGAGAAACTTCCTAACAGTGAGGACAATTCACCAGCGGAACTGCGTGCCACCAGAAATCGTGGGCACTCCATGACTGGAGGTTTTTAAGAAGAGACTAGACAATCACTTGTCTGAGATGGTATGGGTTTCCCTGCCTGAGCAGGGGGCGGACTAGAAGACCTCCAAGGTTCCTTCCAACTCTGTTATTCTATATCATAGCTCATTCATTCTATTGTTCTATTGAGGTAGGGAGAAAATTCGAAATGAGAATTTTAAATTCGAAACGAGACGGATCCAGTGATCTATGCACATTAAAGAGATGATGGGGGGTGTGGGGGGTTGTAAACCACAGAACCTCACATTTGTTCTTGGAATAACCTTGTGGTGCCCCATCCAATCCCTAAATCAGGTCTGCTCAGCTCTTTGAGAGGAGCCAAAAATAGCAGGAAAGAGGAAAAGGGGGTTTTGCCATCTTTTCGCCAGATGTCAAACCAAATTTTCCCTCTTTGTGTCGGTCTGGCCTTCCAACCAGAAACTCTATTGTGGGCAGACAGACTCGACATGGGAGCAGCTGCGGTCTGAACTTGGAAGCAGTTGCTCTTTTTTTCCAAAAAAGAACATAATGGAGGGGAACACGAGGCCTCACCTTCAAAGTGCTCCAGAGTATCTTTTTTTTCAAAAAGGCTCATCGGGAGAATGCTGGATGGAAATCCACCTGCTTTTGATCCCGTTCCAAATCTGCAAGAAAGTTTTTGGGGTTGTTTGTTTGTTTGTTTTGCAGTGACCCAGAATTCAACAAATTTGTTAACAGCCTTTGTTGTGTTCCCTCCTGCCTTTTTGGCTCCAAATCATCGTGGTCTTCATTCTTAGTGGGGGTAAGATGTTGTTTGGGGTTCCGTTGCAACGTGGAGTTGATTGCTTTTGGTGGCATTTAAGCACTTTCTGCTGACTAAAATCTGTACTCATGAAACAGACTGTGGGGGGCTTGTAAGTGATAAATTAAATGCATGTATCTGTACCAACAATTGTGATTTATCGGTAGTATGGTTGAATAGGTCTAGGTTGCGTAAATCGAAGCGTAATGTGATTGTGAGGTCATTGGTTTGGACATTGCATTACCCAACTAGGTAACATCATCAGTGCTAGGAGGAGAAGGGTATACAGTGGGGAGAGGAGGAGGAGGTGGAGGAGGACTGTGGGATTATTTCTGAGCTTGGTTGTTTTCTTGCAGGCATTTCATTACCCAACTAGGTAACATCATCAGTGCTAGGAGAGAGAGAGGTGTACAGGGAAGAGGAGGAGGAGGACTGTGGGATGCTTTCTGAGCTTGGTTGTTTTCTTGCAGACATTTCATTACCCAACTAAGTAACATCATGTAGTTGACTAACAAAATGCCTGCAAGAAAACCAACAAGCTCAGAGGGCACCAAGGATCCCACAGTTCAACCTTCAGCTACAACTATTCTCCGCTATGGGTATCATGTGAGTTTAGGTTGCATAACTAGATACAAGCATAAGGAGCAACTAACAACGATTCTTGTTGTGTTTGACTTTGGATATGCCTCTCATATACGTAGCATGGGCCTGTTTTGGAAAGAAACCAAAAGGATGGAAGGTGTGTTGTTAACTAGCCACAGCTGGTAGGGTTGCCATCCTCAACGATGTGGAGGATTGTCCCGCAGACAAAACAGCAAATTGGACCATTGTTCCATGGTTGGTACTGTTGAGTTTCAGGGTTAAATGTTGGGGAGAGCCATGGTGGCGCAGTGGTTGGAATACAGTATTGTGGGCTAATTCTGCTGCCGACTGCCAGCAGTTCGATCCTGACCAGCTCAAGGTTGACTCAGTCTACCATCCTTCCGAGGTCAGTCAAATGAAGACCCAGATTGTTGAGGACAATAGGCTGATTCTGTAAACTGTTTAAACTGGAAAGCACTGTGAAGCAGCATGTAAGTCTAAGTGCTATTGCTATTAGTGACTACGTTCTAGACAGCAGATATCCGCCATAGTTACTGGTGAAACAGAAGGAAATCTGCTCTCTAGGCCACAGTCCCGAAACCTTGATCCTCAACCCTGCCCAAAAGGAGTCTTTGTTGTGCTAGAAAAGAGGTAGGGAACCCATGACCTTCTGTTGCATTTTTCATCAGGGATGTGTTCTTGCAAGATGCAGGCAGATGGCAACATTTTGCAGAGTCCCAAGTCCTGTAAAATTGTGGGATTCACAGCTGAATTCCCATCTGCTGTAGAGCGCCTAGCCAGCTGAAATTCAACAATACCCAGAAACCCACATAAGTGTTAGCGCCTTCTCAATGCAGGATGCAGGAACCAGTAGAATCGGGCTCCCTTTGCTGTGTGGACAACCTTCTCTTGTGTTGCTATGATTGGGATTCCTGCTTTAAGAGGACAGTTGGACTAAAACACATGAAGAACGGTTGCAGGATTTGGGAAAGGCCAGTCTAGAGAAGAGAAGGGCTAGTGGGGACATGATAGCAATGGTCCAGTATTTGAGGGGCTGCCAATAAGAAGAGGGGGTCAAATTATTCTCCAAAGCACCCAAAGGCAGGACAAGAAACAATGAATGGAAACTCAATCAAGGAGAGAAGCAACCTGAAATTGAGGAGAAACTTCCTAACAGTGAGGACAATTAACCAGTGGAGCAGAAGTTGCCTTCAGAAGTTGTGGGTGCTCCATCACCGGAGGCTTTTAAGAAGAGACTAGACAGCCACCTGTCTGGAATGGTATAGGGTCTCCTCTTGAGCAGGGGGCTGGACTAGAAGACCTCCAAAGTCCCTTCCAGTTCTATTCTGATTCTGATTCTGGTCTGCAGGACAATCAATGTTGGGTGACTGTATGACTCATGGTGGCTTTGGAGGCCTGACAGGACAGGACAAAGGATGTAGGCTAAACATGAAGAAGATCTTTCAGATCATAGAAGGGAGTAGGAGATGGAAGAGGCTGTCTTTGAAAAAGATAGGTTGTCACTCATATTTTTCAAAAATGAAAAGAGAAGATGGGTGGACAACTAACTAGCAGTAGCTTTTCTGCATTGGAGGAGAGTCTAGACTAGGGGTCTTCAACCTTGGCTACTTTTTGACTTGTGGACCCCAGCCTCAGAATTCCTCAGCCAGCCATGCTAGCTGGGGAATTCTTGGGAGTTGAAGTCCACAAGTCTTAAAGTTGAGAAGGTTGGACAATCCCGATCTAGGCCATCAATGAATTCCCTCCCACTTCTAGAAAGTCAACCATCCAAGGTTGGGTTGGTGGATGGTACAGAACACTCATCATCTCCTATGACCCCATAATCCCTTGCAGAGTGGAGTCAGGGCAACTGAATGGAGTTGAGTATTTACTGGCTGGATGCCCTTCCTTTTGCCAATGATGGTACAGAACACTGATGTGCCCCTAAAGAGGATGGCTCATTTGTGAGACGCCACACGTATTGTTAGAATGTAAACACCCTTGTGTGGACGGGGATGAGAATCGGCACTTGCTAATGGTTGAGACCCTTGGAAGATCTCTTGCAAGCTCAACTGGGAATTTCTAGCCATTGGCCACCAAAGGTGCAATTTTGGATGATGAGAACTCCAGTAACCAAAAGATGGATGTCCAGCAGGACATTTGGAGAAACAAAGCAGCAGGGCAGCAAGGAGATCTTGGTCACCAGAGACTTCATAATCTGGTTTCCTCAAAGATCACAGGGTCACCAATGGCTATTCGGGCCTCAGAACCTCTGGGGAAACAGAAGTCACCCTTTTCATGGGGGGAAGCAGCTGGCCAAGCCCAGATGCCCAGGGCAACTTTCCCATCTTCTTATCCACCTTTTGGTACTGGTATTCTCCAGATCACCTCCTGCTCCGGATTTTTCCCAAGCACATCGGGGAGGCCAGAGACTCGGGTTCCTCCTCTAGCTCTCTCCTTTCTTTCTCCAGCTTCTCTCTCCCTCTTTCCCCTCCCCTCCTCCCGGCATTTGCCTGTGGATTCTCACGACCCAGGGATCGTCCAGCCTCGCCATACCCGGGCTTTCAAAGCCGTCCCGATCAAACCACGTTAGTTTGGGCGCCTATCTCGGTTTGGCGACGGACTTTCTTTATTTGAGCCCTTTCCTCTTTTTCGGGAGGTATCTCGGGGGCAGAAGGAAGACCCCGGCGGCGCCCCTGCCGAGAGGACGGAGAGCCCACTTCGGACTGTGCGCTCCCTCTCCTCCTCCTCCTCCTCCTCCCTGCGTACCGAGCCCAGCTTCTGCATTCATGCAAGAGGGGGGAGGAGGGAGCAGAGCCGCCTGGGGCTTTTGCCGCGTCGCCTCTTCCTCCTCCTCCTCCTCCTCTCTTCTCCTCCCTTCGCCGCCGCGCAGCGCCTGGAGGAGAGCGCAGCCTCGGTCGCTCGGCGTTGCTGTTGCTACTGCTGCTGTCGAAGGAAAAACCCGACCGACCGCCCGTTGGCTCGCTTGTCGCCGCCTTCTTCTCCTCCTCCTCCACCTCCTCCTCCTCCTCCTCTCCCGTTGCAGAGCGCGCGCTCGCCTTCCCAAAAAAAGACGCCAAAGCCTCGCTCCGTCCGGCAGCTTTCGGGAGATGCTGCGGCGAAGGCTGCCCCGCTGAGCAGGACTCCAACCAAGCTGGCCTTCCCGGGGGAGCTGCGCGGCGGAGGACATCGCCACCCTCCTTAGGAGCCGCTCTCCGGAGTAGGGGACGCCAAGGTGCCTCTCCGGAGCCCACCCGGAGCCCCCTTCTCCGGGCCGCGGGGTCTTAACAGGTTGTCTCTTCGCCGGACGGAGAGGGGCGCAAAGGCAGAGCCGATTCAACCGAAGGCGGGGAGGGCAGGCAGGCGCCGGCGCCAATGCTGCGCCAGGGCGCCCGTGCGCCTTTGGAGCCGTCCGGGGACCTGTTGGGCGTCCCGCTCCGGTTTCGCTGAAGGCAAAAGGAACTTAACGCCCCGGGATCGAAGTTGAGGGAGCTTCTTGCCTTGCAGCGGCCCGGGGAGGAGGGGTCGCCGCCTTTGGGAACGGGGGGGGGAAGCACCCCTTCCTCCCTCCGTCGCCCAAGGGCGCACGCCTTTTCCTCCTCCGCCAGCGCACCTCGGCTGGCACACCGGGAGCGGGGGAGACGGCCTAGCCCGCCGTCCCGCCGCTTCCTCTTCCTTTAGATCCCCGAGGGGCGGCGAGAGCAGCATGCTGGGGGCCTCCCCCGCAGGCAGCGCCCGCAGCCCCGCCGAGTGACCCTCCAGGGTGGCGGCTATGGCGGCAGCCATCGCCAGCTCCCTGATCCGCCAGAAAAGACAAGCGAGGGAGCGCGAGAAGTCCAACGCCTGCAAATGTGTCAACAGCCCCAGCAAGTCCAAGACCAGCTGCGCCGACAAGAAGAAGCTCAGCGTCTTCTCCCGGGTCAAGCTTTTCGGCTCCAAGAAGAGGCGGCGGAGGAAACCAGGTGAGGATGCACCTGCACCCAGCCCGGGGTGAGGTGGGGGTCGGGCGCGGGGAGGTGCTGAAGGACGGTGTGGAGGCTGCTGTCGGGTCCCGGTGAGACTGTTGCTTCCCTGGAATGGTGGACATCACCGGTCTCCTCCTTCCTTCCTTCCAAGCTTTGGCCAGGGGGCTCAAGTGGGAAGTGCTGCAGTCTCCCAAACATTGGGATGAGTTCTCCTGACCCAAAGGAGCCAGCTGCATTTTAATGGGGGTACCTTGAGCCTTGGGGAGGTGTGGATTCATGCCAAGAAAACTCCCTCCCTCTGGGGGTCTTAAAACCCGGTTCTTGGAGAAAGCTGGGCCGGTGGTCCCTTGGGTGGAAAGCTCTTCAGTCTTCCTTTCAGTGAATGAGGCAAGGATAGCAATAGCAACATCCCTTAGACTTATATACCGCTTTACAGTGCTTTACAGCCCTCTCTAAAGCGGTTTACAGAGTCAATCTCTTTGCCCCCCAACAATTTGGGTCCACATCTTACCCACCTCGGAAGGAGGGAAGGCTGAGTCAACCTTCAGCCTGGTGGGATTTGAACTGCCAAATTGGATAGATATAGTCTATCCTGACCTGCAGGAACAAGAGAGGAGGTGAGACCTTCAGCAGTATCTCCCGATCACCTCTCAGATTGGAGTCGACATGAACGCTTACGTGTTGCAGAAGAAATGCGTTCTACAATCCAAATCCTAGGTGGCCTCTTAGAGGTCTTCTGCTTTGGGTGCAGGGTCTTGGGTTACATGAAACATTTGTTGGACTCGGAGAGAAGGGTACTTCCTTGATGTTTTGGTCTCTTCTCTCACTCAAACATGAGCCAAATTGGGAGGGATGCCTTCTGGACCAGCTGTCTGGACCATTGGCTGGCTATGGGAGATGTAGTCCAATTTATCTGGCTGGGGAGATGGTGAAGTGAGTTTGATTCTTCTTCTTCAGGTCCAAAAGTGCAAAAGATTGGACACAGGTCATACCTGTGTGTCACAGGTCATACCTGTGTCTTCTTTCTCAATGGTCTTCCTTTCCCAAAATCAAGGTGAGCCATCTTTGTAAGCTACAGTTGTGGTGTTGGATGGAACTGAGCAGGTGATGGTCACATAGCCATACAATGGTGGATCTCTAAAGAGATCCCTATGCCACCCTTGGTGAGATCTCTTGCATTTTATAGGAAGCCCGATGGTCAGTTTATATCATGGGACCATCACAAGAAATGGGGAGAGAGAGAGAGACAGCTGATTGATGGCTTTGGAGAAGAGCCAAAGATGGGGAAGCTTAGCCCAGTCTGTGGATGAGATGATCCATAGAACTCGTGTTCAGAAACAAGGAACTTTGTGTGCAGAACACAAGAAACACACAACCAGGAGATGACTCTCAGTGTTATATCTCACAGGCGAGCTTCAAAGCTGCCTTAACAGGAGGGGATAATACTATGTTTCACTGTGGTGTTATTTGTGTAATGGTTTTGCAACCCACATGATAGAATGGTGCCTTGCACTGGATGCCTAGGTCGGCACTGGCGTTGACTTCGTATACGTCAAATTTTCACAAAATGCCAGGCTTATAGTGACATTGACAAATGTCCAGGGTGAAAAAATGACAGTCAGGTTTGCTCTTCTTTGCTGTTCTGAATTCAGCAGGAAAATTAGGGGGGTATTTTTTAATTTGCATCACATGTCAAACATGTGCAGGACTTAAAAACCAGTGGACAAGTAGAAAGGGAAGAACTTCGTTTGGTGGTTTTTGTATGGTTTTTTTTTTTAAAGACAGCTATAATCCTTTTTCTGTTCCCAAACCATCTTCTTCCCTCTTCTACTGCTCACAAAGTAATTTCATTTTGGGGTGGAGGGCAGAGGAAGCTTCTAAAAGAAAAAAATTAACAAAAGGACTCCTGGCTTTTATATTTTGATGGGGGAAATAAGGGGATTTACCAAAGAAATCCTCAAATTTTGCAGAAGATCAGCAATGATTCCCATGTTCTGTGCTTTAACAAAAGGAAAGCATCAAATTTTGCAGAAGATCAGTAAGGTCTCCATCACCCATGATTAAAATATAAAAGCTAGAGGGGAGCAGGTTTGCTGTGAAAGCATCCCTAAATCAGCCTTTCTTTTTTTTTTCCTTCTAAAGGAGGGGCAGCCCAAAGCAAACATTTCTGAAATCTCCCCTCAGGGGAAAGAAACATCTGAAAAAAGAGGTGGCTTTTGCATATTCAAATGATTTGCATGTTCCAGATTTGTCACAAATAAACAAAACCCTTTGATGGGTTTATTTGATTTATGCAATCCTACATGGATAACACACAGAAAAGAGATACCCCTCACTGTCCCTAAGCGACCTGCAAACAAAAGCATTTTGTACGCGTGCTTAAAAACAAATAAATGAGCTGCGCTTGCCAAGGGGTTGGAAAAGAGAAAATGGGTACAAGGAACAGGAATCTGGCTTCCTTGAGGCTCTGGCATCCCATCCCCCCCAAAAAATCAGCCTGCATGCACAGAAGAGCCCCTTCTAGATTGGATGGAAACTACAGGCTGTTTTAATTGTTACGCAGCAACAAAATTTGCTCTCCAGGGAACAATCACAGCTGCCCTCCAAGGGGAACAGCTAACGTAACAAAAGTGTCTGCAAAACCCTGTTTGCCACCGGCTTGAGGGATACACAACTTTTTATTTTCTTTCCTATGGAACAGTCTTACTTGGAACAGTAGACCTAACTCCAGGTGAAGAACCAGGTTGGTTATCTCAAAGGTGGTTTCCCTCCCTCGCCCGCCCACCCAAACTGGATTTTCTTTCTTAGAAGTCGTTTCACTTCTTGTCCAAGGAGCTTCTGCGGTTCTAACTTGACTGGTGGGGAATTGGAAGGGTTGGTCTTCTGCAATCGGGACTGCAAAGAATATAAATCTTTTCATTCCCCGCCAGCCAGCTAGAACTGAAGAAGCTTCTGGGGTGAGAAGCAAAATGTTTTTGAAGGAAAACAAACTAAGAAAGCCCAGTTGTCTTTTGGAAAAGTAGTTGTGGGACAATCATGACTTGAATGACTGAGAATCTCTGTAGACAACCAGATTGGCTGTCAATTCATTGTCATTTGAAGTGGATTGCGACTAAAGAGGCATGATATAATTACACCCCTGGCATGTATTTTATTGTCCTTCTGCTCCTGCGACACAACTTTTAGAAGTCTTGGCAGGGTGAGGGTCTTTTATGGTTTCCAGAAGCTCTTTGTAACTGGGGGACCCACCCTCTATCTATCTATGATAGATAGATATGCTTTAATCTGTCCTCTTCCTTAAATGTACAGTTAAAGTCAGTTGTGCTCTGGGGTGAAAATCAGATTAACAGGATCGCTTGGTCAGCGTGAAGTGTTCACAAAGCAGGTTCTGTCTATTCAGATCTTGGTTAGGTGATATGGGAAAAGATTAATTTCAGGGGTTTGAGAATAGAACCCACATTTCCTGTCAACTGGAGTTGACTTGTGCTTTCCTAATTGGCCTTGAGTTTTGATCTAAGACAGATCCGCCCCATGCTTACGTCAAACTAACTAGGTTGCATGTCATGGCGGTATTTTCTGGAAGGAGATTTCCTTTGATGTTTTACATGAGGCTGAGTCTAAATTTTGGATTTCAGCCCTCCGAGGTCTTTGGGGTATTTCTATGGATTGGGTTCAATGAGAATCTCTCTTTAACTTCAGATGCTTGTTCCAGCAGGATTAACATCCATGGTGGTGTATGAAGAGGTTTTGTGACTGCGCCATTAAGTGGTTTCCATCTTAAAAGGACCATGCAAATATTGGAGCAGGGATGAATTTCCCCAGCTTGGGGAAGGTTGAGACTCTGAATTGAATGTGCTCAACAGCCAAAAAATATTTAAAAATTAGCATGACCAATAGTAGCAATCATATTTTGTGGACGATCCTAACATTTTTATGCTTTGAAATCGTGACCCAGGCTATAATTAGCAGGGTTCACAGTTACTCTATAAACAAAGGTTATTAACCCTTGTGGTTAGATTCATACAATGCTCTATGCCTCAGACAAACACCTATCTGTGCTATAAGCCTATTCACAGGCTGGTAGGCCATATGTGATCAACTAGCAACCATTTTAGCAAGCCTGTTCCTCTCTTAAACAATATCAGATCATTAAAAAAATTAAGTTTCCTTCTGGCTGGTGCCTTTCTAATCTTAACAGAAATCTAGTCTTTGCTCCTTTGGCCATGTAATATGTTGGAATTTTGATCCTCTATGAAATTTTTCAGAATTTAATAGCATCCACAGAGCTTTATAGCCTGCAGAGCAGTTGCTGTCCAAGGTGCTGATTTAATCTCTCTCTCTTTCTCTCTCCTCTCTCTCACACACACATATCTATCTATCTATCTGCCTGTCCTTCCTTCCTTCTTTCCTTCCTTCCTTCCTTCCCTATCTATCTCTCTTGTCCATTTATCTATCTACCTGTCCTTCCTTCCTTCCTAACTTGGTAGGGTTTCCTGCCTAAGCAGGGGTTTGGACTAGAAGACCTCCAAGGTCCCTTCCAACTCTGTTGTTCTGTTATTCTATAACTATCTATCTATCTTGTCCATTTATCTATCTGCCTGTCCTTCCTTCCTTATCTATCTATCTATCTATCTATCTATCTATCTATAACTATCTTGTCCATTTATCTATCTGCCTGTCCTTCCTTCCTTCCTTCCTTCCTTCCCTGTCTATCTTTCTGTCTGCCTGCCTGCCTGCCTGCCTGCCTGTCTGTCTGTCTGCCTGTCTGTCTATCCTCTATCTCAAATCATAGGAAAGTTTCTAATCTCATTTCTTTCTTAGGGGGAAAAACCCCCGAGGCAAAGCTTTTGACCTGCTTGAACCCGGCATGGATACAACAATGGATTCAGGTTTCTAACCTCTCCTGCTTGTTTGTTTTGCTCTGACAGAACCACAGCTGAAAGGCATCGTCACAAAACTTTACAGCCGGCAAGGATATCATTTGCAGATGCAAGCAGATGGAACCATTGATGGAACGAAAGAGGAAGAAAGCACATACAGTGAGTATATTGTTAGACATAAAAGAGCCAGTTTGGTTTGTTTGCACAATCTGCTAGCAGCCCATATGCATGGATGTTTTTTCGAAGGCCGGGCTCATTTGGAAGTGATGTCATTGCTGTGTTCATGTTTGCTATTCAACCTGCCAAAGGAGAGAAACACTTAGACACTAGATAAACCTACAGAGGTACTTCTGCTTCCTGCAAAACTGGCCCAAACATTCTCTCCATGTATTTATTTATTTATTTATTTTTTATTTTAATTACATTTTATATGCGCCTTCTCCAAGACTCAGGTGACTTACAATTCTGGGATACAACCCAGTGTGCTCAGCAATAGCCTTCATTCCATTGTATATGCCTGCTTATTACTAAGCGGCATTTTACAAGTCAGCTAATTGCCCCAACAATCTTGGGTCCTCAATTTACCTACCCCGAGAGGATGGAAGGCTGAGTCAACCTTGAGCCTGGTGGGATTCGAGCCTACAATAATTGTAGGCAGCTGGATCTTAAGAGCAGGCATTTAACAGCCTGAGCTACCAAGGCTCTTATATAGAGGGATGAATTCACCATCAGTTTATTTTGGGTTGGGCTTTTAATGATCCGATTAGGAAATGTTCCTTTCCCATTCCATTTTTACCTGACTTAAAACCATACTGCTATTGTCAGAATAAGGAGAATTAAATGCCTCCACTTCTGTAGTGTTGGTGATGGTTGCTAGCAATTAATCGTGGTGGACATTTTGTTTCCATAAATCTTGAGGTTCCATTCCATTTGTCTCCCTTCCCTTCCACTGTGTTACGGTGCGGAGCATTAGCATATTTCAGTAAATAGGATGTGTATGAATTGGGGGGGAAATAACCTTTTGAGTGTGGCAGTGCACAGATTAGGAAACTATTTCAATTCTTCCCTTCCGATGCAAACCTTCATTTACGGTTTCCAAAGAAGAGCTTATCATTCTCACCCCAAGTAATACATTGCTTGAAATAGAATGGTCTGCTTCTCGGCTCTAAAATTCAGAACAAAGATAAGATGGCCATTTCTTCTGCAAAAAAAAAACCACATTTCAGATCTTTTTGTTGTTCTTGTTGCTCTTCTGTTCTCCAGTAAATTCCACGACAGTGGAATTTTAAAAAACCGAGTGAAGTCATGTCTGTATTCCCCAACCAAGATTAGGAGGATATCTTCAGGGGGTTGCATGTTTCCATCGAAGTAAATAGCAGCCAAATTTGTGTGGGCTTTAGGCAAATGCCTTCTCTGCTATCTTTAAGGATTTTCAGAGGATTCGGTGACAGAGAATGGCTGATTCAATGCTGAAGTCCCACCTTTAGTTCCGACTCCTGTGGAAAGGATGAGGAAACATCTCCATCTGAAAGGTTGAAGAGCTACAGCTGTCAAAGGGCAACCTGGAATCTCACATCTGCCCACAATCCATCCATGCACCTATACATCCCTCTATCCATTGTTCCACCCATCCATCCGTCGGTCCTTTTGTAGATCAGGAGACCAAAGTTTGTGGAATGGTTTCCTAACAATCTGAAGCAGGAAATATGCAGCAAATGGAACCAAAGTCTTAAAATAGAATAGAATTCTTTACTGGCCAAGTGTGATTGGACACACAAGGAATTTTCTTTGGTGCATATGCTCTCAGTGTACATAAAAATACATTCATCAAGAACCATAAGATAGAAACACTTAGTGATAGTCATAGGTTACTAATAAGCACTCAAATGATAGGGAACAAATAAAACAATATAAATTGCAAAGATATAAGCAACATGGTTATAATTATAAGTTGGAAAAGATAGGTAATAGGAAGGATGAGAAGAAGAATAGTAATACAGTCTTACTAAATAGTTTGACAGTGTTATGGGAATGAGTTGTTTAGCAGAGTGTTGGCATTCGAGGAAAAACTGTCCTTGTGTCTAGTTGTACTAGTGTATAGGGTTGAACACAATTTTAAGAGCCTACTCCCCCAAAACAGGTTTTGAATACCTCCAAACAGTCTTGGAGAAATGCAGAAAATCTAGACTCAGTCCGTGCATTCGATCTGACCTCTTCTATATGCCCAATCACTGCAGCTTTGCTATCTCCTACATCGAAGTTTGTCCAACCTACGCATTGACGGTGCCATTGGATGGGAAGCCATAACCCCATAAAACACGACTTCAGCCATTCCTAATTCTGGCTACTCTATTTTGGCACTGGAGGAATTTCTGCTGAAAATTCTTGGTGTTTTATCTACAGCTTCTCTGGAAAGTTTGACAGCAACTTATGCACTTTGGCAGCTGCTAAATAATATGTCTTGATGTTAACATGAGCTTTTACCAGCCAACATCACTTCCCCTGCCACGGGTATGAAATATTGCTGAAATGTTTGCAGGGTTGCAAGGAATTTTGGAGGGTGAAGCTGTTGATTTGGATGATGCCTGGGGTTGAACTAGCCAAATGAATTGATTTCTGTTGAAAGGAACATCCTTTAAGATATATCCTGTGGAACATCTGCTTTGCATTGGTTAAGGAACCTTCTTATTTTGGCTTAAGTGTCCCTATTTTTGATGTAAAAAAATGGGAAGGATTGACCATTCTCTTCCATTCTATGGAGATCCAATCTGCTCTCTCAATTAATTCATATAGATGGATCTTCATAAAGTGGAAGAGAATGGGAACTTGTTAACGTGGATTCTAACATTGTTTGGGTGACTTCAGCCTCTCTTCCCTCAAGGCAGCTTGGGGTTGATGGGAATAAAAAATAAAAATAATAAAATAAATAACTTCCCATCCTGGTGACAACACATACTCATCATCGTTGTCTTTTAATGACCCCATAATCCTTTGCAGGGTGGGGTCTGGGCAACTGAATGGAGCTAGCAGAAATTTTAATGGCCAGATGCTCTTCCTGTCCCCAGTGAGGAGTTTTGTTTGGCAGATATACACTCATTGTTCCCAGAGAGAGAAATAGCTGCCTTTACCTAAGATTGAACTCACAACCTCCTGATTGTGAGGCAAGAGCTGCACCTCTAGGCCACTGCACCTGACAACACACACTCATACCAGTCATTCAATGGGCTCCATCCTGCTCTGGGTTCCCCAGGCCCGCTGGCAAAACCACGTCTTCAGGACCTTCCAAAAGAGTGAGGGCCAGTCTAATTTCTGGAGGGATGATGTTCCAGAGGGAGGGGGTCACCACAGAGAAGGCCCTTCTTCTGGGTCCCACCAGATGTTTCTCCCTAAGATATGGCACCCGCAGCATTCCTTGCCTTCCTGCTCTACCGGGTTGGGTAGATGTGACTGGCAAGAGAAGGTCTTTCAGATAAAGCCTTCAAATGGAAGACTCTCTGCTATAAACTTTCTTTAAAGAAGAATATTTGTCCTTGAAATGACGGGTCCTTGATGCTCTCTGAGCTTGCTTGTTTTCTTGCAGACGTTTCATTAGCCAACTAGGTAACATCATCAGTTCTACATAGTAAGGAGTGCTGTGCGTTGTCAGTTACTGACAGCAAACTGCACTTTTTACTAGAACTGATGATGTTACCTAGTTTGGGTCATGAAACGTCTGCAAGAAAACAAGCCAGCTCAGAGAGCACCAAGGACCCCTCATAAACCTTCTTTCTGGTCTCTCGGGAGCCTTGGCTGAGGACCCTGGGAATTGTAGTCCAAACTATCCTGGAAGCCTGCCCATGAGTTAGGAAACGCAAGACTTATTCCATAGTCAACTTGATCCAGAAAGATTCCCAAGGAAACTCTTTGTTTATGCCTGTCAGTTTTGGTTTTTGGTTTTAAAAAAGAGTGTGAACTTTGCACGCGTGCCCCAAAAATATTCTTTTGTTCGCCCTTCTACTGGCATTACAAAATCTGGTTTTGTTTCCGCAATTCAGACCAAGGGACTAACTTTTTTTTTCCTTTTCTCCTAGCTTTGTTTAACCTCATACCGGTGGGTTTGCGAGTGGTGGCTATACAAGGCGTTCAGACGAAGCTGTATTTAGCAATGAACAGCGAAGGCTATTTATATACATCAGTAAGTGTCTGTTTTATGTTGCTGTTGTTTTTCAATGGATGATCTGCCTTGTGTTGGACCCCCGAAAGAATACGGGTAGTCCTAGACTTACAACACTCGAGCCCAACATGTCTGTTGCTAAGTGAGACATTTGTTAAGTGAGTTTTGCCCCCATTTTAAAACCGTTCTTGCCATTAAGTGAATCTGTGATGACCCGGGACACGGCACAAAGGCAACACAGCCAGATAATCAGTAGGAGTCCCTTTATTAGCTCCAACTTTGCCCCAATATCCTGGTTACCTTCTGGGCTGGAGAAAAACTCCCAGGAACAGCCTTTGGCTGCAGAGAATCAAGTCCAAAACGTGGTCAACAAAAACTGTAACTATAAGTCCAATCAAGGCAAAATTAGTTCGGCAGGGCAGGAGAAGGAATTCCAGATGTGACAACTGACATGGTTGGGAGGATTCCAGGAATGCAGATAACCAAAGCTAACACAAAATAAACTCACATTTATTCCCAGCAGATGCCACACTTAGCTTGCATCTCTTTTAAATTCTCATTCCCAGCTGTGGCTAATGAAGGGAATCAGGGCCCTTTCCTCCCCTGTAAGCCACACAACCCACATTACTCCCTTCTCCGTTCCTCCCTGCGTGCCCTAGGATGAAGAGGGGGTGGGCCTGGGTCTTCCTCCAAACTCCCTCTCCCTAGTTCTACCTTCCCCTGCTCTGCCCAGCCAGACTTTGCCCTTTCCCAGTTTCCTCCACAGCCAATGGAGCCCACTCCCTGTCAGCTGTTCTTCTTCCTCCTCAGATTCAGACTCCGACAGGGGCATGACAGAATCACTGCAGTTGTTAAGTCAGTAAGATGGTTGTTAAGGGAATCTGGCTTCCCACATTGACTTTGCTGGTCAGAGGGTCACAAAAGGGCATCGCGTGGGCTCCCCGGGACATGGCAACCATCATAAATATGAGTTGGTCTGAATTTTCATCACGTGGCCCTTGGGAATGGTGCAATGGTCCTAAGTGTGAGAAAAGGGGTTATAGGTCACTTTTTTCAGTGCTGTTGTAACTGTAAATGGTCACTAAAGAAACGGACATAAGACGAGGACTACCTGTAAAAATTGGACAACCTTTTGACCAGGATGGTATAAGCTATGTGGTGTCTTGCCTTGAGTAGGAGGTTAAGACTAAAAGACCTCCAAACTCCCCTTGCAGCCCTAGGATGATATGTTCTGCGTTCTAAACCCCTTGTTTCTTTTAGAAAGTTTAGAGTGTGTCTCTAAATCTTAGTTTATTCAAGTATATTTATCTGGAGAGTGCAAAAGACTCTGTTGAATTAATGCTGAATCCTTGCCCATGAGGTCGACTTTCCTGCTCACCTGGGCTGAACTGTGGCAGTTTAAAAGTAACTAAGCAGGAAAATGTCCTAGTATTATTTCCACTTTTTTATGGCTGCGAGTTATGACTACAATAAGCCTTTGCCATGGTGAGAAGAAGTTGCATGAGATATTAAAGAGATTTGTCTGATAGGGCTCTTGACAGGCTCCATCCAGTCTGGCAATAAGTAGATTCGTGGTTTGCTTCTGATCTGATAGTCCGAGGATATTTTGTGTGGCATTTTGATCTTGGGATCTTTCTTCTTACGTGTTTAATAAAGAACATTCAATCATCTTTAGTTGATGGTGGAGGAAGAGGGAGAGAGGGAGGAAGGGAGGAAGGAAAGAAAGAAGGGAAGGAGGGAGAAAGGAAGGAAGGAAGGAAAGAAAGAAAGAAAGAAAGAAAGAAGAAAGAAAGAAAAAAAGAAAGAAAGAGAAAAAGGAAGAAAAAAGGAAGGGGAGGAAGGAAGGAAGGAAGGAAGGAAGGAAGGAAGAGAAGGAAGGAAGGAAGGAGAAGGAAGGGAATGGAAAAGGGAGGGGAGGAGAGAAAGAAAGAAAAGAAAGAAAGAGGAAGGAAGGAAGGAAGGAAGGAAGGAAGGAAGGAAGGAAGGAAGGAAGGAAGGAAAAAAGAAGGAAACATTTTTAAAGGGTTCCCTTTCTTGAGATATTCAGTTCATTAATTAATATGATAGGTGACTTCTCGGGGTGGGAGGAACACAACGAAGGGCTGAAGCCTGAAGCCAGTAGATCTTGATGTTGCAAACGTCTGTTTAAGAAAGGAAATTTGGTTAATATGTGCTGTTCATCGCCCACTCAGCCATGCCTGGCTGACCACTGGCTCCTCAGCATCGTCCACCCCAATCTCACTTGTGGTGTTATAAAGAAGACGGCAAGGCAGGTTTGGGATGAATTATTCATGGCATCTTTTCATTTCCGGAGAAGAAGCTAGCATTAAATTACAACAAGTAAATATGAAAGCTGGGTGTCGTAGAGTTAACGTGTTGGATTAGCCTCAAGGAAACTTAGACTATCTTTAGCTATTGAATTCCCTGGGTGATTTTGGGCCAACAACCGGCTGTCTTCTCAGCTCATCCTAAATCACCCTGAACAAAAGGCAGGCTAAGCTCTCATTAATAAATAGATTAAAATAAAATTGATAGTCCCCCATCTAGCCGGTCTCTCTTTGTAGTGAGATCTCAGAAGAACTAGCCAATGGGATCATTGGAGAACACTTGGTCTTTCCAAGGACCTGGCTTCAAATGAGCTTTTAGGGGTACAAATGAAATCTTGAATTGGCTTAGGCGCACAAGTGAATCCCACATAAGAGGGAATACAATCGGGGCCACTGAGTGAAGCTCCGAGAAATGTTTTGGATCCTGCCTTGGGCTGTGATGTTCAGATGTTCTTCAGAAGGTGTCCAGCTGTTTTCTAAAGAACCTGTAGGCCAGACAAGGAATAATGGATGGAAACTGAACAAGGAGAGATTTAACCTGGAAATAAGGAGTTTTCTGACAGGGAGAACAATCAACCGATGGAACAGAAGTTGCCTTTGGACGTTGTGGGAGCTTCATCACTGGAGAGATGGCCATTTGTCAGAAATGGTGTATGGTCTCCTGCTTGGGTGGTGGGGTTGGACTCAGTGGTGGGATTCAATTTTTTTTACTACTGGTTCTGTGGGCGTGGCTCAATGGGCATGGCAGGGAAAGGATACCGTAAAATCTCCAGTCAGAGGCGGTATATGCCGGTTCTCCGAACTACTCAAAATTTCTGCTACCAGTTCTCCAAAACTGGTCAGAACCTGCTGACTACCACCTCTGGTTGGACTACATGACCTACAAGGTCCCTTTCACCTCTGTTAATCAGAATCTAGCTAAGATGGTCAAAGGCCTGGAGACTAAAACATAAAGAAGGATTGCAGGAACTGAGCCTGGCTAGTCTAGGGAAGAGAAGGACCAGGGGAGACAGGAGAGCATCTTCCAATATTTGAGGGGCTGCCCCAGAGAGGAGGAGGGGGGTCAAGCTATTTTCCAAGGCCAGACAAAGAATAATGGATGGAAACTGATCAAGGAGAGACTCAACCTAGAAATAAGGAGAAATTTTCCGACAGCAAGAACAATCAACCCATGGAACAGAAGTTGCCTTCAGAAGTGGTGGGAGCTTCATCACTGGAGGCTTTCAAGAAGAGACTGGACTGCCATTGTTTAGAAATGGTGTAGGATCTCCTGCTTGGGTGGGAGGTTGAACTAGATGACCTACAAGGTCCCTTCCAACTCGGTTAATCCAAGACTGGGGATGTCCCCATCATTCAAATGAGTGACTCCAGCACTGGATTTTGAAGCAGACCATGAAGGAAGATGCTGTGGTTGTCTTTTGAGTCTTGCTCGTTCGTGACCTTCCCACCAAGAGTTGACCTCAGCCACCTGAGCGAGGCTGAGGTTCTCCTTCTCCAGGGAGAGATAGAAGAGCTTGCTTTCCTGCTCTCACCTTGTAAGTTGACTGTCATGCAGAAAAGCATCCTAATAAATAAAAGATCTCAGGGTGACCCAGCTGTTGGAAACTCTGAAGGAAGCGGTTGCCTTCTCCTGCCGAGATGGCTAATTGGAAGAATTTCTCATTCGGTTCCGTTCTGATGCTTTGCTTTGCTTGCACCTCACCTCCCAATTCACGGGCCTTCGCACTGGAGGTGGGGTTGGGGGTGTGTGTGTGTGCAGGCAATCCAAAACAGCCGTCCCCAGAATTGCTGATCTCTAAACAGGCTGGAGGAAGAACAGGCTGCGGCAAGCATGCGCTCCGGATGCGTGGGTGGGTGGCCGGAGACTCAGTCTCTGACCTTTCAGTTTGGCTAGAAATGTCTCCCTTCCACACGTGGCAAACCCCGAGGGAGGTTTTTTTTTTCCAAGCCCACACAGAGAGAGAGGCCCACAGAGAGAGGCAGAGAGAGACAGAGACACACACAGAGAAGGCTTGTGCCGTTTGGATGGCCTGAGGAGGGCCCCCGGTCCCTGCAAACTCTTTTGGGTGGGTGCATGGGAAGTTGGATGGAGGCAGCAAAGCATCAATTCAAGCACCTCTGCAGGTGGGGGTTGAGGGGGGGTGTTGTTGGCCTGGGTTTCCCCACGTTTAAAAAGAAAAACCTGTTCGATCTGTAATTCAGTGATCCACAAGGAAGACAATTTTAACAGAAACTTCCCACTGATTCCCTCTCTTCTCCTCTCCTCTCCTCCTCTTCTCTACTGCTCTGCTCTGCTCTTGTATTCCTTATTCTATTCTTTATTCTTTATTCTATTCTATTCTATCATGTTTCCCTGAAAATAAGACACTGTCTTATATTTTTGCCACCAAAAAGGCACCAGGTCTTATTTTGGGGATGTCCCCACTGACTCACCTCACTTGTGCATGTCGCCCCTGTCCTTCTTTTCGCTGTCAGAGGCCTTCAGGAACGTCTGTGGCCAGCAGGCTTTCCTGAAGGCCTCTGCAGTCGATAAAGCTCTGGATTGATCCAGAGCTTTGTTATCCACTACAGAGGCCTTCAGGAAAGCCTTGCCAGTCTTGCCAGCTGCAGAAGAAATGGGCGGCAAGCCAGGTGTTGGGGGTGCGAGGCCTGGCTACACCTGTCCAAAGGTAAGTAGAAGGGCAGCTCCACACCCCCTCATCCCCACCCCAGCTTAATTTTACCTGTCTACTCTGGAGTGGGCAGGATCTTAAGTAGGGCTTATTTTGTGGGTAGGGCTTATATTGGGTGCACATATAAAAATCAAGCTAGAACTTATTTTCACACTAGGTCATATTTTCGGAAAACAGGGTATTCTATTCTATTCTCCACTCCACTCCATTCCCTTCTATTCTATTCTATTTTTTCTTATGCTCTATCACAATACCTCTTAACAGCTTACAGGTAAACAGTAACATTCCCTATGGACCCTGGTTAGTATAGTTGTGAAGATCGTGTGTTGCCTCTCCACCCTATGTCAACAGGAGCTATCCATCAGCAGAGAGGACTAGCAACACAGACTTTGTTGTGCTTCATGACATTCCCTTGAGTCGATAAAAAAATATATACCCATGACACAAAATGTAATTGCCAACGCTGAAAATTCCCCATTGGCCCCTTACTTGACTTCAGTTTTACTAATCAGTCTAAAAGCCAAGGGAAAATCAAGAATGCTTCTACTCACATTTGGAGATAGATTTTTCCCCTCTTGGCTGCCTGTGGATGGGTAGACTACAACTCTCTTAACTCCCAGTTGGGATGGCCCACTGGGAGAGGGGGAAATGCAAAATGTAGGGGCAATGTAGTTGTAGAAAGAGCTGACTGGGAGAAAATTGAGAGGAGATATCAGCTCTGTAGGATAGATCAGATCTAGAAGCCAATGCCATGTGTTCAAAGCTACTTTTTATTGTAAAGCTGTAGTAGTACAATAACAGAATAACAGAGTTAGAAAGGACCTTTTAGGTCATCTAGTCTAATCCTCTACCCAAGGGGGAGACCCTACACCATTTCTGACAAATGGCAGTCCAGTCTCTTCTTGAAAGTTTCCAGTGATGAAGCTCCCACCACTTCTGAAGGCAACTTCTATTCCATTGGTTGATGGTTCTCACTATCAGGAAATTTCTCCTTATTTCTAGGTTGAATCTCTCCTTGATACACTTCCATCCATTATTCCTTGTCTGGCCTTTGGGTGCCTTGGAGAATAGCTTGACCCCCCCCTTTCTGTGACGGCACCTCAAATAGTGCTAGTCATTTCTGCTTTGGAGGCACTGCTCATCTCCGTTACAAAGCTGAAGAGCCAGCACTGTCAGAAGGCATCTCCATGGTCATGTGACCAGGAGGACTAAATGCTGCCAAAGGCACATGGAACGCTGTTGCCTTCCCACCAAAGGGGTCCCTATTTTTCTACTTGCATTGTTTACGCGCTTTTGAACTGCTAGGTTGGCAGAAGCTGGGACAAGTAATGGGAGCTCACTCCGTTACGCGGCGCTAGGGATTCGAACCGTCGAACTGCCAACCTTTCTTGATTGACAAGCTCAGCATCTTAGCCACTGAGCCACCATTAGGACAGGTCCTTTCTGCTGTGTTTTCTTAAGTTTTTTTTTAAGGGCTTAAGCCCCAGTTGTTTGAACGTTGCTCTGGTGATGGATCTGCCCTCTTTCCTTCAAGGCCATCCTCTCTGTTCCCCACATGCAATATCTTTTCTTTTTTCTTTTTTTATTATTTTTTTATTTTTTATACACAATAAATCCATTTCATTTCAACCATGTGTCGATTAGGTACATATTTCATGTGCTTACAGTTTATAATTAATGCTGTTCTTATCAATATAATAATGTAACAATAATCACATTTTCATATAAGTAATATCCAATGTATCTATTTTACAATCTTCTGTTATTGCTTTATATATACATCTAATCCATTTTAATTTGTTTTATTTTCTAACCATTGGTAAAATAAACCCCATACCATGTAATATTCAAATTCTTCTTTTTCTTTAATTTCCAATGTTAGTCTATTCATTTCTGCACATTCAAAAAAAAAAATTTCAATTACTTTTCCCTCTATCGGTATCTTGTCACTTTTCCAATTCTGAGCAAATAGAATTCTAGCTGCTGTTAATATGTGTATTATATGCAATATCTTTTCAAGCACTCCCAGAAAGGGTTAAAATTGACCAGGCAAGCCACCATTTTCATGCAGGTCTAATCTTTCAAGGCATCCAATGCCTGTCCCGTTAACGCCTCGGCCCCATTCCCCTGTGTCTTCTTTTCTTCTCAACAATTTCCAAGAACCAGCCCATGGCTTGGGAAACTGAGGACCGAAGAATATAGAAGGCTTAGCAGATGATCCCAGGGTGGGAGGAAGTGGGATCGATGAGACCCAGGATGCTTACAGGAAGAGAAAGACCAAAAGAGAAGGAAGGGAAATGTTCTGAAATGCAGCTGGCTCCAGGAAATGCTACTCAGTGCCTCTTGTTGTTCCCCCCTCCCCGTTCGGATGTGCGGTAGGAGAAGTTGCTAAAAGGGCTTTTAGAGAACCTCTCTCTCCCTCAAGCGACCCAACTGAGAGGTTGACTCGTGTTCCCTTTCACCGTTGAGCAATTTTGTGATGGCAGGGAGGAATTAATTCTGCTGCTGTTTAGAAGTATCACCACAACATTTCTTTGAGGGTGGACTTGGTGGGAGCAGGGGGGAGAGAAAAAATCTCTTCTTCCTTCCTTCCTTCTTCCCTCTCCTCCTCCTCCTCTTCCTCCTCCTCCTCCTCCTCCCTCCTCCTCCTCCTCCTCTCTTCTGGTGAGATTGATATCCATCCAGCTAAGACATCTTCCGTTTAATATAGGCAGCTGAGTGGCACAAATTTATGCTGTCTGGAATGTTATAAAGTGTTGTAACACAAATACAATCAGAACCCTGTTTTTCTTCTCCTCCTCCTGCTCTTCTTCCCCTCCTCCAAATTCTTTCCAGTTCTGCTTTTTAATTGAAGAATATTTTAAAAAGGGTTTGGAAGAGTAAGAAAAATGCAGAACGTATAGCCGGCGTAAAGAAAAAAAGTAGATTTTTTTTGTTTGCTTCTTCTGCCCTAGCTCCATGACTCATCAGCTCACAACTAATGGGCTGGAGATTACAAGTCAACTCTGGTTCCATTCAAGCTGAACTTCTAACTTCTATAGTCACCACGATGTAGCAGCAATAAGAGAGATTGTCACTGCCTTGTTTGGAATTTTTTTTCTCTAACTTCCTCGTTGCTGTTTCCTGGCAGTATTCCCATCCGAGTCAAGGTCAAACCAAGATTTGTTAGAAACAAATCAGAGAAAGAATATTGCGTTTAATATATAGAATGTCATCCCACGGGAAGCGGGAGCTTATAGCAGCTCGGATTCTTTTCAATGGCTTCATCTATCAAAGTCCATCAGAGAGGAGTCATCATTCCATCTTTTGGAAAGTGGTGGTGAGGCTTACAAGTTTAACATCAGGCCAGCCTAGAGAAAACGAGAGGAAGAGGGAAAATGGGTTGATCCAAGGATGGGAATCCTGGATGAAAGTTTTGCTGGGAAAAAAATAATTGCAGCTTCAGAAAAATCTGCCTGCCAGGCTGTTGCAAGCTTGGAGAAAGTTTGATGAAATGGACTAATGAATATATCCCTGTGATGTGACAAGCTGTGGATGGAGATTGATTCATGACTTAAGTTGTTGCCAATGTCTAAGAGATTGAAGAAGGAGGGTGGAAGGGAGATGGAAGGTGCCTGGATGGAAAAACCTCTGGATTTTTTGTGCGTCTCTGAATTTAAGTGAGTTTGTGAACTGTGTTCAGGGATGGCTGATGAGTTTGCCCATTTCATGTTTTGCATTCCAGTTTTACATATTTCTTATTTGCTATTATATTGAGACCTTTTTTATCATTTTCGTTAAGAATGCTCAACAAAAGATTAAAAATGAACAAGAACTAATACAAAGGGAAGAGAAACAGGGGAGAAAAACAGAGGAAATGCCAAAAGGACAGAGAGGGGAAAAAAATAGAAAGAAGTACCTTCTGATTTTTTTACAGCAATTATAAGAACAAATGCAAAATTACTTCTTACTTGGTGTTTATAAAAATAATCTTAGCATCCAAGACTCTTATTACTGTTGGTTATATCTTTGCTTTTTTTTAGTCACAGTTGTTTTATTTCTGTTTGTGAGTTTTTTTTTATAGTTTGTGATTCCCCCTCCCCCCTCCCCAATTCTTTCTCGTCTGTTGTGTCCAAGTATTGGTTGTCCATTATCCAGGTCTTTCTTATCAACAATTGTTAAGACTGGGGGTGATGTGGCAGGTGCCTCTTGGTTTGAATTCCCAAATCCCAGAGCACCTCAGCTTCTTCATTTTCAGTTCCTGTGTCTATTTTGTGGTCCCACCCGTTCTTGCTTGTAGGCAAATGGTGTTTTGGGCAGACATTGCAGTGTGCCATAGTTGCTACTTTGTCACGCCACTGCTTGTAGTCGGTCTGTGCGATCTTCTGTTGCAGCAGCTCACCATGGGATTCACTGTTTCTACAGCTTCTTTGCAGAAGTAGCATTTGTGGTTGTCTTAACTCTGCCATTGTAGGCATTTGTTCTTTTTTTTTTCCAGTATTTTTATTAAGGATTTTCCAACAGTTTATAACACTTAAACACTTTTTACAACATTACAACGTTGTCAACATTCATATTCACATACTAGTTACAATATTACTTTTGTTTCTATTATCTAACCAGGTGTACCAGATGTCCCAGACCAAATAATACTCTGATTCACCTCTATCTTTTAAAGCTAGAGTAAGCCTGCCCATCTCCATGCAGTCTAAAACCTTTTTTATCACTATCCCCTCAGGTGGTGTCTTATTCTTATTCTGCATACACAATTCTAGCCACAGTTGTTACATGTAAATGATATAATTGTCTTTTTTGATATATTCTCCTCTTATTCCCTTATAGAATATTTTTGATATATTCTCCTCTTATTATTCCCAGTAAAAAAAAGTTCTGGTCTAAATTCAATTTTTTGTTTTGTTATTTCCTCTAACCACTTTTTAATTTTACTCCAATATCTCTTGGCTTCCGGGCACGTCCACCACATATGGAAAAAGGTACCCTGATTGCTTTTGCATTTCCAACATTCTGGGCAGTGATGCCATGCAGTCAGAATCAGTCCTTTTGTGATGTTCTTCGATGTTCCTGCTCTTAGCCATTGCCAAGTCTTCTCATTATCTGTATACATAAGGTGAAATCACAAATATCAGTTCTTTAAAGGATGTTGGCCTTCAA
Source organism: Naja naja (assembly GCA_009733165.1). Taxonomy (NCBI): domain Eukaryota; kingdom Metazoa; phylum Chordata; class Lepidosauria; order Squamata; family Elapidae; genus Naja; species Naja naja. Next base: position 22,886,968 of record CM019162.1, read on the forward strand.
ATTCTTCCCAAGAACCAATCTGGTATCAAATTCTTCCTAGCAACTTAGGATGTTCTAATGTATCAGTATAATATATGTGTGAATCCAAGCAGCGTGGCCTTTTGTGATGCGGATGAGGACGATTCCTTACATGGTGTTTGCAGAAAAGAAGCTCTGCCAGTAGGTTATTTCCCCTCTCTTTTCTGCTGCCAGCATACTCTGAGAATTTCAAGTTGCGTCCCTTCCCCCCTTGCTGTTGTTGTTACTCATTCAGAACAAGAAATGAAAAGCAAAGGACCGGCTTCAAATTAATCCATCACTCTTCCAACCATTCCTGTTGTCACTCCAAGACTGAAGACCTCGGCGGGCTTTGAAATGGTTCCTCCAAAACAAGAAACCTGCATAAGGGCAAACCAAGATTCCTCAACAGGAGAGAACAAACCCACATTTGGAATTCTAGATGCACCCCTGTTTTTCTTTCGCTGCTGAGAGCTGGTTTTGGAGAAGGGGACTCATTAAGACGGATAGCTGAGATAATGTGAGATGAATTGCTGCCCAATGCAACATAGCTTTTTTGCAAGGGGGGGGGGTCTGATTAGAAGGTGGTGTGTTTGAGGGGTGGGGGGCAGGGGTGAAATGAGATGGCTTTGGCTAGCCTTTCCTGACTGGATCCTTTCCAGGTTTCTTGGCCAATTCCCTTAATTCCACATGTCTCAGAGTCAGTGGGAGTTGTGAGAATTTGGACAATGTTTCTCAACCTCAACAGCTAAGGGGTGTGGACTTCTACTCCCAGAATTCCCCAGCCATCAAGCTTTGCAAGGTGTGGACTTCAGGTCCCAAATTCTCTAACCAACATGCTTTAAGAGGTGTGGACTTCAACTCCCAGAATTTCCCAGCTGATATGTTGAAGTCCACACCTCTTAAGGTTGCGGAAGTTGAGAAAGACTGAGCTACAGGAAGTTCTTTCTGGAATGGGAATGCTTTGAGTTAAAACATGGATTTTTGCTTTACTTCCAAGGAAAACACCCTGTACAATTTTTTTTCTCAGCTTTTTTTTTTCCCCAGGAAAAAAATTTCTTCCAAAGCTTCACAGCTGGAAATATAGCATCCTTGTACGTTAGATGGGTACCAGGTAGCTCTGGCTTCCTCGGCTTGTATTACTCCCAGGGCCCTTTTTCAGTTTGAAAAGTTTGGGCAAAGCTGGGAAGAGACCTTGCAGGAAAAAAAAAACAGTCACAAACCAGCTGACCCCATTCCCTCCCTCACCCAACACCTCCAATCACCAAGCAAACTGGAAAACACAAGCAAGGGAAGATTGGTCTATATCAGTGATGGCGAACATTTTTGGCACTGAGTGCCCAAACCGAAACACACATGCTGGAGTGCCAGAAACCTGAAGACCAGCTAGCCGGTGTGCACAAGCCTGGGGTTTTTTGCCATTTTGGGTGCCATTTTCAGGTCATTTTTGGCCATTCTTTTGGCAGTTTTCAGGGCAGTTTTTGGGCCATTTCCAGGCCAGTTTTGGGGTTGTTTTGGGGCCATTTTCAGACTGTTTTCCAGTGCTCCTGTGCCTGAGAAGACCAACTGGCACCAGAAACCAGAAGAACAGCTGATGGTGGCGTGCATGCCCACAGAGAGGGCTCTGTGTGACACCTCTGGCACACCTGCCATAAGTTCGCCATCACGGTTCTATATAGACTGGATATTTTTCTCACCAAGATTTTCACAGCCATCTGAAGACCCTAAGATTTGACGTCAGGACCGTCGGCATATAATGCCCATTGCTCTGACTGTGCCAAATCCTATTGTCCATGGTGGAACCCTATCAATGCCAGCACCCTGAGACAGATTGACAATGGTACCGCTCAGAGGTGGTATTCAGCCGGTTCAGACCAGTTGTGGAGAATCAATAGCGGAAATTTTGAGTAGTTCGGAGAAGTGGCCGATACTGCCTCTGACTGGCCCCACCAACCCCATCTATTCTCTGCCTCCTGAGTCCCAGCTGATCAGATGGGTCTCCTTTGGTTACCCTGCACAGGAGAACGGAGCTGGAAAGCAGGCTAGTGGGGTGGGGAGGGAATGGGATTTTGCAGTATCCTTCCCCTGCCACGCCCACCAAGCCATGCCCACCAAACCACACCCACAGAACACCATGCCCACCAAGCCACACCCACAGCTGATTGGCTGGGTCTTCTGTGGTTTGCCCTGTCCAGGAGAACGGAGCTGAAAAGCAGGTTAGTGAGGTGAGGAGGGAATGGGATTTTGCAGTAACCTTCCCCTGCCACACCCACCAAGCCACACTCACCAAGCCACACCATGCCCACCAAGCCACACCCACAGAACCAGTAGTAAAAAAATTTGAATCCCACCACTAGTACCGCTACTACCTCTTGGCTGAAGGTGGCTTAAAAAGAGATCTCAAAGTTCATTCACCCCCGTGATTTTATAACTGCATCTTGGCACTTGGGGTGAGGAGAAGATCAAGTCAAAAAGGCTCGGTAGTTTTTCATCTCGAGAAAGCCTTAATTTAATAATGCGGACTGGCTCAATTAGACGGGGAGGGGGGAGAGAGAAAAGCTCATATTTTTATATTTTCAAATGACATCCTATCGATCTGCTTTCCTTCCTCGGTTGGCATGTCTGCGTCTCCTCCTCATTTAATCTTGTTCGCCTGAAATGCTGCTTTGGTTGCCACAGTCCAATTTAAATAACAAATTCCCCCCTTTCCTTGGCATTTATTATTGTTATTTGTCCCTTTGCCTGCTGTACCCGTGGCGTTCCTAACAACAGTCGCCCACCAAACTTATAATTTAGCGTGCAGAAATCGAATGATGAAACAAGTGAGGCGGTGATTAAGGCAGAAGGAGACAGAAGAAAATTGTGCGATGGAGTTAACCAGACAGAGGCTGACAGTCTGGGGTGGGTGGGGGGAGAAAATTCACTCTCGTGTTTTGGGATTTGTTTTTGTTTTTTTAGGAAACAGATGAAAATGTGGTTATTTTATCAAGTCGCTGGGAAGCTGGACTGTTTGGCAACCGCTCATGCCGATGGATTGTTTTGGGGCCATTTTATCGAAAGATGGTGTACATATTGTTTTCAAACTGACTTGCATATCACTTTCATCCCAATTGCATATTGGGGCACAGAGTCAGTAGAAGGGAATAGTGGAAGGAAGGAAGGAAGGAAGGAAGGAAGGAAGGAAGAAGGAAGGAGGAAGGAAGGAAGGAGGGAGGGAGGGAGGGAGGGAGGGAGGAAGGAGGGAAGGAGGAAGGAGGGAGGAAGGAAAAGAAGGAGGAGGAGGAAAGAGAAGGAAGGAGAAGGAGACAGGAAGGAAGGGAAAGAAGGAAAGAAGGAAGAAATCAAGGAACGAAGGAAATCAAGGAAGGGAAGGAAGGAAGGAAGGGGAAGGAAGGAAGGAAGGAAGGAAGGAAGGAAGGAAGGAAGGAAGGAAGGAAGGAAGGAAGGAAGGAAGGATTTTTCTGCTTTCTCAAAGTATTAAATAGTCCTTTTTCCATCAGAATCTGCTAATCACTTCTTTAACTTCCAACTGGGCCAATGGTCCTCAGCCATCTTGGCACTGCCAAGCTGATTGTCCAGGGCCGTTGTTTGGAATAGAACCGAACAAGTGAAATTAAAATATCACTGAGACAAAGACAGGCCTAATTTTTAAAGGGAGAATCTCATAGATTGCTGTGTAATGGCCCGTGAAATAAGAAAGGACTCCTTCAATTAATAGTTTTGGTGTCTTGTGGTTTGCAATCCTAAAGAGAAAGGGGGGGTCTACAGATCTTTTTTAGCATGTCTTCAAGTCCAAGAGGGATCCTTGATCTTCACCCTTGATTCCAGTGTTGGGATTCAAAAATTTTTACTACCAGTTCTGTGGGCGTGGCTTGTTGGGCATGGCGTGACAGGCATGGCTTGTTGGGCATGGCGTGACAGGCGTGGCTTGGTGGGCGTGGCAGAGGAAGGTTATTGTAAAATCCCCATTCCCTCCCCACCCCACTAACCTGCTTTCCAGCTCTGTTCTCCTGTGCAGGGCAACCAAAGAAGACCCAGCCAATCGGCTGGGACTTCGGAGGCGAAGAATAGATGGGGGCGGGGCCAGTCAGCAGTGGTATTTACTGGTTCTCTGAACTACTCAACATTTCCTCTACCGGTTCTCCAGAACTGGTCAGAACCTGCTGAATACCTCCCCTGCTTGATTCGGATCTTGGATGAGAACTTACTCGAAATTTCAAACAATTCTGACAGACAAGAATCCAATTAAAAAAAAACAAAAATCTCAGACGAAAGAGAATAACAAACCATTTCTTTGCTGCTGCGATGTTGGTTAAGCTACCAGGAGTCCAGCTCAATGGAAAGATTTCATTTTTGTTGTTGTTGTTGCAAGAAAATAGGATTTTTGAGATGACAGAAGATTGCCAAGAAAAATGGAAGGAAAATGAACATCCAAGCCAGGGTATTTTCTTATTTTCTTTCGTTTTTGATGACTTAAAGCTGGTTGTTTTTCCCTCTTACTGACTGCTGTCTATGTATTGTCACATCTTAACTTTCTGTTTGTGTTGCCTCTTCCATTGTTCGTTTTTCCTGGCTGCTAATTTCCACTTCTTCGTGTGAGCTTACCTACCACACTGTATTTAATTTAGGATTGATCACTTTGGAGGAGGGCTGGGAGAATGGAACGTGTGGCGGTTTTGTTGCCGTAGGAAATTAACCTATTCCTCATTAACCTCGCAGCTTTGTTACCGTTCTGTCAAAAGCATTACTCAATGTTGTGACATTTTAAATTAAAGCTCTTGTCTGATTTCTGATGAATAAAGAGCTAGGCGCCTGGGTTAACAAGCCATGTGAACCGTGGAAGAGACGAGCCACACGTTGGTTTTTTCCAAAGAGGTTGGGAAGGCAACCAGGTATCCTTGAACAAGTTCAAATGAATTTGGTGAAATTGGGCTTTTCTTTTTTTTAAAGGAGATTTTCCCAGGCTGGGATATGGGAGTGAGCAGATCCTCCCTGATTCACGCTAGTCCCCTTTGCAAACTTGCAAGCCACGGTGATCTACCTCCTGTTTTATAGATTAACAGAGTTGGAAGGGGCCTTATAGGTCATCTAGTCCAACCCCCTGCCCAAGCAGGAGACCCTACACCATTTCTGACAGATGGGAGTCCAGTCTCTTCTTGAAAGCTTCCAGGGATGAAGCTCCCACAACTTCTGAAGGCAACTTCTGTTCCATGCGTTGATGGTTCTCACTGTCAGAAAAATTCTCCTTATTTCTAGGTTGAATCTCTCCTTGATCAGTTTCCATCCATTATTCTTTGTCTAGCCTTGGAAAACAGGTTGACCCCTTATTCCTCTCTGTGGCAGCCCCTCCAATATTGGAAGGCTGCTCTCCTGTCTCCCCTGGTCCTTCTCTTCCCTAGACTAGCCAGGCCCAGTTCCTGCAATCATTCTTCATGTTTGAGCCTCCAGTCCCCTCATCATCCTGGTTGCTTTTGAAGTCTTAATTATCGGTGGGCTCATTTTTCAAAGGTATCTGACATCAAGGCCATTACTTTCTACCTTTTGCTAGGAATCATCATCATTGTTGCCCAATGTTGGTGTTTGTCTAATTTTATGTGGCAAAAATTGGATATGGTGAGGCAAGAGGCTTTTCTTAATCTCTTTTTCCAACCTTGCTTTTAACTCATCTGCTGTCTTTCCAATGTTTGTTGTCTTAAAGATGTTCAAGCAGGGAGTCTAAGGCTTTCCAACCATTCCTAAAAGGAGCTCTGGTGGCACAATGGTTAGAATGCAGTATTGCAACGCGAACTCTTGCCCGAAGTCTGCAGTTCGATCTTGACCGGCTCAAGGTTGGCTCAGCCTTCCGTCCTTCTGAGGTTGATAAAACGAGGACCCGGATTGTTGGGGGCAAGAGGCTGACTTTGCAAACCGCTTAGAGAGGGCTGGAAAGCACTATGAAGCGGTATATAAGTCTGAGTGCTAGTGCTAAGTGTGAAGGAAGGAAGGGAAGGGAAGGGAAGGGAAGGGAAGGGAAGGAAGGAAGGAAGGAAGGAAGGAAGGAAGGAAGGAAGGAAGGAAGGAAGGAAGGAAGGAGTTCAAGAGGCCGACGAGGCCATGCCCACCCAGCAACTGGGCAGAGAACCCTTTGCTAAATTTTGTGAAGCCCACTCCTGGCCAGGATTGTATATATCTTCAGGTAGTTTTGCATTCAAGCCATTTGTCTTCTGGGCATGAATGAAACTCAGAATGATGCCCGTCTACAGAAACGGTTCTTTGGGCTGCAATTGTTGCAAGGAGCCCTCCGAAGGAATTGGCTTGATGACAGCAGAGTGGCTGGGCTCCTAATTTGAACATCCATCTCTGAATGCAGCAAGTTGTGCAGTCCCTAAACACAGCAAATTACTGTACTGAAGCTATAATCACCTTCTCCACACACCCCAGGGTTCTCTTTTAGTGCTCTTAATTGGATGATGTGCTCCATGGTGTCCCATCTCCTTCCCGCCAGTTTACTTCAATGCGTGGTTTTTTCTGTTGCTGTTTTGTGTGTGTGTGTGTGTGTGTCTTGAAGAATACCGCCGTTGCCTCTTTATGCTGTGTCTTAAAGAAATATCTACCTGCAAGCATGTGAAATATATGCACATCCACAGCACACTTTGCACACATAAATCCCAAGTCAGAATCAATCTGACGAGTCAACATTCTGTATTCATCATCTTCTTTTAATGACCCCATAATCCCTTGAGGGGTGGAGTCTGGGCAACTGAACAGAGTGTTTTAAGGGCCGGATGCTCTTCCTGTCACCAGTGCGGACTTTTGTTCTGCAGATATATTCTCAGTGACTTCAGAAGCACTTGTCTCGCGAAACCTTTTCCATGGAGCTTCTTCTAAACATATGACAGGAGCCGTTTCCAGTTTAAGACCAGGGGTGGGCTTCAAAAATTTCAGCAATGGGTTCTCTGTCCAGTTGCTGGGTGGGTGTGGCCATGGTGGGCATGGCCTAGACCCTTGATGGCGAATCTATGGCAGAGCCATTTGTGCGGGTGCGCGAGCCCCAGGCAAAAACTTACCTGCACTGCACTTCTGGTATTTCCGGAAGGCCTGTTTTTTGGCTCCTTTGGAAGCCAGAAACAGGCCCATTTCCGGCCTTCCCAGAACTTCCGGGTGGCCCATTTTCCTCCTGCCCTGAGCCTCTGCGCAGGCCCTGCACTTACCAAATTGGGCTGTGTGAAGACTCCTGGGAGGGGAGAGATGGGGAGGGTGGGGCCAGCCAGGGGTGGGATTTGGCGGTTTTCCAAACCAACCATAACATTAGCAATGGGTTCCCCTGAACCCCGGCGAACCTGTAGCAGACTACCCTTGGTTAAGACTGTTTCTTGCAGGAAGCTGACACTTCCTAAAGACCCATGGTGTAAAACAAATCACAGTTCATCTGATATTGGCTTCCTGGTCACCGTCGCAAGCTTTCAAAAGAACCCAGGTCTGCAGCAGTCCAGATAAGAGGGCATAAATAAATAACAGCAATGTAATGAGGTAGCTGGTCAATGTTGCGTTAACATCAGCCACTTGGTAAAAGAGCATTTACTCTCAATGGCCATCCTTTGATCTTAATTTCTCCCCACCCACCCACCCATACTAAACGCCTCCCTCCCCCCCAGTCTCCGTTCAGGGCTCCACTTGATCTGCCAATCGTGATGGAGTAGCAAAAATTCTCCTTCCAGATCAATATTTCTTCACTTCAGACGTTGTGATGGCCTGGAGAGGCAGTGGCCCATCTGCTCCCAAACTACATTACGGCAGAAGGAAAGCAGTGGAGGGAGGGGCGGAGGCCAGCAAAATATCGAATCATTTCTGCATTAACAGATGGGACGTTGTGCAAATATTGATTTTTTTTCTTTCTTTCTTTCTTACATTTCTCTTTCCTTTCCTCCTCCTCCTCCTCCCTGCCCCCCCCCGTTCCCCTCCACCACCCTTTCCCTGCAGGAGCACTTCACGCCGGAATGCAAGTTCAAAGAATCCGTTTTTGAAAACTATTACGTCACGTATTCTTCCATGATCTATCGGCAGATGCAGTCGGGAAGAGGTTGGTACTTGGGCCTCAACAAAGAAGGCGAGGTCATGAAAGGGAATCACGTGAAGAAAAACAAGCCCGCTGCACATTTTCTTCCCAAACCGTTAAAAGGTAACACCCTTTGCAGGGGTGGGGCTGCTGGGGGTTCACAGGGGGTTCGGGAGAGCCCCTAGCTAAGATTCTGTGTGGTGCAGAGAAACCCCCTAAATCCCACTCCTGGCTGGCCCCGCCCACCCTGCCCCGCCCTTCCCAGGAGTCCCCATGCAGCCCGTTTTGGATGCAGGTAAGTGCAGGGCACGCACAGAGACTCAAGGAGGGCAAAAAACGGGCCTCCCAGAAGTTTGGGAAGGCTGGAAATGGGCCCGTTTCCAGCTTCTAGAGAGCCTCCAGAGCCCAAGGAGCAGGGGTGGGATTCTACCAGTTCGGACCAGTTCAATAGAACTGGTTGTTACGATTCTGTGCAGTTTGGAGAACCGGCAAATCACACCACTGGCTGGCCCCACCCACCCCACCCAGGAGGCTTCCCTCAGTCAGGGGTGCCAATCAGGGGGTTGGGGGAGGGAGAAGTGGCCTGAGAGCAGAGCTGAACCTTCCTTAGGATTGAAGCTTCTATTTTTTCAGTGCAGACTCAGGCAGCAGATTGCAGAAAGGTAGATCTGGGAGTGAGTCTGTGATTCTGCAGGCAGCTCCATCTGCCTGCCTGCTTTGCCTGATTTTGGGTAAAAGTTGCTCTTTTTTAAAAAATAAAAAATTCAATCTTTACATATATATTGACAATATTTACATACAAGCCATGCCCAGCCAGTCACATGACCACCAAGCCACACCCACAAATTAGGCCATGCCCACAGAACCAATTGTTAAGAAATTTGAATCCCACCCCTGCCAAGGAGGGCAAAAATGCACCCCCGTGGTGCAGGAGGCTGACTAGGCCACGCCCACCATGGCCATGCCCACCCAACAACTGGCAGAGAACCCCTTGCTAACATTTTTGAAGCCCACCCTGAGTTGACCCAAGATCCGTTGAGTAGCCATCAGGTTGAGCTTCCCACCTCTTCTGGTTGAGGAACAATCTCCTGGAAGTCAGTTCCTGGATAAGCATAGAGACATAGCAGGAGAACCGTCTGTGATTCTTCTCTGACTTTCCTTTCTCCTCCTTCCAACCAGTGGCCATGTACAAAGAACCTTCCCTCCACGACCTTACTGAATTCTCACGGTCTGGTAGTGGAACCCCAACGAAAAGCAGAAGCGTCTCCGGAGCTTTGAATGGCGGCAAATCTATGAGCCAAAACGAATCGACGTAGCCGGGACGGAGGAAGCTAGAGGTGGAGAAGGAGCATCGGTGGAACTTTTTAACCTCTAGGACAGCTGTGGGCAAACTACGGCCTGGGGGCTGGATCCGGCCTGTTTGGCTGTTCTACCCGGCCCGGAGCGAAAAGAGCGAAAGAGAGGGTTCTCTTGCTCTCCCAGAAGGCTACGTGAAGTAATCTAAGTTTGAATTTATATTAGTTCACACAAACACTCCATCCATGCTTTTGTTCCGGCCCTCCGGTCCAGTTTAAGAACCCATTGTGGCCCTCGAGTCAAAAAGTTTGCCCACCCCTGCTCTAGGATCTGCAAAACCTACCGTCCAGCCCTTCCCAACAAAGCCAACAAACTGGGATAGGCCTCTCTGGCCTTCTATCAGCTACTTTGGACTTTCCGGAGGTCCCCAAATCATTTGTAAACGATTCGTGTCGAAGGAAAGATTGATTTCACCCCCTCCCCATTGATATAAAATGCGCTTGTGCAAACACAGGCCTAGCCAGGCAAACATGATGCAATGACCTCACATTGAGCCTGCTGTTCCTTCTTATCTTCACCTACGGTCTTGCGGAGAAAAAATTAAAAAAAATCCTGCAAAATTTAAAAACACACTTGGCTTTCTAACCGAGACAGAAGCCCTGTCAAATATCTTTTCTTTCTTTCTTTCTTTCTTTCTTTCTTTCTTTCTTTCTTTCTTTCTTTCTTTCTTTCTCTTTTCCTTTGCTCTTTGAGGGAAATTTCAATATTTAGTGTTTTATATATGAATGGTTCGGAGAGGGGAAGGGGGACTCTGTATACCCTCTGCTTTTTTTTTTTCCAACTTGCCATTTTATATATCATAAAGCTTGGTCAGGAAAAGAAATCTGAATATATCTCTCTTCTTTCTTTTTTTTTTTGGCATTTTTTGGCGGATCTCTTCTCTTGAAGGGGCCTTGAGCTGTGTCTTTACAAGCAAAGCAAAATCCTGCTGATACGCTAGTGTAATCTTGAGGAAAAATAATCAATAAATCAGGTTTGGAGCCGGATTCGCAGTAAATCTCAGGCTGCAGCAAAATAAAAATGAAAAGTGTTCTTGTGATTTTAACACACACTGAGATATATACAGAGTTTTTTATAGATTTGTAGTCATCCTTTCCAAGCCCTCATGCTAAACCCCCAAGTCTGTAGGAACTGAGGTGTGTGTTAATTTCCCCGTCTGTGGAAAATAATTATTTTTTTAAAAAAACAGGGTGAATCCAGTTCTTCCCACAATGTAGATGTCCTTTTCTTTCTTTCTTTTTTCTGTCCTCCTCCTCGTCCCTCCATTCTTCTCTTAATTTTGTGTATCATATTTAAAACAAAAACAAAAATGCAAAACCTGTGGACATACCTTCTTTTTTCTAAAGACAGAAACTGTGGAACTAAAGTAACTTAACTCTGTTTTTATAAAGGGGAACCATGACATCTTATTTTTAAACATCTTTCCTTTTTTGCTTCCCTGAAAATTTGGGTGGAGAGTTGAAGGTTATCCACGGATAAGTTGGGAAAAGCCTACTACATGGAAAGGAATTGCAATCCAGCCTGTTGAGTTGACTGGGGTTGAAGGAAGTTAATCTCTCCTGGTCTTGCCTTGAGAGAGGAGAAGCTATTAAGACAAGAAAGGACGGGGGTGGATTTCTAAAATCTGGCTGGCAATTGTGTACATCTTGGTGGAAGAAGAAAAGGTACAAGCATCAATTTCAATATAGGAACCTTTCTGAATCCAATAGATGGAAATATTTGTAGCTCAGGTTTGAACTGTGGGATCCTTGGTGCTCACTGAGCTTGGTGGCTTTCTTGCAGACATTTCATGACCCAACTAGGTATCATCATCAGGGCAGTTCCAGTTCCATCATCCAACCCCGATGAAGATGATGATAGTTGGGTCATGACACATTTGCAAGAAAATTAGCCACCTTAGAGAGCACCGAGGACTCTCCTTCCTGAATCCTTACTTTCTATTTGCAAGAGGCTGGAATTGTATTTTCCTTCTCTGTTGTTTTTAAAGGAAACAACCAGGGAGGGAGAGGAAGTTACGTTTCTGTTTAGTTCATCATATCTCTTGCATGAGAGGAAGTTGGAGACTGGTTTCAGAAGTTGCATGATCTGTTTAAGATTTTGTGCATTGCTCTCTGTCAAAGATAATATGTACAAAGCAGATATTGGGCCAGGATGAGCTGTTTCCAGTCGCTTTGTACAAAGGAGATGTTTATTATTTGTTGTATACAACCATGCACTGAATAAACGAATTTATATTAAGGTGTCCATTCTAAAAAAAAAAAGAGCAAAGAATAACAAAGGCTAGCTGGTAGATTTCATTCAGGTCCAGGCCTTTTTACCTGGAGATAAAAAAAGCAGTCTTGTAAGTTACACAACTTCCATCTCAAACTTTCATTGCTTCTCAAGTGGGCTGGGTCCTTTGAATCCTGTAAGGAATCCTAGGGTCTTTCATGACACTAATATCCTCTTTCCCCAAATATAAGACCCAACTGGAAAACAAGCCCTAGCATGGTTTTTCAGGATGCTCATAATATAAGCGCTACCCCAAAAATAAGCCCCAGTTAAGATTGTCAGCCGGACGGATGCATTTAGTACCCTATTTCCCTGAAAACAAGACCTAACCAGAAAATAAGCCCCAATGCATCTTTTGGAGCAAAAATTAATATAAGACCCAGTCTTATTTTGGGGGGAACATGGTAGAAAGTTCTAGGGCAGAAGGTCTGCAGATGAATGCCATCCCCAATATCTCCAAGTAGAATCTCAAGGTTGACTCAGCCTTCCATCCTCTCGGGGTAGGTAAACTGAGGACCCAAGATTGTTGGGGGCAATAAGCTGACTTTGTAAAAATGCCGCTTAGTAATAAGCAGGCATATACAATGGAATGAAGGCTATTGCTGAGCACACTGGGTTGTGCATCAAAAGTGTAAGCCGCCCTGAGTCTCCGGAGAAGGGCGGCATATAAATAGGAATTAAAAAAACTGGAAAAACATCTGAGAAGGCTTTCCTCAGCCTCTTGATAAGTCAGTGTCAATAACCATGGAGGGACATAGAGTAAGGGAGGGGGGCTTTTGTTTTAAGGTAACTATTAGGGGGAAAGCTGATCCTAAGGTGTGAATAGATGACAGGTGGAGAACCTCCCAAAAGGAAAGCTGCTCATGCCAAATCCCTGTCCTTCATCAGCTCCAAAGGAGAAATTTCCATGAGTACTAAAAACCATACTTAAGAGTAGGCTGGAGAGCTTTCAAGAGGCACTGATGCAGAATGGAGAAGAAGCCAAGTTCTTTCTCATTCCTTGGCCACCAACTTCCAAGAACATCTTCCTGCTCGCTGGAACAAGTTGCTCTTCAAACAAGCTTCAGCTTTCGCCGGTGAGAGCAAAACGTGGCCTCCTGCATTCAGAAGCCATGAGTCACTTTTTTGGGGGAGGGGAGAACTGAGAAAGATTAATCACTTTATTCTCTTGCCTTTTGAGAGTGGGGAAAAATCCTGCACAAGTCAACATCAATCAATATCTCATCAGGAGCCCAGCATATTTTTTGCAAAGTATGGCTGGCTTTCCTTTTCAACCACTGACATGTAGTTAAATTCATCATGTTCCTTCACTGAGCCTTCCCCCAAGTTAGATGTGGTGAGGCTATGGTGAGCACCATTCCCAGCTAGCAGCCTAACATCATTCTGGGAGTTATAGTCCAGCCCATTCATAGGTGATTTGGGAGAAGGTTGAAGTAAGAGTGGCATGAAGAATTTCTTTGGAGATTCTCAATCATCCAGGCCATGGTTGTCCCAAAGATGCTTTTTTTTCCCCAAAAGGTAACTGGACTTTCTTAGTTTTATTCCTTGAAAACATTTCACTTCTCATCCAAGAAGCACAGAATTGAAGAAGCTTCTTGGATGAGAAGTGAAACATTTTCAAGGGAAAAGAAACCCAAGAAAGTCCTGTTGACTTTTGGAAAAAAGAACCTTTGGGACATGAATAATGTCATGGGACATGAATTCATGGGACATGAATCCTTTAAAAATGATGAGGGGAAAATGATTATCAGGGCTCCGACAAATTCACCTCAATTCAAATCATAAGTCTCTAGCCACATCTCTCAGAATAAAATTTATTTATTAGGAGTGACCATGTCGGCGTTACCTGGGTGCAGCTGACACTAAGACACATCATTCATTTCCCCCTTGACCTTGGTCTTCCCCCATCCCCTGGATGTATATTCTCCAATAGGACACATCCATAGCCCGGAGTCATCAATCATGCTTTCCAGTAATAATCTAGCACACCAACAGCTTCGGCTGCCTAGCAATTATCTGAAGCATTTAAGGAATGCACTACTTTCCCCACTCCCTTTCTGCTGGCAACTAAAAAGACCAAAGAAGTATTTTTAGTTCACATTGGTATCTTAAAGCTTAGGAGTTTTTAGAGAGAAGAATTTTTAATTCTTGAGCTCTAGAATGAAGTCCTGATATTAGTAGATATTCTCCTTGTTCTGCCTACCTCCTATTCAAACCTTATTAGCAAGTAACTCTCCCTAATCAATTCTCCACTCCCACAAAATTTTAAAAATGTATTAGCTAGTTGAAAACTCTCCAAAACTCATGGGAAACTCCTTCTACATATTGTCCCAAAAAACTACATAAATACGCAAATATAGTCACCAGATGAGCTGAACCTATGGAGAGCACAATTTATTCGCAGTGTTATTCTTACACCCAATGAGCTCAACTCTATTCTCCCTCCATTATCTTTGTCTCCTACCTACAGAAGTAAGTGAAGACTTAGGGGGTCTTCAAGAAAATATTAGAAGGTGGCAAATATTTGTTTGCATCAAGTGGGAATTTCACTGCATCTCACACATTTTGGTGGTGGAAGAGCAGGTTGGTTGTTTATCATGCCAGAACATCTCAAGAAGGACTCTGGTAGAATCTTTGACACGTGACAGCAATTCAAGTCATATTCAAGCACAAAATGGCAGTTAAGTTGGAAGGCACTTGGGACAAGCTACATCCAGCCTCTTATTTAAAACTTGAAGGTTGGCAAAGATTCAGAGAGATGGTTCTTCCGCAAGCTAGTTGATTACAGACGCAGGAAAAGCCCTAATTAGAAGCAGAAAATTGCACACTTGTAAACCTTAGAGGTAGAAATATCCCAGATTTCACTTCCTACCTCTCCTTCAGCTTGCGTCCCCTAACCAACTAGGAGCAGGTTACTTCTCGGTGGTAAGAGATAAAGGACTTCTGTGCATTTTTTGAGCAGATCCGCCAAGTTGCAGGACTTCTGCCTCTGATCTTCCAATGCACAGAGAAGGTTCTTCTGGCTGTGGCATTTGTGAGTTTGATGGGATCAAAAAAATCTGGGATCCACCACATACAATGAAGCCCCAGACTGCTTGTCCAGTGTTTAGTGAGTTAGCAACACTAATTCATACAAAGGTTAAGGTGACCAAACAATAATTCCAATAAGATGTTTTTAAGACAAGACGAGGCAGTCATTGATCTGAAATAGTATAGGATCTCCTGCCTGAGCAAGGGGCTGGACTAGAGGACCTCCAAGATCCCTTCCAGATCATTCATTCTATTCTGTTCTATCTACGGTAAGTACTTTTGTGTCCAAATGTGAAGCTTCTAAAGGCATTGCAAATCGGTGAGCTTCTAGTTTCCTTTCTTTTGATGAAGGAAAGGAGCAGATGAGCAAGCTTAAATCTGGATAATATTTACACCTTAGGGACTCGTCTCTTATATAGTGCAGGAAATCCACAGCTGGCGAAAGAGCTGGAAGCTGCATACCTACACAATGCTAAGCTTGGTTAGTGTTAAACCTGGCCAGCTTCCTTAAGTTTAGCAAGCTGGATGCAGTTGTCTCTCTGGTGAAGTTACTGTAAGCTTCCTTATGTATGGAAAATTCCAAAGTGGACTAATTTAGCTTGCTATGTGATGGTTAACAATGAAATGGTGGAAATGTATCCTACAGCACAGCAATAATTCCATCTCTCTGTGTCTATGTTTCTGTCTGTCTGCCTGTCTGTCTGTCTGTCTGTCTGTCTGTCTCTCTCTCTCTCTCTCTCACACACACACACACACACACACACACACTTTTGGTTACTTCTGACCATGCACAGAATTTTGGCCTTGCCATGGGATCACTGATCCCATGAAAAGATACAGGTCTTTCCTTCCTTCCTTCCTTCCTTCCTTCCTTCCTTCCCTCCCTCCTTCTTTCTTTCTTTCTCTCACCTTCCTTCCACCCCCTCCCTCCCTCTTGCCTTCCTTTTCTCCTTGTTCCTCCTTCCTTCCTTCTCCTCTTCTTCCTTCTCCTCCTCTTTCTTCCTTCCTTCCTTCCTCCTCTTCTCTTCTCCATGGGAATCTCCATGGGATCTTTGGAGACTCTTTCCGAGAGGAAGTCTTGGCCAAGCCATCCCTCACTGTTGCTTAGAGATGCAGCTGAATCCCAGGGAGGATTAAAGCTGTTCTCTCATTGGAGGGGATGTTGATCAGACACCGGAACGGCAATTGTCATCGGTTGCTCCTCATGGTTGAACAGCAGCCTCACAAACACCGGCTGCAAAGCCCTTGGCAGTTGCATGTCAAGACCTTCCCAACTGGCAGACAGGTGCCAATCTGCTTCTTTAGGCACGGCCCTTGTAGAGAAACCTACAAGCGATTTTATTTTTATTTATGTTATTTGTATCCTAGTCTTTATTATAACCACCCTGTGAGTGGAGCTGGGCTGAGAGAATGCCTGGCCCAAAGTCACCCAGCTGGCTTTCATGCCTAAGATCGGACTGGAACTCCCAGTTTCCTGGTGATGAGCCTAAAGTCACCCAGCTGGCTTTCATGACTAAGGTGGGACTAGAACTCCCAGTTTCCTGGTGATTGGCCCAAAGTCACCTAGTTGGCTTTCATGCCTAAGGTCGGACTAGAACTCACAGTTACCTGGTGATTGGCCCAAAATCACCGAGTTGGCTTTCATGTCTAAGGTGGGACTAGAACTCACCATCTCCTGGCGATTGGTCCAAAGTCACCCAGTTGGCTTTCAGGCTGAAGGCAGAACTAGAACTCACCATCTCCTTGTGATTGGCCTAGTCACCCAACATGCTTTCATGGCTAAGCAAAAATATTTGTTGAGTACTTTCAGGAAACAGAGATGCTTTGAAGAGAAAGGGACGTAGATGAGAGTAGACAGGACCAGCCAATTTGTCTTGGGAAGGTGGCACTGCACCAGGGTTAGGAAGAATTACAAGGGGAAGAAGAGAAAAATAAAGTTTTGGGAAAATGCAATTGTTTTCTGTATCTGCTCTATCGATATCTTCCAGCGAGGAGTCCATTAAATTTGAGTTCCAGCGCAGGGAGGAAAATTCTTGCCTGTCAGTTGAGCTGTTGCTGCTGAGAGGGCACTAGGGAAGCAGTTTCCGTAGAAACAGATGTGTGAGTTTAAAATAAGAGAAATCTTTTTGAGCAACTCCCATACGTTTCACCCAGTTTGTGCTGCCTGCTTAGGAAGGAAGAGGGGAAACCATCCCAATTTGCCTTTAAAATCAAGAGGAGCTAAGACGAACTCTTATTATCAAAGGAGATTTCTTCCAGCCGAGGACAAAAGATTGGATATTTAAAGCATAATTATAATTCTTCCTCTCTTTTTTTTTCCCTCGCCCTTCCTCCTCAAAAGCAAATTGCTTTTTTTATGTATGGAACTTTCTGGGGAGAAAAGGAAGAATCTAGAATTCTTTTGGAAACCTACAGAAAAGTAGAAAGAGGGCAAAGCAGAGCTTTTAAAAACAAAGGAATGAATTAGCATAATGAAATCAATAAACCAAACAACAGCACCCTTGGCTTTTGGTCAACTATTATTCATATCATTGGTACTGCTAAGCAAATAATGATTTTTTTAAAAAAAATATTATTTCTCTTGATCTATTCGATAGCCAAATTATGAGTGGGGAAACTCATGATCAAATATGACTTATGACTGTTTTTTGCAGTTACAATGTAAAAGTTGTAACTGCAAAAAATGGTCCTAAGTCATATTTTTTTCAGTGCCTTTGAAACTTTGAACAGTCACTAAGTGAACCCTTGTAAGTCAAGTGTCAGGGTTCCAGCAACTGCCCTAATTAAATCATGAACTTCGAGCCAAGCTTCAAAAGAATCCAAAAGATTTATTAGGAGTAACATGTCAGCATTATCGCAGTTGAAGCCAACCCTAACACACGTGATTTATGGTCACCTGTTTCCCCCCTCCCCTCTGGGTGTATCATCAATCAGATTCTCCAACAAAACACTTCATCAATCACATTCTCCAATGAAGGATTTTCGAGGGCGGATGATCCGGTAGCCTAGCTACAATCTTTGTAAGATATGCTTCGAATGTACTTCTGGTTTTCCCTCCACCCAATGCCCCCCCCCACTTATAGCAACTCGAAAACAGGCATAGGAATTCTTTCTGAGTTGACATCAAGGACTATCTGGCAGTCTCAGATATCATTGGAGATCCCATGTTCAATCCAATTTAATTAACAGCAGTCTAGGATCTGAGTTAAAAGGAATGGTTGCAGGAAAAGCTGGTTGGTTCCCCGAGATTTTGGCTGTGGCTTAGTTAACTTTCTCAGTTATATTTGTTTGCTTTCTTAGAAGAGCCATTGAAAATTGGGAGGGAGGAAAAATAGGAATGCCAGCCTCGGAATTTGCTCAGCTCCTGCGGAATTAATGGGTGGAATGGGTTTTCTCCTCAGCCATGCTGAAATGGGCTGCTGCTAAATGTTTTCAAGATTTTGTTTTTATTTTTGACTTCTAGGTTAGCAAATAGACCTAACATTTCCTCTGGGCTTTGCTTCCAGGCACCAACCAGACCCAATTCTGGTATTTTTTATTTCGAGATCAGGCAAGGTCAGTCAGAGGGTATGATGCAAAAATAGAGAGAAGCTAGAACTGTGATGATAATAACAAGCTCTTTTCGACTGTGTTCCAACTTGCAGCTTTCCTGGGAAAAGAATGTGGAAAAGCATGAACATTTCTCCCAATTGCAGCTGCTTCTCCGCAGTATCCGACTCCTGTTTGCTCAACCAGCTGATCCCCCAAATTCATCCCTGGGTGAATTGCCTCACACACACACACACCCCACACACCCCGAGGCACCCAAGGAAACCAAGAGCACTTCCATGTTTTTCACACCCCAATTCCACATGCAAACCAAACAGTATATTTTTTCCCCTAGAAAAGCATGCAAGGGAGTCTGCTGGGCTTCGTTCTTTCCCTGGTTAGGAAGAGGGGATGGCCTTCCTTGGGAGGGAAACTGGTTCTTCTTCCTTTTCTCCAATGTTTGTTTGGTTGTTTCAGTTATTGGTCTCCAAATTTGCAAATCCACCCAGCTTCCAAGGCTCTGAGCAGTAAGCTCAAGTTGCATTTCTTTGACTGCTGCTTTGGGTTGGAAAGAGAGATGATAGATATAAGTATAGGTATAGATATGTAGGTATAGATATAGATGGAAGAAAGAGAGGGAGGGAGGGAGGGAGGGAGGGAGGGGGAGAGAGAGAGATGATGGATGGATGGATGGATGGATGGATGGATGGATGGATGGATGGATGGATGGACAGAGAGAGAGAGATAAATATAGATAGCTGGAGAGAGAGAGATGGAGATTGCTAGGCAGATGATAGACAGATAGATGATAGATAGATGTTAGACAGATAGATAGATAGATAGATAGATAGATAGATATACAGACAGACAGACAGACAGACAGACAGACAGACAGCAGACAGGCAGATAAATGGGGATGATAGAGAGAAAGAGAGATATAGAAATGGAGATAGATAGAGATAGAGATAGACAGATAAATAGATAGATATAGGCAGACAGATAGATGGATGATAGACAGGGTAGATAGATAGGGATGATAGACAGAGAGAAAGAGATATAGAGATGGAGATAGATATAGCTAGATGATAGATAGATGATGGATAGATAGATAGATAGATAGATAGATAGATAGATAGATAGATAGATAAGAGAGAGAGAGACATTATAGATAGATTTTCCTAGGGGCCTTTCTTTTCCTTGCTTGATTCCCCCAAAAAAATATTGCCTGGCCCCTCCCCAAAATGCAAGAACCACGGAGCTTCCAATAACCCCCAGCCCTTATCAGAGGACGGAGAGGCAATCAGCAAGAAGTAAGCCAACTAAAAGGAAGGAGGCAAGTCAGCCCTCTCATGGCAATTCAACATTCCTCTGCCCACGCACTCCTGACATTCTGCGAGGGAGCAAGTGTGTGTGTTGTGTGTGTGTTGTGCACACGTGCGTGTGCAGCAGGGGAATCTAATTTGTTTTGCCAGGATCTTCACGCGACTGCCAACATGATTAACTGTCCTTCTGCAAAAGTGATCAAGGCTCAAGGGGGTTACAGAATCAATATTCCTTGCAGCTTCTGTGTTTGGGCGATGGGTGTCAGGTCTACATTTGACCCTTTTACTATTTGCATCTCTCCCCCCCCCCTGCTCTTCTTTCTTTCTCTTTCTTTCTATCTCTCTCCTTCATCCTCCCACCCGTGAACGCACAAGCGAGAATGTCCAGGCCATGCATTCAGTGCTGGTTGAAATCAGTGGCAGGGGCAGAGAGGAGGGGAATTTGATGTAATGGGCCTGCCCTTTCCTACACACACACACACACACACACACACAAGACAGGGGTCAGCAACTGGCAGCTCTGGAGCCTCATGTGGCTCTTTCATCATTCTGTTGCGGCTCACTGGTTGGCTCCACAATTGATAGGGCTTTCGGTTAGGACAGGTAGAGGAAAAAGGATGCTGTGCTAGGAGGAGACTCTATGGTGGGGGAACTGGACTTCCGGTTGGCTCCAAAATTGAACGGGAGGCTTCCAGTTAAGACCTTTGGGGCTCTTTGAATGCTTAAGGTTGCTGACTCCTGCCATAAGAGAATGCAGAATAACAGAGTTGGAAGGGACCTTGGAGGTCTTCTAGTCCAACCCCCTGCTCAGGCAGGAAACCCTACACCACTTCAGACAAATGGTTGTCCAATCTCTTCTTTAAAGCTTCCAGTGTTGGTACATTTACAACTTCTGGAGGCAAGTTGTCCCACTGGTTATTGTTCTAAGTGTCAGGAAATTCCTCCTTAATTCTAGGTTGCTTCTCTCCTTGATTAGTTTCCACCCATTGCTTCTTGTCCTGCCCTCAGGTGCTTTGGAGAATAGCTTGACTGCCTCTTCTTTGTGGCAGCCCCTGAGATATTGGAACACTGCTATCATGTCTGCCCCAGTCCTTCTTTTCATTAAACTAGACATATGCAGTTCCTGAAATCAATAGAGAAAGAATGGAACAGAACAAAACAGAATAAAATGGAGCTGGAAGGGACTTCGGGGGTCTTCTAGTCCAGCCCCTTGCTTAAGCAGGAGAACCTATACTACTGTATGTCAGACAAGGGACTGTCCAGTTGCCTCTTCAAAACCTCCAGTGATGGAGCACCCACAATTTCTGAAGGCAACTTCTGTTCCACCGGTTAATTGTCCTCACTGTTAGGAAGTTTCTCCTTCGTGGGACAATGTTGGTTTCGTTATTTGGAGGCCAAGCTGGATCATGTCAATATTCCTGAGCCGGCATATACAACTGTCAACAAACGGGGTATTCTACAAAGGCAGAGGTGGGATTCAGCCGGTTCTGACCGGTTTTAGAGAACCAGTAGCGGAAATGTTGAGTAGTTTGGAGAACCGGCAAATCCCACCTCTGACAGGCCCCGCCAACCCACGCTCACAGAACCGGTAGTAAAAATAATTTGAATCCCACCACTGTACAAAGGGGCAGAGTTAGCTCCATAGGGAGGCTGATTTGGAGAGGTTTCATGAATCCCACGATATAAAACAGAAGCTTTAAAGCTTGGCAAGGTTAAGGCCCCTGTCTTTTTCCTTCCCGTGCAAAACAACGGGCCAATTTTATAACTCCGCTCATCTGCCTCTCCGATCTGGACTTAGCAGTAAATCACCCCTTTCCTGATCCTTTCACAGCCAGACCAGCTTGGCCAAAGTCTTCCCAGACACGATTCGGCTCGATTAGAATCTTTATTACAGACAAGAATGAAGTCATGCTAAACAGTTGATTGCCCGCTGCCAGGGAGCAGAAAATAAATGACTTTTTATACCTCCGAAGGCTACAGCTTCCAGCCTCCCAACCTTGCCAGTTAATGGACTCCTGATTCAGCATGGGGAGTGGGAGCTTTAAAGCTCAGCATCTCGGCTCTTCCAGCCAAGAAAGCATAACTCTGCATGCATGTCTTAGGACAGGGGTGTCAAATCCAAGGTTCGTGGGCTGAATCTGGCCCACGGGGTGTTTAGATCTGCACCCTGGAAACAGCAGAAGTCAGTCCATGGTGCCTCTGCCAGTGAAAATGGAGTTTAGGAGGCCATGCACAGCTCACACACCCTGGCTGGGCTCTGTTTTTGCTGGCGAGGGCTAACAAAACAAACTAAAAACAAAACCAAAAAGAAATGTTTCCCCTTTTGCATTTAAGGATACGAGAAGGGACAGGAAAGGAGAAAGGGAAAGAGGAAAGTCAAAGGAAAGGAAAGGAAGGTGGGAAGAGAACAAGGAAGGACAAAGAAGGGAAGAGGGGAAGTAAGAAAAAAGGAGAAGGAAGAGGGAATGGAAGGAAGGAAGGAAGGAAGGAAGGAAGGAAGGAAGGAAGGAAGGAGGAGAAGAAGCAGGGGTGGTATTCAGCCGATTCGGACCAGTTCTGGAGAACCAGTAGCAGAAATTTTGAGTAGTTCTGAGAACCGGCAAAGGCCACCTCTGACTGGCCCCGCCCCATCTCTTCTCTGCCTCCCATTGAGTCCCAGATGATTGGCTGGGTCTTCTTTGGTTTATTTATTTATTATTTATTAGATTTATATCCCGCCTCTCTTCCCCCATCAGGGGAACTGGTTGCCCTGCACAGGAGAACAGAGCTGGAAAGCAGGTTAGTGGGGTGGGGAGGGAATGGGGAGTTTGCAGGATCCTTCCCCTCATACCCACCAAGCCATGCCCACCAAGTCACGCCCACAGAACCTGTAGTTAAAAATTTTGAATCCCACCATTGAGAAGAAGGAAGGAGGGAGGGAGGAAGGAAGGGGTGAGTGAGGGTTGGGGAAGTCTTGCCTTAGCACTTGGCCACCACAGGTGCCCTTGACATGAGTGACGTTGAGCTGACCATGCCCATCCTGGCCACACCTACCCCAGCTACTCACACAAACACACACAGAGTCAAACACTACCCTGATGCGTCCCTCAAACCAAGTTTGACACCCCTGGTCTTAGGAGATAAGAAACAGGAGTAGGAAGAATGAGAAATGCACCCTAAGTAAACAGCTCCCAGACTCCAAATTAACGGATCGATCAATTAACACGTACTATTGGCTTGGCGCGAGAAGCCTCCCCGATGCCAGCCTGCCTTGCACACTTGGCTTCTGTCTCTCTCTCACACACACCCAGTAATGAAAGCCCAACGGGTGAAACCTGAACTGCCTGGGAGTGAAGCCACCCTGCCTAACAGATCGTGGGAGCAGAGTTGACACATTTAATAGGCTTCAGCCATCCATTATGGGGCCCCGGCCAAGCCAGTGATGCATGCCTTGGAGCACCCTTTTCAATATTGCATGAAGGGAAAAATCAGCCAAGCGCACCGAATTAAAAAGCTGGTTTCCTGGTTCTTTTTTGTTTTTTGCCATGAGGCAGGCAGGCAGGCAGGCAGCTATTCACCCAGGGGTGGGATCCCAAAATCCCAGCAACCGGTTCACTGCCCAGTTGCTGGGTGGGCGGGGTCATGGTGGGCAGGGCCTACCGGAACTTTCAGGAGGACCATTTTTCACCTTCCCCAGAGTCCGGAGGCTTCCCTCGGGCCTCTGGGAGGGCAAAAATGGCCTCCCCCCCAGGCTCTGGATGCCCTCAGTAATCTGGAAACAGGCCCATTTCCAGACTTCCAGAAGGCCCATTTTTCTCCATCCCAGACCCTGCATTTACCTGCATCCAAAATGGGCCACCTGGAGACTCCTAGGAGGGGAGGGGAGGGGTGGGCGGGCCAGACGGTCAGTTCAAATACTGGTTCGGTGAATCAGATGCAAATTTAACATCCAGTTTGCCCAACCGGTCTGAACCGGTAGAATCCCACCCTTGTATTCACCCCAATCCATAGGGCAGCTTCTAGGCCTCTACTGAAAGGCCGACGACTTCAAAGCGTGGAGAAGGGCGACATATCCCACAATGCCCTGTGCATCCATGGCGGAGCAAGGTTGCTTTTAAGCGAGTCGCGCCCGGTTTCACAAGCTTTTCTTGCTACAGCAAGAATCCCTTGGATGGTTCAGCCATTCTGGCTTCCCTCATTGGCTGTGATTCTGGTTACAGTTGTTAAAGTGAATCGCCTGGTCGTTAAGTGATTCTGGCTTCCCCCTCCATTGGCTGGAAGATTGCAAAAGGCGATCTTATCATTTCAGGATGCTGAACTGTCATAAATGTATATATATATATATATATATATATATATATATATATATATATATATATATATATGTGCAAGTTGTTCTGACCTGGCTCCCAAGTAGGGTTTCCTGCTTGGGTGGGGGAGGTTGAACTAGATGACCTTCAAGGTCCCTTCCAACTCTGTTACTCTGTAATAATTTAGAGCAGCCAACAGTTGAGCAGGGATCAACGATTTCCCTCCCATCCTTTCAAATACAGAAATCTTTTTTTTTTCTTTCCCAAAGCCTGAGAAAGACTGAAGATTGCCCACAAATGTTTTTTGTCTTCCTTCAGTCTCTCCTGCTAACACCTGCGGGCACTGATTTCAGAGAGAACAAGAAGAAACAAAACATCTAAGTTCCGGATGACTTACCAAATCATAGCAAGCGTGCATTTTCCTTCTTTGAACTCCCATACAAGCTTTTCCACCTTCGCTACAAAGAGCGGCAGCCTGGATCTCTTAAATAAATGATTAGGTCAAAATTGTGCAGGCGGGTCTGGTTTATGATGATTGTGGTTCATTGCACAGCCAGCCCGATGTTTAGACGGGAGTTGGCATTTTAATCCACCTCTTGAGTCCTTCCCAAGGACCTGGGAATAGGCAGTAGCTGTTGTTCAATCATTTTAAAGGTGGTGTACTGAAAAAGGAGAATATTTGTAAAGGGATTGTTGCAGGATGTAAGCTGTTCCAAGTAAAGCTGTCTTTTGCAATTGACCAGTGGTGATTTTGTCAATGCCGACGGTGTACAAGTTGTGCTCCAGATGTTTGGGGATTGCATCCAAGGCACTATCATTATTAATATTACATTTGCTTTCTTTGGCCACAGTTGTTCTACAGTACTTAGGTAGACCTCTGCATCCCAAGAGATGGGATCTGATTTCAGAGAGCACCAAGGACTCCTCAGTTCTCCTCCTCCTCCTCCTCCTCCTCCTCTTCCTCCTCCTCTTCCTCCTCCTCCAGTTGTGAGTGCTCCATCACTGTAGATTTTTAAGAAAAGATTGGACGGCCATTTATCCAGAATGGTATAAGGCAGCGATGGAGAACCTTTTCAACACTGAGTGCTGAAAAGGGAGTGTGCATACATGTGCACTCATTGGGGACAAAACCCAGAAGAGGAGCCGCCCAGGGGACATGTGCATGCCAGGAAATGAACTCCCAGTTTCCACCACATGCACTTCTGGTTTCCGGCGTGCTTGCGCAAGCAGTGATCAGCTGGCCAGTGTGCTCATGCTGAAAACTGGGAGTTCATTTCCTGGCTTGCACATGCCCCTTGGGCAGCTCCTCTTCCAGGTTTCATTCCCAATGAGGGCACATGTGCGTGCTCCCTTTTTGGCACTCAATGCGCATGCCAGAAAATGGAAGACCAGCTCTTTGGTTTCCAGCACTTCTGCACATGTGAAGGCCATCTGAT
Organism: Naja naja; assembly: GCA_009733165.1. NCBI lineage: Eukaryota > Metazoa > Chordata > Lepidosauria > Squamata > Elapidae > Naja > Naja naja. Next base: position 22,912,232 of record CM019162.1, read on the forward strand.
TGTCATGCGCACCAGAAACCCAGAAGAGGAATGGACGAAGTCTCACATGCCAGGCAATATGGCTCGGCGTGCCACTTCAGACACGCATGCCATAGGTTCGCCACCACGGGTATAGGGTCTCCTATTTGAACAGGGAGTTGGACACTAGAAGACCAACTCTGTTATGTCCTGAGGCCACATCTGTGCTGGGAGTCCTTTCCCACAAAATCCCTTCCCTTCCCAAAAGGTTTTTCACAGAAGGGCAGGAGAACGAGTTTGTTTTGAAGGAGCCAAAACTTCAGGCCTGCTGACAAGTCAAAAAAGCATACTTAGCCATCATAGAAGGATTTGGGCCGCACCGTTGGAGTCCTGCTCCACTCTTTCAAGAGCAAAGCAAGATCCAAAGTCTACTTTGCAGTAGGTGCACCCCGTAGACTTGAGGAATAATTGCCTTTTCCCCCCTCCTTTTCAGCTCCAACAGGATCCTCATTAGCTGTCCCCTCACCTCACCTCTCCATGACCCCTCCGCAAGACGCCTGGAGGAGAAGCTGCCAGAAATATGTCAGTCTAAAATTGGCTGTAGAAAGCAGCGTTTCCTCTTGGTAGGTGTCAAAAGTGAAGTCCAATTAGAACATTAGATATCCACTTGCAGATGGAGAAAGCAGCAGATGGCTATCGGGGGCTCCTAATAGGAGGAACGGGAGGGGAAATTGCATTTGCTTTCCCTCTGTCGCAATTAAATATTTTCCTGTTTGATCAGACATTCAGAGAAAGATGGAGCGATGGAACTGGCCAAGGAGACGGAAACAGTCTGCAGACTTCTGGCACAGTTTCCATGGGTAGGGAACTGCGGGCGGATGGCAGAGCAATTGCTGAGCTCTGGCTTGTCATGGTTTAGGAGATTAATGATGGTTAGATGTAGGAAACCCGATCTGTCTTACGTTTTTCTTTGGCATCCTTTTGAGATGGAGAAGAAGAGAAGGAGAGGGGAGGAAGGAAGGGAAGGATAGCTATGAAGATAAGGAAACATGGCAGTAGTGGGATTCAAAACTTTTTACAAATGGTTCTGTGCACATGGTTTGGTGGGCGTGATGTGGCTTGGTGGGCATGGCATGGCTTGGTGAGCATGACATGGTGGGCGTGACAAGGGAAGGATACTGTAAAATCTCCATTCCCTCCCCACCCCACTAACCTGCTTTTCAGCTCCGTTCTCCTGTGCAGGGCAACAAAAGAAGACCCAGCCAATCAGCTGGGACTCAATGGGAGGTGGAGAAGAGATGGGTGTGGGGTCAGTCAAAGGTGGGATTTGCCAGTTCTCTGAACTACTCAAAATTTCCACTACAGGTTCTCCAGAACCTGTCAGAACTGGCTGAATCCCAACTCTGTTTCAGATGGGTGGACTTCAACTCTGAGAACTGAAGTCCATCCATCTTAAAATTGCTAAGGTTGAGGGACACTGAGCCACCTGAATAAGAACTGATTGAATTTGCTGAATACTACCTCTGAAACATGGGGCATGGGATACCAAGTGTCCTGAATGTGGGAAAACATGGTGGCATCAAACCCCATGAACGTGCAAAATCCATGGTGGCATGGAAAATCAATGACACCACCTATCTCCTGCCTACAACACAATCCTTTCAGCATTTCCAAGAAGGTTCCACGCCCATTGGCACAATTCAGGTGACCTTGAGGATACCAGATAAACCTCCAAGTAGCCTCAACAACTCTCAGAGAGAGCGCTAACGACCAGAGGACTGCAGGGAAGATAAATCCTTCCATTCTCCACCATTTGGTCAGAACTGAAGAACTTTCTGGCATGGGAAGCAAAACCTTTGCAAAGAAAAAAGACTAGAAAATCCAGTTGCCTTTTGAAAAAGCACTTTTGGGACAACCACAACCTGGGTGACTGAGAACCAGAGGTGGTATTCAGCCAGTTCAGACTGGTTCTGGAGAACCAGTAGCGGAAATGTTGAGTAGTTCGGAGAACCGGCAAATGCCACTTCTGACTGGACCCGCCCCCATCTATTCTCCGCCTCCCAAGTCCCAGCTGATTAGCTGGCCCTTCTTTGGTTGCTCTGCACAGGAGAACGGAGCTGAAAAGCAGGTTAGTGGGGTGGGGAGGGAATACAGTATCCTTTCCCTGGAGTGAGGAGGGAATGGAGATTTTGCAGCATCCTTCCCCTGCCATGCCCACTAAACCATGCCCACCAAGCCACACCCACAGAACCAGTAGCAAAAATGTTGAATCCCACCACTGTTGAGAATCACCTTCGACCTGGAAGATCAAGTACCATAAACTTGGGAAAGCATGGTGGCAGGAGAAACAAGGAGACACAATCATGAGAAAACTTATGCAGAGTTTATGCTAAAAGATGGGGCCCCACAGACCCTTCAGGAACCAGCTACAGCTGTGCACATTTTCAGCCCTGAAGAATGTCATAAGCACAAGAATAACCTTGGTGGTGCAGGCTGTTAAACGCCTAGCACTTAAGTTCCAGCTGCCTGCAATTAGTGCAGGCTCGAATCCCACCAGGCTCAAGGTTGACTCAGCCTTCCATCCTCTCGGGGTAGGTAGATTGAGGACCCAAGATTGTTGGGGGCAATAAGCTGACTTTGTAAAAATGCCGCTTAGTAATAAGCAGGCATATACAATGGAAGGAAGGCTATTGCTGAGCGCATTGGGTTGTGCTCCAGAAATTGAAAGCCACCCTGAGTCTCTGGAGAAGGGCGGCATATAAATATGAATTTTTTAAAAAAATTGCAACAGGGCAGGGATGAATTATTACAGGCACGGAGACCCAATGGAGACCCAAGGGAGACCCAAGGGGGCTTCACACCCTCTCCTGCCTCTCTTTTCCTGAGAGAAAGTACTAGAAAACAGCCCCAAACTCAGGAATAAATATTCAATGGTTCATTTTAGATATTTTTTATCCCGTATGTATTATTTGCATGAATAACTCAAGGTGACGAACATACTAATATGTCTTCCTCCTCCTATTTTCCTGCAATGACAACTTTGTGAGATGAGGTGGTGAGCTAAGACCTGTCACCCACTTGACTTTCCTGCTGCTCTAGAACTCACAGTCTCCTAATTTTCAGGCCAGCACCTTCACCATAGATTAAACTAACTCTCTTATTTCTTCCCGTTCCTCTCCCAAAGCTTTCGAGTTATTGATTGCTATAAGACTATTCAAGGTAATTAGAAGTTAGGTCCTGGTTTGGATTTTATCCATTTATAACAGCCAAGGCCACTTGCACTACATGGAAAAATTCTTTTTTTTTTTCATTTAAAGTTGGGCTGAAACGCATTTAGCGGTGAAATGTACTAACATGTCAAGAAATGTAATTTAACAGATGGATATATTCAGAACATTTTAGCAGCTCTTTGTTACACAACATCCTAATCAGATTTACCTCTGATTTTATATCTGTAAAATTGGCACACTCAACCAAGCAGTAGTCATCTTGCTCAACTGTAGAATTATCTAGGTTTTTAATGAGTCTCTGGAGAGTTCCAACAATGTCTTTGGCTGCCAAGTTATGTGCAGCTGAACACTGCAAAGGAAAACACAAAGAAATGGAGAAAAATTTGAAATCTTTCCAGAATGTACCTTCCTTAAATCTATGTTCTTTCCTCCAGCCAGGTCCTACTGGGAGAAGAACCATGGTTTTCTAAGATGGTGCCAAATACATTTTATTATAGAACAGTTGCTTTAACGGACACCATTTTCTCCAAAGAATGAGAGGTTAGTTGTATAGTTGTAACTAACATCTTAACTTACTGTGTTTCTATGCAATGTTTAAACTTGCAGCTTATTTCTTATATACTGATTGTCCTCCAATGCCATGTTTATTAAACAGGAGAGAGACAGAGACAGAGAGAGAGACAGAGACAGAGAGACAGAGAGAGACAGAGACAGAGAGACAGAGAAACAGAGAGACAGAGTGACAGAGAAACAGAGACACAGAGAGGGGGAGAGAGAGAGAGAGAGAGAAAGAAAGAAAGAAAGAAAGAAAGAAAGAAAGAAAGAAAGAAAGAAAGAAAGAAAGAAAGGAGACAGACAGACAGACAGACAGACAGACAGACAGACAGAAACAAAGAGAGACAGAAGACACACACAGAGAGAGATTTGGTGGCACATAATCAGTCTGTCTGTCCATCCATCCATCCATCCATGTATTGTAACAGCCCCTAACATGAGATAAGTCAATAACCAGGGATGGCATGTCAGCTTGAGAACTGTAGATGTTCCCAGCCCTAACAGGAGTTGATTGAACATTGTCATTGCAATGCATGTGTTCACGTGTGTGTATTCATTTCACTCTCCTTCATTCAGATTACATTCCATCTTTGACATTTACAATGTATTGACATTCTTCCAACTCAATCTGAGAACAGAATGCGAGGAGACACTTAATGGGTACATCATGACATTGCGAATTTTTTAAAAGATCAGATGTCTGTCTTTCTCCCCTCTCCTCCCCTCGTTCTCATTCATTTTCATTTTATTTACTTGATCCCATTTCTGGGGCTTAAAATGGAGCTGTAAAAATAACAAATCTTCAGATCAAATACCTATGTTAAAAAATCAGGGAAGGCAACGCACAACCTCCACCTTTTTAGAATAGCAGTTAAATAGAAGGGCATTCACAACTGGACATGCAACAATCAGTTAGAGAGGGTTAGTACTGGGAGAAGGAGACTAAGGTCACATTCACACTTAGCCGTAGAAGTCCATTCGGTGACTGGATCTCTCAAACCAGCTAACTCATAAGCTGGTTGTTGTGAGAGAAAAAATTGGTGTGTGAGGTAGGATGGTTGAGCTGCTGAATGAAAGGCAGGAGATAACTCTAACAAATAGATAAACACCAAAAACCTTTTTAGATAAAGAGAATGTCTTCCAGCTTCTCGAGGCTATTGACATTGGCCAATTGAAGAAAAGTATGGAAGAGGGAAGACAGGATAGAGAAGGTAACTGCTGAAAGTCCTGGTTTGCTTGGATCTGTGTCTCTTCTTTGATCCATCCAAGAGGTCCCCCAGCCCCAGTTTTTACAACCTCAAGAAGACCTCCCTAGACTGCATCATCAATATTCAGCATCATGTTTTCCATGTTGGGCCAATATCATCAAATCCTTAAATCACTTTTTAATCCATTTTTATGGACAAAAAGCCCATAATGGGTTTCCAGTCATTAATAAATATAGGTATTGTCTTCACTATAAACAAACATGTCCATTTTGCCACCTCTGCAAACTCTGTCCTCTTCACCCAGTTTTCCTTCCATTGTAAATTTTTCACAGTCTTTCCATCTTTTGTGCATGTAACTCTGCAGTTACCATGTACAAAAACAATCTCCCATAAGCCTTTTCAAGTTCTGCACGAACCCATCAAGGAAAGTTCTGGCTTCTATCAGGGTTGATTTTTGGATTGTCAGAACAAATGGACAAAATCTGTCTCTGGAAAGAAATGCCCACGTAGATGTGTCTATTTAAGGACAGAGAAGGATGTAGATAGCAACAGTTTTCCTTATCTGGAAGGGACAGATGAGAAAAGAGAAGAAGAAGCATCTAACTGAGGTCTCAGATTTGCCAGGGACTGTTTCAAGAGGTTATCAGAAAGGCAAGGAATCCAATTTTTGGGACCATTTACTATTTATGTGCTCCACACTATCAGAAAATAAGTTAACCTCTGAAAATTCAAGCCATCTTTTTTGGTCCATTCGTATTGGGAATGACAGGGGCATATTTGGCATTTTTGGAAGAGGGAGGGAGGAAAACTTATAACTTTTATTTAAAAGAAAAATTGTTGGTTGGTTTGATTCCTAGTTGATTTTGAACCAATTTTGGTTTGATTTTGAAAGGGGTTCTCTGAAATTTCAATTAGCTCCATCAGCATATAGAAGAATTCAGGCATAAAACAAACCTTAAAGCTCTCTCTGCCAAGTCAAATAATATAGGAAGGTTTGGAATTATTTTTTTAAAATAGGTTTTCTTTTCTCCCAGCTCAAAATGTCTCTGTAATTACAGTGTTGTGGTTCTATCTGACACATATTCTGTAAGGCCATAAAAGGAAGCATGGCTGCATTTCCCATTGATCCAAAAAGTAGAGAAATGGGAGTTAGAGAGGGGAAAGGGGGAGAAGTGAAAAATGGAAAAAGCAATAGAAGGAAAAACTTTCAGAAAGGATTCTCAAAGAGCCAAAAGCCAAGAAAATATGGGAGATAAAACTTGAGTCATGTCATTGGCACGCCATAGATACAAATCTTAGTTGACTTCTTTTGTCATTTTGTTCATTCGTCATCATCATTAACTGTCCTAATTAAGTCTATCCAAACACGGGTGGATCAACCATTTAAAGAGACATTATCTGTCTTTCCTCTTTGGAAAAGAAGTATTGCCAAGAAATATTGATTTTTTTTTGTCTGAGCACAGTCCCATTTAAGGATGGAAGCCAGCCACAAAGGCAGAAAAGTCCAGCTAGATTTTAAAGTTGTAGCCTGTTTGTAGGAAGTAGGAAAGGGTACAAACCCAGCTGTTGTGGAGGGATCTATACTCAAGGCTTATCCCATGCCCTTATAGTTTCCCAGTGGAGGAGGAGAAAGTCATTTAAAGCTCATTCTGACATTATATTAGACACCAAATCATTTAGTTCATAAGGGTGTTGTAGATTGCGATCTTACAGACAATAGAAGACCAAAATGACAGAAGGTGTGGCGGTGTAACTAAAACAAATAGGATCCATTTTCATTGGGCATTGGCAACAGCCCATTCAGGGGTAGGATGGGATTGGTCTTCTAGATGGCATTCCATTCAGATGCCATTGGTCTTCTAGAAACCATCACTTCTGTTTTGCAAGGCTGGGAAGATCTAGATTCAAATCCATGGAATTCATTGAATTCATAGTCTTTTTACTCAACCCAACTCAAGCCACAGGTTGGTGTTTGAGGGAGTCAGATTGAGGGAAAACATCTTTCCCAAAATGGGCCTTTTGACACCTGGAACATCCAAAGATTATGTAGGTTAGGAGGTAGGTAGATGGATAGATAGATAGATAGATAGATAGATAGATAGATAGATAGATAGATAGATGATAGATAGATAATGAGAGAGAGACAGGGATGATAAATAGATAAATGAGAGAGAGAAAGAGACAGAAAGAGAGAGACAGAGACAGAGACAGAGAGACACAGAGAGAGAGACAGAGAGACAGAGACAGAGAAAGACAGAGACAAAGACAGAGAGAGAAGACCAAGTAAATTTTGGGGTTATCCTGAATTAATTATGTATCAGATAGAATTGAAACGTGGTAACTTGTCCACTTTTTAATATTTCCGAATGATGCTTCATCTAAAAGAACACTGGCTATGTCTATTATTATTAAGTTTTAATTTAGTGCTCATTAGCTCAGAGAGAAAAAGACAATATCCAAAGGAAAGTTATCAGAAAAAAGCCATTTTAAATGAAGGAAGAAGGAGGAGGAAGAAGAAACAGTTAGACACCTCCATCTCTTTATCTCAAGACAAGCCCACTGTAGCTTTGTATTAGACTTAATTGAGTTTTAAATGAGATTCCGGAACCTTTAATAGGATATTCTGAATGTTCTTTTTATATTACAGAAGTTCTGAATGTTTGCATTATTAAGCACCAGCCTGCCATGTGTTAAAATTCAGAGAAGCAGTTCACCCACCTCCTCCCAGCTCTTTGCAAAATCCACCACTTTTCTTTAATATTCTGTGTGGGACGGTCCCCTGGCTCAGATGTGCAATAATAAAATATAAGGTAACAAATAAATAGAATTTTGCCCACAATAGAATCATAGTTTTTTCTCTTGACTTCAAGTCGGTGAAGAAATGGCAGCTGGAAGGGAGGAAAAAACCCTTTGGGAATATTTATTCGCCTGCCTATAATGAAATGTTCTATATAATCTGAAGAAGAACATTGCTAAATTAGATGAAGCATCCATGGAGACCAACCAAAGGACTCCCCAAAAAATCCACAAAAACAAATTCTGAAAGTTGAAAGTAGCAGTTCTCTTCCTTTGAAAGGTGTATTAATTCAAACACACCTGTATCTTCTTCCTGATTTGCCTCTTAGAATTTAGACGGAAGGAGAGGCCATAGTTGAAGGGTCCCACTTCCAAAAGTAATGGCTTCATCAAAGAGCCTTAGTGATACAGGCTGTTAAACGCCTAGCACTTAGCTCCAGCTGCCTGCAATTAGTGCAGGCTCGAATCCCACCAGGCTCAAGGTTGACTCAGCCTTCCATCCTCTCCGGGTAGGTAAATTGAGGACCCAAGACTGTTGGGGGCAATAAGCTGACTTTGTAAAAACGCTGCTTAGTAATAAGCAGGCATATACAATGGAATGAAGGCTATTGCTGAGCGCATTGGGTTGTGCTCCAAAAAATTGTAAGCTGCCCTGAGTCTCCGGAGAAGGGCGGCATATAAATATGATTTTTTTAAAAAATGGCTAAGGGAAATTTGGGGCATGTTTTTCCCTGATGTGGGAATAGTTAACAATAGCTCTGGGAATGGGAATGGAATGGAATGGAAAATTTGGTTTTTTACAGAAAGCGAATCCCTACAACCTCTAGTTTCAAAACAAGGGGTGCCTTGCCATCAAAATGCATATCTAAGTTGGGAAGGATCTTATGAAGGCTATGGCAAAGAGAATTTAAAGATTGAAATGGAACGAACTTGCCTTCCAGAAATTCACTATTGCCTACCCTGCCCTTAATTTAGGAGAAAATGCTGCTTTGAACATGCAATGAGATTTGGATCCTTAAGGAGACATGCAATCAGCAGGCCATAGGTTGCTCATATATCATTTAGACCAGAGATGTCCAACTTTGACAACTCAAAGACCTATGGACCTCAACTTCCAGAATTCCATAGCCAACATGGCTCACTAGGGAATTCTGGAAGTTGAAGCCCACAGGTCTTAAAGCTGTGGAAGTTGGACATCCCTGGTCTACACCAACATTCTGCCTCCTTTACTGATCAAGTCAACACTTCTTAGAAGCTCACAAGCAAGTACTGAAGCTAACCTTTCTCAGCTAACCCTGTCAAGCTGATGTTCCGTCAAGGAGAGGCTGGTTCAAAAGTCACATTTTCAGAAGAAGAGTTACTGAGGTTCTGGAATGCTCAGTGGACCACAAATCAGAACTCTCACTCTAGTAGCAAAAGTTCAGGAGATAGCACACCGTTCTAGGACTAGTTCCACCTGAGGGCCTTACAACATGAAGAGATGAGGTATATCTTGACTGAGCACCCTTCTGATCCTGATTATTTTAATTGTAAATAGGATTATAAAAGATGTTTTATAGCTGCCAGCCCAAATTCTCCTCCTGTCTGGAAGCCTAACTTGCCTTGAGCTAGTTCAGAAGTCTTACTAATGCTTAGTGAAACTTTAACCCCAATGCAATCTTTCTTTTATGCAACTCTTTGGCAAAAGTTAGTTATGCTCATAGAAAACACAGGCTTCAGCAATGTCTTGAAACTACAGGATCTTGTCTGAACAGAAAGAAGGCAGCAACTGCCATTTGGAGTAGAAGACCAACAAAGATGATTACAAGACTGAAGGCTAAAACATATGAAGAACGGTTGCAGGAATTGGATATCTCTAGTTTAATGGAAAGAAGGACTAGCGATTGACACAATATTGGTCTTCCAATATCTAAGGGGCTTCCACAAAGAAGAGGGAGTCAACCTATTCTCCAAAGCACCAGAAGGCAGGACAAGAAACAATAGATGGAAGCTAATTAAGGGGAGAAGCAACCTAGAACTAAGGAGAAATGTCGTGACAGTTAGAACAAATAGTGGAACGAGTTGCCTTCAAAAGTTGTGGGTACTCCAGTGCTGGAGGCTTTTAAGAAGAGATTGGAAACCATTTGTCTGAAATATTATAGCATGTCCTGGTTGAACAGGGGGTTGGACTAGAACAGTGGTTGCCAACCAGTGGACCGGGGACCATGGATGGTCCATGAGAAAATTTTGGTGGTCTGCAGAGAAATGTCCCCCCCCCCAAAAAAAACAATTAATCCAGGCTATGTGGGAACACAAAGCTGCGCCACCCACATGGCCCGTGGGAACACAAGGCTTGCGTTGCTTGCATTGTGAACAACATGAGGTAGTGAGGGGAGGGGGGAAAGGGCAGAGGGGAAGAACTTGCCCCACTTGCCCCACGTGCCTCGCCTGGCCACTGGGCTGCTTCTTTCCGCTTCTTTCTTCTGCTGCTGCTTTTGGCTGCACACAAGGAAAGCAGCCAAAGTCTTTCTTTCTCTCCCCCAAACTCCACCAGAAATGAGTCTTTGGGATCCTGCAAGGCCTCCTGCTCCAAGAGGCTGCACCAGCAAGACAAATCTCACAAAGACTCATTTCTGGCGGAGTTTGGGAGAGAGAAAGAAAGACTTCTGCTGCTTCTGCTGCTTTCCTTGCATGAAGCCAAAAGTCTCTCTCCTCTCTCTCTCTCTCCACCTGAGAATGGAGCTGGCAATGGTATCCTGTGATCCCAAATAAAGAACTGATCGGTAGGAAAACGGGGTGGGGAATTTTCCTGCAGACTTTTTTTGAGATTTTCCCAGGGTCTCTGGTCCATGGAATTTAAAATTATGCATTTGGTGGTCCTTGGGGTCCAAAAGGTCCCCTCCAAGGTCCCTTCCAATTCTGTTATTCTGGTGGCTTCTGGTCATTGAACATGAACCTTCTGTTTCACAGTAGACATTGACCAAGGCTGATCCATTTTGAAAGACCACTCAGCAAGTCACCAGACCCTTGTGGCAACCAACTCCAGAACCTTGTCCAAAAACATACACTTTTGTATACTACACTCAAATGCCATGTAGAGCATGAAGATTATGGGCCTCCACATAGACAAATAACAAGTAAGACAAAATCAGAACGTTGTTATGCCTGTGGCCACCCAACTTTCGACGAGATACAAATGTTATCTCCATGGTAATTATATCTCGGCTGCCCCCACAAATTCCATCTCTATCTTGCAATGGGTTTGCCCACACATTTCCCTCAAAATAGATTCCCTTCTCATCAGTCGGGAATCTGTGCTAATTTCATGTTATTAGCATTCAGTTTCCTGTGGATCGCCTTAGGATCTGCCTGTGGTTTCAGAAGCAGACCAAGGCATGTATCACAGCCCTAAATAGCATCACCATTAAAAAAAAAAGTACTATACTTCCCAGTGAATTATATCCCAGGGATATCTTTCCCAGAAGCATTGCTCCAAGTTCTCGTTCCACAACTTGGTGCCCCCCTGAAGAACCTCAATCAGTGCTCATTCAGTTGGCTCAGTGTCCCTCAACCTTAGTAATTTTAAGATGGATGGACTTCAGTTCTCAGAGCTGAAGTCCACCCATCTTAAACAGGGGTGGTATTCAGCCAGTTCTGACTGGTTCTGGAGAACCAGTAGCGGAAGTTTTGAGTAGTTTGGAGAACCGGCCAATACCACCTCTGACTGGCCCCGCCAACCCCATCTATTCTCTGCCTCCTGAGTCCCAGCTGATCAGTTGGGTCTTCTTTGGTTGTCCTGCACAGGAGAACAGAGCTGGAAAGCAGGTTAGTGGGGTGGGAATGGAGATTTTGCAGTATTTTTTCCCTGACACACCCACCAAGCCACAACCACAGAACTGGTAGTAAAAAAATCTGAATACCACCACGGATCTTAAAGTTGCTTTCTTAAGGTTGAGAAACACGGGGTTTTATGGGGCGGGGAAGGGGGACTTTAGAAATCCTCTCAAAGTTAAACAAAACATTTGTGGAAGTGCTCATGAGTGGAGCATGGATTTTTAATATTTACTTGATGGATAAAGAACCAAAACAAATGCATATAAATACAGTTCTGTTATGTATGTATGTGTTTAAGTTAAGCGTATTGTTATCATTTTAGACAAATATAAACATTGGCAGCTGAAGAGCTTGTTAGTAGCGTTAAAACAATTCAGAAAAAGCTTTAATAAAATATCAACCAAGAGACAGAGTTGGGAGGAAAAAAGACACACACAAAAAATAAGAGAGTTTCTCTCCTTTTCTCCAATATAAAAATAAGGTGTCATGTTCATCGAGATAATTACAATTCCATTTTTAAACACCAAGGTAAACCAAGAGCATATGGAATCATAACAACCAATCTTGTCTCTCTGCCAATAAACTGAGATTTTGTGTCATGCCCCTGGTGGAGACTGACTCCGAGGAAGAGGAGGAACAGCCAACAGGGAGTGGAAGTGTGGCTCCAGAAGTGGTGGAGGAGGCTGGGGAAGGGCAGAGGCTGGCTGAGCAATCAGAGGAGGATCCAGGCCCATCGCCTATCCATCCCAGGGCATGCAGGGAGGAGAGGATCAGGGAAAAGCATGGTCTACTCAGGAGGAGAGGGCCATGATCCTCCCCAGGGCTTACAGCTGGCAACTCTGTATATAAGTTTGGAAATGCTAGTCAAGCTGCTGGAGTCAAAGTTAGTGTTTTAGTTCTAAAGAAGGTTTATCTTGGTTGGCGTTCTTCCAACGGACTGTCCCTGGTTATCTTCCTGCAGCTGGCGATTATCTATCCTGGTCTGCCAAGGAACTGTATTAATGCGGTTTGTTTTTGGCTTTTTCTTCGTTATCATCTCTTTAAATGTGAACTGTGTTTCTTGCCTTTGAAATGTTATTTTGACTCCTCTACTGTGAACAATTAAACAGTGAAGCCAAGTTGAAGGCATTAAAGGACTTTTAGTTACGTTTTGGATTTTGTTATATTTCTGAGATACTCTGGGTCATCACATTTTGCATTTCCTGAAGTCAAGCTCTAGAATCCGATAGACACCCATCCTTCCAGGAATGTTAACCAGGATACGGGATCCTATATTCCAAAGCTCCTCATAAATACATAAATTTCATGGAAGCAGCTGAACAACACAACAACATATTTAAACTGTAACTTCGTCATGTCAAACTGTATCACCAATAGCAATAGCAAAAGTACTTAGACTTATATACCACTCCACAGTGCTTTTACAGCCTTCTCTAAGTGGTTTACAGAGTCAGCCTCTTGCCCCCAACAATCTGGGTCCTTGTTTTACCGACCTTGGAAAGATGGAAGGCTGAGTCAACCTTGAGCCGGTGAGAATTGAACCGCTGGCAGTGGGCAGAATTAGCCTGCAATAGTGCATTCTAACCACTGTGCCACTGCGGCTCTTTATAATACCGAAGAACTGATAATAAACGCACCAAATGTCTAATCTATCTTCAGTTTTTATTTTATTTTTTCCAGTGAAGAAAGATCATTGGTCAACCTTTGGAAACATCCTAGGAGATCTCCAATAAGCCTGAAAAAGATGTCCTTCTTCAATTTAATGTTCCGTAAATAATAATAACTATTTTTCCAAAACATTTAAAGCTCCTAGAGTTTCAGAAGCTATTAAAGCACTCAGACCAAACCAAGTACAGAAGAAATACTTGATGAATTGCCATCCTGCTGATGGGTGAAGTATCTTCACTTCACAATCTTTTCAACATCTTCAAAGCATCATTATTAATGCACTGATTAATAGCCACTCTTCCATGTTCTACCCATCCTTCCCAAAAGAAAAAATTTCCCTACAATATCAAAGGTCCAAATGTAGAATCTATAGCCTGCTCAAAGGAAATTTGGGATTCTCCTGAATTCTCCCATAGATCTCACTTCACTGCATCTTCTAGCACTGATGATGTTACCTAGTTGGGTCATGAAATGTCTGCAGGAAAACCACCAAGCTCAGAGAGCACCAAGATGTCCATAGTTCAACCTTGAGCTACAGGGTTGAATTGAAATATTCTCTTCCTTTGGCCCTGTATCTTATCTCATTTCGTTGCATTTTACTGTGGCTGATGGTCCTGTTTGATATGGTCAATTGACTAATCAATAAAGCATATTGTACTGTATCATAGACTGCTATCACTACTCTAGGGGACTGGTGCAGATTTTTTTTCTCCCTTGTCCTTGTAGACATTCAGCAAAATCAGTTTTTTCTCCCCACAGGGCTGGTTAGAGCTTTAGAAAAACTGTGCCAAGCATTGGATAAGATCCAAGAGAACTGGAGACCACTGAATAAAGTCTAATCTCCAGGAAAACCATTTATCAATGTATTCCACAAAAACATTGTTGAAGTCAAGTTCCATGCCACCTAATAATATCTGGGTGTAACACTCTGTAATGCCCCAATGGCAACAATCAATCAATCAATCAGAATAGAGCTGGAAAGGGACCTTGGAGGTCTTCTACTCCAGCCCCCTGCTCAAGCAGGAGACCTTATACCATTTCAGACAAGTGGCTGTCCAGACTTTTCTTAAAAACCTCCAGTGATGAAGCACCCACAACTTCCAGAGGCAACTTCTGTTCCACTGGTTCATTGTTCCCCCTGTTAGGAAGTTTCTCCTTAATTCCAGATTGCTTCTCTCCTTGACTAGTCTCCATCCATTGTTTCTTGTCTTGCCATTGGAAAAATAAGTTGATCCTTTGGAAAATAAGTTGATCCCCTCTTCTTTTATGGCCACCCCTCAAATACTGGAATACTGGTCATTTGCGTTCTTTTAGAGAGTCCTTGAGGCCACTTGGAGGTTTATCAGTGTCTTCAAACCTCCAAGGGGCCTCAACGACCCTCTAAAAGGATGCAAATTGTTATGTATGCAAGTTTGAATGTCATTGGTTAAGTTTGAACTGTTCTTGTAAAATGTCAGAAATGATTGGTTTAAAAAGTGCGGGAAAACCCTGCACTCTGATTGGCTGGCAACTGCGGCTGCTGGCTATAAGTAGCAGCCGCAGCCCAGCCAAATCGGGTCTGTTATGAGCTGTAGTCACTAATAAACTCTTCACTGAAGCACTCTGCATCTGACTCTTCATACAAATCTAACACTGGCGACGAAGGTGGGATCCTTCCCGAAGAGAAGACAACGCGGAGAACAAGCTGAGAGAGATGGCTGGAGATGGGTTGGGAGGAGAGACCAGATTCTAACAATCAAACGGGGTCTTCTTTAACAGGAAGTCCAACTAGGAAAATGTCAACAGACACATTTCCTCTCTCACTGGGTGAGAACGTTAAAACTTTTCTTGTCTTTTATTGGGGAACAATGACAGTGTCAATACGACACCGTTTTCTTCATTTACAAACTCATCAAACATTTTTTGAACCACCTCTGGTCCAAAAACCCAGAGATGACTTTTCTTTCTCTTCCTTTCTTTTTTACTCCTTCCATCATACGCTCCTTTAGTCCCAATGCAACTGACATGACAAACATGGCCTCCAAATGGGGCTGAGCTTCGTGGGGGTGCAGATGAGAAAGGTCCAATTTTAGGCAATCTACCTTGGGTCGTTTTCTGCCCTCACCTGTTCTGCGAGATGAAAGCACTCTGGGCCCATGTTAAGAGCAAACTGGGAAGTGGTGATGATGGATCAAAGCCAGTAATCAAATCATCCCTTCCACAAGTATTGACTTTTATTTACAAGCTTGCAGCTGGGGCGAAAATATGAGATTTCATTTCCTTTCCTTCCATGAGCAGAAATGGAGATAAAAGCATCAAGGCTTTCATTTCGCTCTATTATTAGATGGAAAGCAACTTTGTATTTGCTGAATGATTTTTTATTTTTAATTGCATTTCAGGCCCTGGCGGTCAAAAGGGGAAAGAAAAAACCCAGCCCAGCACGTTCCTGAAGCTGATCGCATTTCATGCTCAGCGGTGGTGGTTTTATACTGCTTTGCTGTTGTGTCATGTGGTTGTGCCAAGCACAAACAATGTAATGTATGTATTTAGGGCTAGGTCAGAAAGTAGCCCCTTTTCAACCATGGCTTTATGCTTTCATGGATACTAACAATTCCCCCCAAAATAATAAATAGCTTTAGGGATTGATGGCAGCTCGGGGGTATTAGCAGAATCCTGAAAGCCCACTCAAGTTTCTCTCCCTCTACCTTCTTACGCGAAACAGAATTCTTCTGAGTTTCTTTCTCGTTTCTTCTATACTTGAATTGTTTCATCAAGTGGTTTTCAAAAAAAATGGCAACTTTAAGAGGTGTTAATTCCCAGAACTCCCCACCAGCATGGTGGCTAGAGGATTCTGGGAGTTGAAGTCCATGCTTCTTAAAGCTTGCTAACTGGGGGATTCTGGGAGGTGGGACTCCATATTTCTTAAAGCTTGCTAACTAAGGAATTCTGGGAGATGGAAATCCATATTTCTTAAAGCTTGCTAGCTGGGGGATTCTGGGAGGTTGAAGTCCATATTTCTTAAATCTTGCTAGCTAAGGAATTCTGGGAGGTAGAAATCCACATGTCTTAAAGCTTGCTAGCTAAGGAATTCTGGGAGGTGGAAATCCATATTTCTTAAAGCTTACTAGCTGGGGGATTGTGGAAGGTGGAAGTCCATATTTCTTAAAGCTTGCTAGCTAAGGAATTCTGGGAGATGGAAATCCATATGTCTTAAAGCTTACTAGCTGGGGGATTGTGGAAGGTGGAAGTCCATATTTCTTAAAGCTTGCTAGCTAAGGAATTCTGGGAGATGGAAATCCATATGTCTTAAAGCTTGCTAGCTGGGGGATTCTGGGAGGTGGGAGTCCACAGGGCTGGTTAGAGCTTTAGAAAAACTGTGCCAAGCATTGGATAAGATCTAAGAGAGCTAGAGACCACTGAATAAAGTCTAATATGCAGGAAAACCCTTTATCAATGTATTCCACAAAAAGACCTCCAAAATCCTTTCCAACTCTGTTATTCTCTTCTGTTATTCTGTTCTCTCCTCCCAGGTTGTGTGAGTGTTACAAATGCCGCCTGGATCCTCAAAATATTTCAGTAAGATCCTAACAGTGTGGTGGTGGTATCTTTTCTTTTCGAGGATTTTTTTCCCTTTTTTCTTCTGACACACCTTGTTCCTCACGAGAATACAGCACAGCTTTTAACTATTTCCCTACAAGGGAAAACACAGCCTACCAAACCGGATTGGTACAAAAATAAATCTCTCCCGATCTCACGTGGACCTTCCTACAAAAGCTGGCATCTCCTGGCCCACCCACAGTTGTTTATTCCTGTGTGATGACAAAGATTGCAAATCTGGTTGCCATTCCCAGGACCGGGGAGGGCTGCGGCTTGTTTGCAGACCCATCACAAAGAACATATGCAAATCCAAATTGTTCCAGCTTTGAAGAGCTCCTTCTTTTCAAAGGCTGCCCGACTTTGATGTATGCTTGAATTTCTAAGATAGAAGAATGTTTCCCCTTGATTGAATTTGAGCTTTTTATCTTGCTTGCCACGGAAAATAATAAAGGGAATAACTTAAGGCATTAACCCTGCAGAACCTCTTGTGGGCAACAATTTATAAGTCTGCGAATGGAAAGGGGAAAAGAAGAAAAAGGCGTGTCTTATCCAAGAATAGAATAGAATATAGAATATAGAATATGGAATATGGAATATGGAATATGGAATATGGAATATGGAATATAGAATATAGAATATGGAATATGGAATATGGAATATGGAATATAGAATATAGAATATAGAATATAGAATATAGAATATGGAATATGGAATATGGAATATGGAATATGGAATATAGAATATAGAATATAGAATATAGAATAGAACAGAACAGAACAGAACAGAACAGAATAGAATAGAATAGAATAGAACAGAACAGAATAGAAAACCCAGCTTTCTTGGCTAAGGAAGGACTTGAACTCACAGCTTCCTGTTTTCTAGCCCCAGTCCCCTAACCACTAGAGCAAACTGGCTCTGAACTTTGTTTAAGTTGCCGTGATTGACTTAACAACCATGGCAAAAAAACAAAGGTTATAAAATCGGGTGAGACTCGCTTAAGAACTGCCTTGCTTAGTGACAGAACTAAGAACTAACAGCTGACAGACAGAACTAACAGCTGACAGGGAGTGGGAGTGTGGCTTCGTTGGCTGTGGAGGAAACTGGGGGAGGGCAAAGTCCAGCTGGGCAGAGCAGGGGAAGGTAGAACTAGGGAGAGGGAGTTCAGAGGAAGACCCAGGCAACCTCCTCTTCATCCTAGGGCACGCAGGGAGGAATGGAGAATAGAGCAACATGGGTTGCCTGGCTTACGTGGGAGGAAAGGGCCCTGATTCTTCATTAGCCAAACCTGGGAATGAGAGTTTAAAAGAGATGCAAGCTGAATGCGGCATCTGCTGGGAACAAATGTGAGTTTAACTTGTGTTGACTTTGGTTATCTGTGTTCCTGGTGTCTTTCCAACCATGTTGAATTACTGCTGTTCCTTCATGCCTGGAATTCCTTCTCTTGCCCTGCCAGACTAATTACCTCCTCTTGCCTTGATTGGATTTATAGTTACAGTTTTTGTTGACCATGTTTTGGACTTGATTCTCTGCAGCCAAAGGCTGTTCCTGGGAGAGTTTTTCTCCAGCCCAGAAGGTAACCAGGACATTGGGGGCAAAGTTGGAGCTAATCAAGGGATTCCTACTGATTATCTGACTGTGTTGCCTTTGTGCCATGCCCCTTTGGATCATCACAGAATGAAGGAGTGGTACTGAAGCGAATCTCACCTTCCTCTTTTCTGATCGTGTGATCTCTGCCTGACCTTGGAAAGCCAACCGGATACCAACAGGCAGCCAGAACCAATCCTAGACAATCCTTGTCTGATCTGAAGATCATTGTGTCCCTTCCCTAAGGGGAAAGACAGTTTGGATCCAAAACCAATCAAGTTCCTTTGACTCCAGAAGCATCCAAAGGAAAAGCATTTCCGCCCCCCTCTCTCCCTGGCATGAGTGTTTGTGTGTGTGTGTGTGTGCGTGTTTGTGTAAGTCTTTGTGTAACCTTCTAAATCAGAAGGCTAAAGTCTCATTTTGCAGAGGCAACCAGCCTTTTGCAGCTGCCCCCGTGTCCTGTGTGTGGCTCGATGTCTAAATCACAGAAAGGGGAGGTTTCCCCAAAAAAACAGATTTTGGTACTTTTGAAGCATCTCATCTACTAGTATTACTGCAAGCACCAGTCTCTCTCTCTCTGTCTCTCTGTCTCTCTGTCTCTCTGTCTGTCTCTCTCTCTCTCACACACACACACACACACACAAACACACCCGGCAAAGGCATTGCAAATGGCAGACATAATGGCTAAGAAAGAGCAGATTTTACACCCCAGGGGAGAAAGGGGGGCTCCTCACTGCTCGGCTGAGTGGCATTAAGAGGGGCCAGTCGGGTGCAATTGCAAACAAGAGCCTGTTTCCCTCCCCCACCCCCACTTCCCACCACATGCACACCCGCATACATGAGAAATCTGGGATAGCAAATGTTTCTGCTCACCTGAGCTTTGAGCAGGTGTTAGGACAGTCTTGCCAGGAGGCTGATCCAACAGGCAGAAGACAACAAGATCTCTGTCCTGCCTTCCCAGCTGAAAAATCTAGGTAGATAGATGGGGGAGAGAGAGAGAGAGAGACAGAAAGAGGTGAATGGATGGGGTGGATGGATGGAAGATAGAGATGATAGATAGATAGATAGATAGATAGATAGATAGATAGATAGATAGATAGATAGATAGATAGAGATGTGGAAGGAAGGAAGGAAGGAAGGAAGGAAGGAAGGAAGGAAGGAAGGAAGGAAGGAAGGAAGGACAAGCAGATAGATAAATGGATAAGATATAGATAGATGATAGAGATAGATAGATAGATAGATAGATAGATAGATAGATAGGTGGGTGGGTGTGGATAGATGGAGGGATAGAGAGAGAGAGGAGAGAGAGAGAGACAGATAGATGATAGACAGATGAAGAAGGAAGGAAGGAAGGAAGGAAGGAAGGAAGGAAGGAAGGAAGGAAGGAAGGGCAGATGGATAAATGGACAAGCTATAGGTAGGTAGTAGGTAGGTAGGTAGGTAGGTAGGTAGATAGATAGATAGATAGATAGATAGATAGATAGATAGATATAGATGGTGATTCCCTCCCCTCCCACCTGCAAGGATGGACCCATTCATTGGCATTCCGGAGAGAGAGAGATGGTGATTCCCTCCCTCCTGCAAGGATGGACCCATTCATTGGCATTCCAGAGAGAGACCGTCTTGGGGAAACCTTGGGATGCCGGTGGAGGGGAACCTCCTCAGATGCAGGCGAGTTAAACTCTGTTGCCATGGCAACGGCACCCAGGGGCTGCCGGCAGGCAGTGCTGGGCTGAAGAATGGACCAGATCAGCGTGTGGCAGGATTGGGGGGGTGGGAAGGGAGGGCAGCTGATTGTTATGCTGGGAGCAACCTCTCCTAAAGATCTCCCTGCAGAGAATTTTTTTTTCCTTTTTCTTTTTTCCTCTTTTTTTTTCCCTCCCCGGCGGCTCCATCTGTATGCCTCATGCTGCCTCCTTCAGCCTCACCCATCACCCACAGGCTTGCTCCAGGAGAGGAAGGAATCAGGATGGGGGGTGGGGCTCGGAGGCCTTGGGGAATGTGGGATGCATTCTCATGTTTTGATCTCCCTTCGTTTCAGCTCTGACGAGAGCGAGGGAAGCTGGAGAGACTTCAGGAAGGGAAGATTCTCACAGAGGATGGAGAGCCAGGTAAGTGTTCCATCTACCCTCCCCCCCTGTAAGTTGGGGAGGGGGATGGAAGGGTTTGCACGTAGGGTGTGGTGTATCATTGAAGCACAATTTACGTAGATGCACCCAGAGGCCCCCACAGTCATTAACCCTCACCTAATGTGGAAGCCGTGTCCCATCTTGGCAACCCTGTGGGCTTCAACTTCCAGAATTCCTCAGCCAGCCACCTCACCTAATAGGGAAGGGTGATTCTCTAACCTTGACCAAGACTTGTGGACTTTCAACTCCCAGAATTCCCCACCCAGCCATCTCACCTAATATGGAAGGGTGATGTTCTAAGCCAAGAGTGTCCAACCTTGGCCAAGACTGGTGGACTTCAACTCCCAGAATTCCCCAGCCAGCCATCTCACCTAATAGAGAAGGATAATGTTCTAAGCTATGGATGTCCAACCTTGACCAAGACCGGTAGACTTCAACTCCCAGAATTCCCCAGCCAGCCATCTCACCTAATAGAGAAGGATAATGTTCTAAGCTATGGATGTCCAACCTTGGCCAAGACCAGTAGACTTCAACTCCCAGAATTCCCTAGCCAGCCACAGAAGTTGAAGTTCACAAGTAGTCAAGGTTAAACACCCTTGTTTTATGCCAAGGGGAGCTCATATTGAATGAGTTGAAAAAATAACAACCATCTCAGGAAGTCATTAATGAATTAAGTTCTTGGTTGGGGCCAAGGCCTTCTCGGTTTTGGAAATAGCCCAGTGGCTACTCATATTGGCTACCAAGACTGAATCAATTTCATATTTTGGGCATCACACCACACCCTCCCCTCAGTCATGGGTGAAGGGGCCCCTCCCTTGGCAGGCCTGAACAAACCTAACATCTTTTCTTTCTTTCTTTGTTTAATGTTTCACTTCAGTTATCCATAACATCCTTTTCATTTCATGACATAATCAAAGTGGAAGGGACTTTTTTTTAAATTTAAAACACTCTTCATTTTTCTCCCTAACCAAAAATACGTGGCCTTCTCGTTGTGTGTTGTGATTCATTCATGTTTAACATCCAGCGGTATTACGGAGACTCAATCAGCCATCATTTTACTGGTATTTCAATGAGACAGGAGCTGGATTGTCCTCTCGTGTCTTCCTCAAACCCTCATCCATTTTTTTTTATTTTTTTTTATTTATTTATTTTAATCGCCACTCCAGGATGAGTGACGTTATTCAAAGGCAAACACCTCCAAATTACCCGCAATCAAAAGTTGTCGGTGCAATCAGTGTGTGATTTGGCCAGGTGAAATCAAACAAAGCTGTGTATCCTATCTCGCTCAGGTTGCAGGAGCAAGCAATTCCATTTTTGGAGAGAGTGAAGCTATCAGATTTATGAATATGGATGAGACAGATGGCTGTAAGGACTTCAGGGGAGGGAAGGAATATTGGTGGCTGATTACCTCCAAGAAATTGAAAGAATGTTTGCTCCATTGAAAATCCAAGGCCACAAAACACACTTTTGGGAGAGTAGGAGTAAAGTGAAGAGAGATGTATCAATAGTCCTCAACATACGGCCATGCCATGTCCCTGTCACAGTCTGAATCCGAGGAGGAAGACAAACAGCTGACAGGGAGTGGGAGTGTGGCTTCGTTGGCTGTGGAGGAAACTGGGAAAGGGCAAAGTCTGGCTGGGTAAAACAGGGAAGAGGCAGAACAAGGGTGAGGGGGTTCAGAGGAAGACCCAGGCACCACCCCCTCTTCATCCTAGGACACGCAGGGAGGAACAGAGAAGGGAGCAATGTGGGTTGCATGGCTTATGGGGGAGGAAAGGGCCTTGATTCCCTTCATTAGCCACACCTGGGAATGAGAGTTTAAAAGAGATGCATGCTGAGTGCGACAGCTGCTGGGAACAAACATGAGTTTATCTTGTATTGACTTTGGTTATCTACATTCCTGGAATCCTCCCAACCATGTGAGTTTTGCCATGACTTCAAATCTGGAATTCTTGCTCCTGCCCTGCCAAACTAATTACCTCATTTTGCCTTGATTGGACTTATAGTTACAGTTTTTGTTGACCATGTTTTGGACTTGATTCTCTGCAACCAAAGGCTGATCCTGGGAGAGTTTTTTCTCCAGCCCAGAAAGTAACCAGGACATTGGGGGCAAAATTGGAGCTCATAAAATGACTCCTACTGATTATCTGACTGTGCTGTCTTTGTGCCATGCCCCTTTGGGTCATCACAGGCCATAAATTTCTGCTGCTAAGTGAGACATTGGTTGAGGGAGTCTTGCCCCCCTTTTGATGGCCTTTCTGGCCACTGTTGTTAAGTGGATCACTTCAGTCATTAAGTGAGGAACAGAGTTGGGAAGAGAAATTGGATTCCCCGTTGACTTAGCTCGTCAGAAGGTGGCCAAAAGGGATGATGTGACATGGCAACAACCGTCATAAGTAGGAGACTTATGAATTTTGATCAGGTGACTGTGGGGATGTGGCAATGGCCATCAGTGTGAAAAACAGTCATAATAAGTCCCTTTTACAATATTCCTTTTTCCCTAGTGCACAAGAACAAGACCAACCAATGCTGGTACATTTTTAATAAGACGGCTTGTAGCGTCCCAGTGAAACACAGAAGTTAGGGTGAGGATTTGCTGAGGAGGTGGGGGGTGAGGTGTTTCGTGGCCCCCATTCAGTTTTGCTAGGAAGAAAAAAAACCTGTGGGTCATAGTGGAAGGCCATTGACCTGATTTTTAAAAAGGGGGGTGGGACTTCAAATTTATTAACAGATAATCAGAGTTGGAAGGGACATTGTAGGCCATCTGGTCCAACCCCCTGCCCAAGCAGGAGATCCTACACCATTGCTGACTGATGGCCATCCAGTCTCTTCTTGAAAGCCTCCAGGGATGAAGCTCCCACAACTTCCAAGGGCAACTTCTGTTCCATTAATTGATGGTTCTCACGGTCAGAAAGTTTCTCCTTATCTCCAGGTTGAATCTCTCCTTGTTCAGTTTCCATCCATTGTTCCTTCTCTGGCCTTCAGGTGCTTTGAAAAATAGCTTGACCCTTCCTCTCTGTAACAGCCCCTCAAATATTGGAAGACTATCATGTCTCCCCTAGTCCTTCTGTTTACTAGACTAGCCATGCCTGATTCCTGCAACCATTCATTGTATGTTTTAGCCTCCAGTCCCCTCATCATCCTGGTTGCTCTCCTCTGCACTCTTTCCAGAGTCTCAACAACTTTTTCATAGTGTGGTAACCAAAACTGGATGCAGTACTCTAGGTGTGGTCTTACTAAGGCTTTATAGAGTGGTATTAGAACCTCACTCAATCTTGATTGTATCCCTCTGTTAATGCAAATCCCCACCCAGTTTCTGCATACTGTCATCAGCAAGGTTATTTCCTTCCGAAGATTGAAGGAGATAACCTTGGCTTGTGTCGAATGCCATTTATCTTTCTTTTTGTGCCTTGGCATTTCAAGCCAAACTTTCTCTCCAGTTGCATTTCTGTTAGCAAACTGGGAGAAAACCCAAATCTTTGCTGTTCTGTTGTAGCCCAGCCTGTCACATCTTAAAGGTCTGTGGTGAGCTCTCTGCTGTCTATTTTCAGAAGCCTCCAAGGTTACGTCTATCTTTGCCGAAGAGAAATGCTGTGTGTTTTTTCTTTTTAAAAAATGGTAGAAACCAACCTCTTTTTGTAAACAAGATCACCTTACATGTGGAGCCAATATTCCTGCAAGAAGCTTTCTGTCTTGCTCATTAGCTGCCCAGATGGGCTAAATTCAATTTCTAGTGTGTGTGTTTTTTTAAGCTGTACTTTCTGGAAATGTGTGTGTGGATGTGTGCAGCACGGCCTGCATGCGTGGGTGTGTTTTTCTGTTCTTAAAAATATATTTGGGACGTGGGGCTGGAGGGAAACCGGGTTGCCGCACCTGCACAAATATTCCCAATTAAATACAGCTTCCAGGGGGGAAAAAAGGCATTTTTCTAAGCAACAGACACCAGAGTGTGTTGAACAGTAGAAGAAAAACAGAATCAAACAGATTCCGCATTTGGCAATAGCCACTGCAAAGTTTAAAATTGCTTCAATATATATCCTTCTGAACTTGCTCTTTCAAGGGGCTGCCATGAAGAAGAGGAGGGTTCACTCTATTTTTCAAAGCACCTGAGGGCAGGACAAGAAGCAATGGGTGGAAACTCATCAAGGAGAGAAGCAACCTAGAACTAAGAAGGAATTACCTGACAGTGAGTACAATTAGTGGAACAACCTGCCTTTAGAAGTTGTGGGTGCTCCAACACTGGAGGTTTTTTAGAAGAGATTGGACAACCACTTGTCTGACATGGTCTTGGGTTTCCTGTCTGAGCAGGGGGTTAGACTAGAAGACCTCCAAGGTCCCTTCCAACTCTTGTTATTCTGAACCTGATTCTGTTCCACAGCTAGGCAGAGGAGTTTAAAGCAATAAATTCAGCAAAGATAAATCTATTAGCTTATCAACCATCCACTAAACATCTATTTATTTCATTCTCACCTTTACAGCCTTCTCATTTATTTTGTATAGGTGGACAGCACTCCAGCCCTTAATCACATCAAATATTTTGGTGGCTAAAAGAGCACTATCTATAGATTTTAATTTATATATATATATATATATATATATATATATATATATATATATATATATATATATATGTTCTTCTCATTAAGTATGGATTCCCCCAATGACATATCTCATATTCTGGGATCGCGCAGATTATTTTTTCCTCCCATATTCATAGCCTTTCAGCCCCAATTATACCCTGTTATGTTATGACTTCAAATCTACATTTGTAACTTCAAGGTCCAGGAAGCAAATATGAATACAACAACAGGGGTTTCTCAGCAGCTAACAAGATACAGAAATGCAATAAAGGGGGAAACATAAATTTTGGGTCCCCACCTCTGTTAGAAATTGTGATTGCCTGCTTTCTCTTTGAGAGTAGGCGCCGAAAAATCCACAGAGTTTTCAAACTCACCTTTGCAAATAGGAAGGCTCCTGGCTAAGGTCCAGCCTTGATTGCATCTCCCTCTATGTTGAGCAACCTAAATTTAGGATACTCATTATTTTGGCATGAGTTTTTCAAACTAACAATGGTGGCTATAACATACATATATCAACGACCTTTGATTGAAGACGAGCTGTGCTTTTCTCTGAACTGGCAATCCTCATGCTTCACTAACTTCTAAACTATTCAAATAGAAAATGTTCTGTGTTGTTTTGTCCTTGGATGGCACCCAAAAGACTTCAACAGTTCACAACTGCTGTTGCCACACTATTTACTGTGTAGGGAAGGAGCTACCACTTTTCATTGAAGTCAAAGACTGGGAGGTGAGGTCAACTTTTAGTTGAGCTCCCAAGAGTCAAACATCATTAAGGCCCCAAGCACAGAAAACATCAACAAACCAAATCTGGAAGAAGTCATGGAACCTCTCAATTCTTGGTGACCACATCTGGAGTTATTGACCACATCTTCTTCAGGTGAGGAGATACTCACCTGAAGAACAGAAGACAACAAGGAGATATGAAAGCTGTCTTCAAGCATCAGAAGGACTATCCTGTAGAACAAGGGTCTTCAAACTTGGCAAGTTTGTGGACTTCAACTCCCAGAATTCCTGAGCTAACATGACTGGAGGAGGAATTCTGGGAGTTGAAGTCCACAAGTCTTAAACATGCCAAGTTTGAAGACCCCTGCTGTAGAAGGTAGCACAGAATTGTTCTGAATTGTTTCAGAACACAAAAAACAGTGGTTTTAGATTACAAAGAACTAGATGTTGGTTGTTGTTGTTTAGTCACTAAGTTATGTCTGATTCTTCACAACTTCATGGACCATAGCACACCAGGCCCCTTGTCCTCCAATTTCTCCCAGAATTCCCAGAAGTTCATTTTCCTTGTGTCAATGACACTATCTAACCATCTCATCCTCTGCCTCTCCTTCTCCTTTTGCCTTCCATCTTTCCCAACATCAGGGTCCTTTCCAATGAGTCCTATCTTCTCATTAGGTGGCCAAAGCATTTGAGCTTCAACTTCAGTATCTGTCCTTCCAAAGGACAGTCAAGGTTGATTTCCTTTAGGTTAGGGTTAGAGATTTTAAGTTTGAGATCAACAAATATTTTTACCAGCTGCACCATAATGGAACATATTGCTTCAGAGGATGGTGAATCTTCTGGAGATGTTTCACCAAAGTTGGGTGACCATCTAGGAAGATGCCATAAGAGTGGATTTTCCCACCAGGCAGTGGAATTGGACTTGATGAACATCAAGATGCTTCCAACTCTGATATTCTAGGATTCTATGAAAATGGAAATGGTGAGATGGACCCTTGTTAGGAAATGGATCACTGGAGTGAGGTTTTTTTTTATGGTATTGCACTTACCCTGGAAAAAATAGAGTCATGGATTGAGGACAGAAGAACTGAAGAGTTTTAGATGACAAAAACTGTTTTTCATAGGGGGTAAGACAGATGCTAACACACCACCGATCTCCTTTTTATCTGTCTCTTGTCCTCTGGATTCTGCTTACTCAAGACCTCCAAGGAAAAAGAGATTACCAAAATATATTACAGCACTGTGGTGCAATCTTAGATGCTTACATGAGGATTGATCTGTTTGTTTAGATAAACAGATAAATCTTCATTTGCATAAATTAATTTACCTACAACAGGCAGGACCTACAACATTTTTTAAAAAAAATCTTTATGGGTTGGGGAATACATTTTCCAAGTAATACACCCACAGCAAACAACAAACTCCAAGGCAGGTAGATTTCTTAAAGAGGAGTTGTATTGGATACATCATATTGGCACAGACTGGTGAAAACCAACTCTAACAGTTCACGCTGTTTTCACCTAATTAAAAGTAAAAGCTTCCCCCCTTTTCCCAAACAATCAGGCACATGGTCCAGTCAACATGCTGTCTGGTTGCTTGGTAACTTCACTCCTCCTCTCTTCAGCCACCTGTGGGAATGTACTTGGTTCCCAGAGGAAACTAGTTTGCTTTGGCTACAAAACCCCAGCTATCTGGTGCAGAATGCGGCCGCACAGGTTGTGATGGGAGCTTCCCGGTACTCCCATGTTACACCCCTCCTACACAGCCTGCATTGGCTGCCAGTTGCCCTCCGAGTGAGATGCAAGGTTCTGGTATTAACATTCAAAGTCCTACAAGGCCTGGGTCCAGGGTATTTACGAGAACAACTCCTGCCGGCATTGAATGCCAACCGCCCTGTATGAGCGCACAGACGGGGGCTCCTTGGGGTACCATCTGCGACCCAGTGTCGTTTGGCAGTGTCCTGGGGGAGGGCCTATTCTGTGGCAGCTCCCACTTTGTGGAATCAGCTTCCCCTGGAGCTCCGTTTGGCCCCTGACCTTCGCACCTTCCGCCATGACTTAAAGACCTGGTTGTTTGGACAGTTTAGGCTGTGCTGACCTCTTGGGGGTGGGGTGGCTTTGTTTTAAATTGTTGGGGTTTTAGTATGAATTTGGCTTGGTCTATTTAATATGGTTTTAGTTAATTAATTTATTGTATGGTTTTAGTTGTGAGCCACCCCGAGTCCTTTTTTTGGAGAGGGGATGGCATACAAGTCAAATAAATAAATAAATAAATATCTCTATTCCCCCCTCCCTAACCCTCATCTCCATTGTGCCGACACTGACGCCCCAAAGATGGCCTCCGTGTTGAGCCAGCATCAGAGTTGACATACACATACACACACCCTACTAGAAAGTTATGCCATCTGTTCTTTCCAGAATCATTTGGATCCTCTTTCCCCCCCCACACACACACACACAGACACAGATGGGGTGTGCAATTGGCTTATTTAACCATTGAAAGATCTCTAGAAAAGGCAAACGTTTTAAACTTGTTGATATTTACAAGTCCTGATCACCCAAAAAAAGAAAGAAGAAGAAGAAGAAGAAGAAGAAGAAGAAGAAGAAGAAGAAGAAGAAGAAGAAGAAGAAGAAGAAGAAGAAGAAGAAGAAGAAAGGAGGGGAGAAATCCTGTTTCCTTTCGTAGCCGAATTTGTCACTACTCAAGGATTCTGTGCAGTTAAATATTGTGATGGCTGTTTAATATGCACAGCTGCCTGTTTATTCCTGCCCTAAATCACAGCTGGGTGATAGAATTTCAACTTTTCGTATTCTCTCCATTTGCGATCCGCCTGCAATTTCGGTGATTTATTTCTTTTGGGAAGGGCTGTCATGCGGGGAAGGAAAAATAACTCATTCTCGGTGGGTCTCAAGGTCAGGCTAGAACCAACAGGCAGAAATTGCCGAGTGGCACATTTTGGTAACATATCAGAATCGGCTTCTGCGTGATATCAATGGCCCGGAGTGGAGCAAACTACTTTTGAAGTTATGGAGGGATGAAGAAATGGAGAGGTCCCTTGTTTTTAAGAAGAACTTGGAAGCCTCTGCTGAAGATACTCTAGTGCCATCCTTCCTTCTTTGAGATGAAGATG
Source organism: Naja naja (assembly GCA_009733165.1). Lineage (NCBI taxonomy): Eukaryota > Metazoa > Chordata > Lepidosauria > Squamata > Elapidae > Naja > Naja naja. The sequence goes on from CM019162.1 coordinate 22,941,182, forward strand.
GGATGAGAGGACTCATTCCCAAGACTCTTCACAAATCTTCATGGCCCTGCGCGGACAATTGCATAGAGTTGGTAGGTCATGGAAATAGCTGAATCCAGTGGTCAGCAAGAGAGGTTAGAAGCTTTTTAAGGCTAAGCCAATGTGTTCTCCAAACCACCAAATCATCTAATAGAGACCCAGAGCTTGAGTGTGCCCAGTTGCTGGCACAGAGATGTGTCTAGCAATAAATGTCCACTTTGAACTATAGATCTTCTGGCTTGTCTGGAGGGTTGGGATGCACTGGTTGACAACAATAGATAAGGAACTATGCAACCCAGGCCTCCAGAAGGTTCTCCCATCTTCAGAAGTTGCAGAGAAGTTGACTCAAGTCATTCTGAACTTTCTTTGCCATGATGTTGTTGTTGTGTTTTCATTTTTGGTGGAGCATGTTTGGGCAAGAGGTTCTCTGGAGGCCTGCCTCAGTTGAGACCCCTCTCCACCAATGTTGCTGTTATCCAATCACTGGAGTCTTCCTTTGGTCCATAAAAGTGCCACCTCCCTAGGGAAAATGGTGTCTTTTTCTTTGTTCCATTCACCAGTTGCTTGGAGACAACAGATGAACGTGTATTAGAAATAGAATAGAATAGAATAACAGTGTTGGAAGGGACCTTGGAGGTCTTCTAGTCCAACCCCCTGCTTAGGCAGGAAACCCTACACCACTTCAGACAAATGGTTATCCAATCTCTTCATAAAAACCTCCAGTGTTGGAGCATTCGCAACTTCTGGAGGCAAATTGTTCCACTGGTTCATTGTTCTAACTGTCAGGAAATTTCTCCTTAGTTCTAAGTTGCTTCTCTCCTTGATTAGTTTCCACCCATTGCTTCTTATCCTGTCTTCAGGGGCTTTGGAGAATAGCCTGACTCCCTCTTCTTTGTGACAGCCCCTGAAATATTGGAAGACTGCTATCATGTCTCCCCTAGTCCTTATTTTCATCAAACTAGACATGCCCAGTTCCTGCAACCTTTCTTCATGTGTTTTGACCTCCAGTCCCTTAATCATCTTTGTTGCTCTTCTCTGCACTCTTTCTAGAGTCTCAACATCTTTTTTTTTTACATTGTGGTGACCAAAACTGGATGCATGATTCCAAGTGTGGCCTTACCAGCACTATAAAGTAGCATTAACACTTCACGTGATCTTGATTCTATCCCTCTGTTTATGCAGCCCAGAACTGGAAAATTAGTAGACTTAGAAGACTGTGGAGCATTAGAAGGTTGTGGAAACTAGGTGTGGTCATCTCTTGAACTTCTGTGGGTCCCTAAAGATACCCAACCATGAGGTTTGAATGGAAGAAGACAGGGAGGGGTCAAATCTCTCCATTTTCCAAGCTACACAGCTCTGGAGCATATCCCTTGAGTCGAAAACAATACATTTTCGTTAAAAAGCAACAGGAAGAAAGATGAGCCAAAAGCAAATGATGAAGGTGTGTAGGTTAATTGGGACTAATGGAAACGAGGGTGATTAAGTATTAATCACTCTCTACTTACTGTCCACAACAGCATTACAACCAGCCCATTCCTCCCAATTTCTCTTTCATTAGTCGAGCGTATAAACAACATTGTGAGTTTTCTCTCTTCTCTTTTTCAACCTGTGGTGTTTTTTTTTAAATAAAATAATAATAATATGGGTGTGTGGGAGTTGAATAAGGAAGCAGATCGGATACATAAATGAAGGAAGCTTTTTTCAGTACAAAACTGACATTTTTTTGACATTTGAAAGCATTCATTATTCATACATTGTCGGAGCCAGATTTTCCAAAACAATGTCATTGCTGACGCCGGATCTAGGACTCCAGGAAAAAAAGAGAATTTTTGATATTAGGGGATGCTACACAGTTGGAGAACTGATGCATTGTTGAGTTTCGTTTTCTTTAAAAAAGAAAATTTGCCTCTAAAGGCTATTATTAATTATGTGATAGTGTTAGCATGCATCAGTAGCATTTACACAAATGGGTCTATTAAAGATCAGGGTGAGAAATTACTGGCAAAAGGAGTTCAAATATGTTTCTTTCAGTTGAACACTGAGCAATTTATAGAAGAATGCCATTTTCAATGCCCTCATTTCAACCGTGGCTTAAGGTGGCTCTCCAGAAGGTTGGTGAACAAGAATTAAGAAGTCAACATCTCAAACATTTTCCAGACCCTGAAGTAAGAGATAACAGGGTGCAACTAATAACATGTCTCACACCCTATTGCAAGCAGCAAACAGGTTGACCAACTTTTGGTTTTCAGGTCTACATTTCTGCCTGCAGAGAAAATATACTTTATACATCTTGGATATCAGGTAAGTTTGTCTATGGCAAGGGTCTTCAAACTTGGCAAGTTTAAGACTTGTGGATTTCAACTCCCAGAATTCCTGAGCTAACATGAGTGGAGGAGGAATTCTGGGAGTTGAAGTCCACAAGTCTTAAAGCTGTCAAATTGGAAGACCCTTGTTCTATGAAGATTCTCAGTCATCCAGGTCATAGTTGTCTCAAAGGTGCTTTTTTTTCAAAAGGCAAGTGGACTTTTTTTTTGAAGGAAGGAGAGGAGGAGGAGGAGGAGGAGGAGGAGGAGGAGGAGGAGAAGAAGAAGAAGAAGAAGAAGAAGAAGAAGAAGAAGAAGAAGAAGAAGAAGAAGAAGAAGAAGAAGTTGTTTCACTTCTCATCCAAGAAGCTTGGATTAATCAACTGATGAAGCTCCTTGGGTGAGAAACGAAATGTCTTCTACTTCCTCAAAAAACAGTCCAGTTGCCTTCTGAAAAAAAGGGGGAAAAAACACCTTTGAGATCAGGCAAGGATCATTGCACTAGAAAAGTTGGGTCTAGAAACACCTTTAGAAGTTCTCAAAAGATACAGGAGACTTTTTCAAATCTGTCTCATCCAATGCACCAGCCGGACTTGTAAGAAAGGAGAACAAGACAAGGCTCCATGTTCAGGGTTGTAGGGGGCTATCTCAAAACAACGATGCTTACAAGGCTTGTAAAAACAAAGATCCAGGCTGAAAAAAAAAGAAAAGAATTCAAAGTCCTTAGAAACTGTTGATGGAAGTTTCCCCATCCATCATTAGTTAAAACCTAATGAGTCTGTGACAAGCCTCAGAAGAATGTGCTGGGATATTGTAGAGGCAGACATGATGCATCCAGCTTTGAAAATGGTGTTTGATGCATTTCCAAACAGAATAATTTGTCTGCATCAACGTTTGATGGAAGAGTGGGGGACAAATCTGCCATCTCAGCATGAAATTAAGGCCACAATATATCCAACATGTTCTGTTCTCCTTGGAAGAAGATGCTAATAAGAATTGGGCATGGATAATATGAGCAAAGAAGGGACGCGGTGGCTCAGGGGCTAAGACACTGAGCTTGTCGATCAGAAAGGTCAGCAGTTCGGCGGTTCGAATCCCTAGCTCCATGTTACGGAGTGAGCTCCCGTTACTTGTCCCAGCTTCTGCCAACCTAGCAGTTCAAAAGCATGTAAAAATGCAAGTAGAAAAACAGGGACCGCTTTGGTGGGAAGGTAACAGCATTCCGTGTGCCTTCGGTGTTTAGTCATGCCGGCCACATGACCACAGAGATGTCTCCAGACAGTGCTGGCTCTTCAGCTTTGTAACAGAGATGAGCATCATCCCCTAGAGCTGGAAACAACTAGCACGTATGTCCGAGGGGAACCTTTACGTTTCACCTTAATGTGAGCATTTTCCATACTGCTTAAATCCTTGGTAGGTTCAAAGGTCTTCAAGATGTCCAGGACAAGTTCTCTGTTGAGCTGACAAAATGATGGCTTCTTCTCCTCCTTTTCTTTTTGACTGGCAAGTTTCCTTGTTCTTTTCCACCCACTCAGCCTGTCCTTTTTAATATATATATATATTAAGGGGGACTTTGGTGCTTACACAAATAGCTAGAATCTTTGGATTTCAAAACGGTTCTCGGTTTAACTCTTGACACATTGGAGAAGCAGCGAGTTCAACACAATGGCAAAATGTTTTCTTTTCTTTTTTTGGACAGAGAGGTGCCCAGATTCCTGCATATTCCTCATCTGCATTCTTTACCCGCTGTAAAACAATCTTTGATGATGGCCAAATGTATATTCATCTTCATGTATATTCATGAATGCCTTCAATCTCTGTAATTTTATCCTGGAGAAACATTTGGTTGACCAGTCTCCTGGCTATATTTACTTTTAACAGCAGGACATCCGTGATTCACTCTTGCTTCCCCGTTTTAATAAAACGGTAGATGTTACCATTAGATATGTTTCTCTGGCACACAGATTTAGAGTACATATGATACTAAGGTTATATTCAAACACTTTGTTAGTCAGGAAAGCCACGGGGAAGGAGGCCGAGCTGAGCTACCCATTTCAGATCAAAAGAATAGGTGGAATACGCTGCGCTTCAAGCTAACTTGCAGCTGCCTAATTTATTTATTATATGTACATTTATTTATAATGTGTAAACGTGTGTGTGTGTTTTCTTTACATACAATATGTGCTGGATGAACAGTGTACTGTCCGTGTCAATTCATTTACATAGTAATGCTTATTAAGTTCCTAATTTCTACCTCTATTATCCAACCATTGATTAAAAAAAACTCCCAAGTCTGAAAATATTCTGTGTCTTTCTTCTTTTTCTTTTAACTTCAGTGTTAATCTGTCCATTTCTGCATAGTCTAATATTTCTCTAATTATATCTTCTTCCGTAGGTGTTTCTTCGCTTTTCCAATGTTGTGCAGATGCAATTCTTGCTGCAATATCCAGTATACATTCATTTTATCATAGTTTTTTCTGGTATTATGCCTAACAAAAATAATTCTGGTTTACATTTATTTTTCAAATGTTTATCTGGAGACATTTAGCTTAGCCTTGATTATCAACCAAAGAGGATCTGTTGTGAAGGAGTGAACTACTTGGGAGCAATACTTGAAAGATGTAGCAGCAGCTACACCTGGGCTCAGGTGAGTTGATGGGACTTGTGCACCATGGAGACCTGTGAGGTAAAGCATGAAACACCTGCCAGAGATCATCAATTTATCAAAGTCTCTAGGGCTGATCCATGCCTTTCTCAATTCAATAGCCCCACATCTCCTTTCCTTGGTTTGGAATCTCCAGATATTCCTAGGACCAGAGGTGGGATTCAGCAGGTTCTGACCAGTTCTGGAGAACTGGTAGAGGACATTTTGAGTAGTTCAGAGAACCGGCCAATCCCACCTCTGACTGGTCCCGCCAACCCCATCTCTTCTCTGCCTCCCATTGAGTCCCAGCTGATTGGCTGGGTCTTCTTTGGTTGCCCTGCACAGGAGAACGGAGCTGGAAAGCAGGTTAGTGGGGTAGGGAGGGAATGGGGATTTTGCAGTATCCTTCCCCTGCCATGCCCACCAAGCCACGCCCACAGAGCCACGCCCACAGAGCCTAGACCTCCAAAGCTGAAATTCTAGGACCTCCAAAGCTGAAATTCTTTTGGAATCATAACTGGGAAGGTTGGCTTCATGGGATCATAGAGAAAAGCCCTGCACACCTATCTGTAAAGGTTTTTGCAAGACCAAAAGGAGTCCTCAACATACAACCGCAATCGAGCCTCAAACTTCTGTTGCTAAGTGAGGCATTGGTTAAGTGAATTTCCCCCCCTTTTTTACAATATTTTCTGCTATGGAGGTGAAGTGAATCACTGCCTTTGTTAAGTTAGGTGAATCCAGCTTCCCCGTTGGACTGGGCTTGTCGGAAGGTCGCAAAGGGAATCACGTGACCGTGGGGGACACTGCGATGGTCATAAATATGAATCAGTAGCCAAGCATTTGAATTTTGATCAAAGGCTGCACTGGTCATAAGCCTGAAAAATGGTCAAAAGCAGTGGTGAAATGCTACCGGTTCGTCCCGGTTCACCTGAGCCGGTTGCAAAAATTGCACAATCACCGAATCGGTAGGGAACTGGTCAAAAGTCACTTTTTTCGGTGCCGTTGTAACTTGGGATGGTCACTAAATGAACTGTGGGAAGGTGGACAACTACCTGAGCACATTTATTTGTGGAGCATTTGGAGATGGGACACATTTTTGCAGAAGCAGCTTTCTACCCAAGGCTGTTGCAATCGAAAGACAAACACCGGGCCATTTGCTCGCAGTGCAACAGGACGCTAATTAAATAAATGCATTTTCATTTGGTTTGGCAATTAATCAAAAGCTTGCTCTGCCTCTCAGCTGCTGTTTTAAGGAAAAAGGGAAGGATCTCTCATCTTGTGGCGGGGGGGAGGATTGCAAAAGAGGAACCTTTTCCCCCTGGGAGGGAAATTGATGCTCTCCTTCAAGACTTTGCAGCTATCTGCAGCTCCTCTGCGTAGGTGCTTCAAAAGTATTTTTAAAGACTCTGCTGCCCAGGCATCAAAAGTTTCACGCCATAAAGCCACTTTATCAATCAGATCATCCCCTCTTCTCTCGTTCTTTTTCTTTTTCTTTTTTTAATTGCCTAATCAACTGCACCTCTTATCTCAGTAGAACAAGGACCAGACCTACGCATACGTAGAATAAATCGGTTGCCTGAAGGAACAAAGAGTTAGCTACTTCGTGTATTATGCTTTGCTTCTACAGAGAAATGAAGAAAGATTTTTTTTTTCCTGCCTTAGGTAGCTGAATAAGAAAGACAGGCTGGGAGACAATACTGGTTCTCCTTCAGGAACCAAAATAGCTTAAGTAAACCTGGGGCAATTTAATTTCTCAGCCTGAATCAAGGGGTGAATCAAGTCTAAAGGGGAAAGCCGAGGAGCAGAGTTGAGAAGCAAGCTAGCTAAAACTTTGAACCAAAGGCAAAGGAGAAAAAAAAACACATAACACCAAATCCTGAACTTTGGAAGTCCTTGTTACTAGAAGAAGATTCAGGGAAAGTCAGTGTATTTACTAACCCTTCCTCTCCCAGGGGCTTCCAGAAAAGATGACCTCCAGTAACTCAAAGGCATATCACAAACCCGGGGTAGGTGTCCATAGATCTGTAAGGTGAGGGCTGCAGGTGGTCAGGAGGCCATGCAGAGAAGATGGGGGTCGCACTTTGCTGATAGACAAAATTAGGCTTCAAGAGCTGCAAACCAGGCTATCCTGGCTCCACAAAGGTTGAGGGGTTAATAATGGAGAATGTTTATAGTGCAGAGTTGAAATGAGGGGGTCCCTGGTACTCTCTAAGCTCAGTTGCTTTCTTGCAAACATTTCATTACCCAACTAGGTAACATCATCAGTGCTAGAAGGGAATGGGGTTTGTGAAGAAGGAGAATGGGAGAGGAGGAGGAAGGGGGTGACTGTGGGATCTTTGTACTATCTGAGCTCAGCTGCTTTCTTGCAAACATTTCATTACCCAACTAGCTAACATCATCAGCTCTCAGACAGCAAACCCCGCTCCAGGCTCATTTGAGGGATTGCCCACCTCTCTACCCAGGGATGGGAAGGAATCCTCACACGTGGAGGGGAAAAGAGATATCTCACCTCTTCTCCTTGAGTTGGTGCAAAGCTGGAGCAGGGGAAACCACCCCCTGGGAACAGAACCCTAGTTTTGATTAAATCCATTACATGGAAATCGGGGTGGGTGGGTGTGCAGGTTGCCATTTTTAGCCAACTCATTCAGGGGATGCAGCAAGTGGAGAAGAAGAAAACCAATCTTCTCTCTCTCTCTCTCCCTCTCTCCCTCTCCCTCCCTCTCCCTCCCTCTCTCTCTGTCTCTCTGTCTCTCTCTCTGGTAGCGAGAGTTCCCCTCCCCTCAGCAACCATCAAGTTTTATCACTTGAAAAAGAAGATTCCCAGAAGGGTGTTTATGAAATCAACCTACCATCTCTGGCTGGAAACAGCTTGATGGAGCTGCTGTCCAAGGTAGGGGTAGCCTCGGAGCGTTTACGATAACATTGGATAGCAACATCAAATCAATAAGGAGGCATTAAATATTTATCCAGAATTACTCTCGGCTCCCTTTGCTGTTTTCTGGCCTTCGAGAAAATCATCCCAGTGTCTTGGCATTAGCAACGGCCGTGGCTTAAAACGGCTAGGGGAGATGAATAGAATATTATTTTCTCTTTCTTGCTCTCATTTGCAGACGTGCTGAGCTCAGGTTTAAAAACAGGTGCTAAACCCTGAAACATTTTTAAAAACAAGAGAGAGGTGGAGGAACTCAAACGTAGGCGTGTGGTTAGAAAGCCTTTAACGTTACCCAATATTTAGTTCCTTTCAGTGCTAACCCAGTGCCATAATTCTGCCCTCTACGGAGTTAGACAAAGCTGCAGATTTGTGCTAATGGCAAAGAGCCTTGTGTATCTGCAAAATTAACCATGAGCAGGGAAACTGACCAGCTGGGATGGCTGTCTCTTTGATTAAAAGCAGTTTTTCCTTCTATAAAATTATCTACCAGGTGGAGCCGTGATTGGCTCCCAGAGAGCTGCCCATTTGATTAAACAGCGCCTGGCATCTACAAAAATTGCCCATAAGCAGGGATCCCCATTGGCTGAAATAGCTGCCTATTTGATTAAAAGAAGACCTGGAGGCTGCCAATGGACCCACCTTCATCTCCTTCCAATCAGGAGAAACCCCAATTTGCTCTACCACTTCCCTTCCTCTGACCCGCTCAACGTTGGAAAGTTGGAATGACTCCTCTCTCTTCACAGGTGGGGAAAAAAAATATATGGGTATCCCAATGGGAGAAGAATTGGAAATTGTAGGCTTTGGGGAAAACATGCAAACCTGAAACTCGAGGTGCAAAGTCAGGCTTAAGATTAATTTTCCAGGTACTAATAATTGTTTGTCATAGCAGCTATTTTCAGCCAATTAATATCCGCTGGGACCTGACTTGACACTTAATCAGAGGGTTAGCTCTTCTCGCAGAGCTGAACTGCCCTTTCCAACTTAAATATTTTATTTTTAGCATCCAGGAACAGAGGAAGTGTGATGCAGGCTGCCTTAAAATGGTCCTATGAGTAGAAACAGGGCCTACTGGAGGTTTGGGAGGGGAGTGTTGGCTCTTTGGCATTGACCAATTGGTTATGGTTATTGGTCAAATAAGCCAATGAGGTTGGATCAACAGAGGGATAGCAGGTTGCATGAAAAGAGGAATAATATTAAGACCACAAGAAGTGTTAGTACTGCTTTATTATGCCTTGGTAAGACTACACTTGGAATACTGTGTCCAATTCTGCTCACAATACAAAAGAGATGGTTTAGTAGGCCCTAGAAAAAGTGCAGAGGAGATGATGTTTGGAGTGTGGAGACTAAACCATGAGATGAACTGCCAATGGATTGGGTTATACTGCCCTTGCCAGAATTTAAAAATATAAAATGACTTTCAATCATTAAAAAAAAAATTTTTTTTTTAAGTTCTCTTTAAAGAAAGCCAGCAACCAGCCTGGGCAAGTAGAATTATTTCCATTCTTGGGATTCTTGCATACAACTGAGAAATGTATAAATTGCATTCTTGAGATGGAAAATGAAGATTCCTAAGGTGACATAAAACAAAGAAAAAAGACTCAAAATAATTAACAGTTAAAATCAAACCGCTATAGAGATGCTGTGATGGAGAGGGGGGGGAAGAGAGAGGAGAGGGAGAGAAACAGAGAGAGAGAAAGGGAGAGAGAGAGAGGAGAGGGGGAGAGAGGGAGAGAAAGGGACAGAGAGAGAGGGAGAGAGAGGGAAGGAAATTCATTCCTAAAAACTCCAATTTCTGGAAACCATCATCTTGTTCTTCCAAGAGCTCAGAGCATTTTTTTTTAGGCTTGTGAAATGATAAAGGCCTTAATTAAAAACTCCAACAAACGTCTGTCCAGATGAATGGTGGATTTAAAAATAGGCCGGACTTTTTTATAGCATCCATCAGCAGCGACGGATATTCTAGATACATAATATTTCAGTTCCATTCATTAGATGCCAAATACATTTGCCTATGATTCGGGAATGACTTCCTTTTAGAAAAGTCCGTATTCAGCAGCCTCACCTAGTACTTTCGTTCAGCTACAGGCACCCGCAGAGCAAAGGCTGAGCAAGAGTAAATAAATTGCAAGAGCTAGGATGGATCTGATCTTGATAAAGAGAAAGGAAGGCATGCATTCATGTATGTTCACTTTTGCTTTGCATGGATAATTTTACAACACCAAGATGGATGACACCGAGCTCATCAAATCCAGTGAAGAAGAATGAATATTAGGGTTGGAGAAAGATTGAGCTTGGAAAGGCATGGTGTGTAAATCTTGCAGAACTAGAGAGGGGAGAATGGACTGGATCATAGAGAACAAGCCTGCACAATGTTTACTTAGATATTGTCCCTACTGAGTGCAGAATGATTCACACCCATGTGGGTGGGTACCCACTGCAATTTGGCATGGCCAGGCTGCAGATAATCGTGAAGAAATACTTCCCACTGGGGCTCTTGGGCTGACTCCCTACATGAGTTTGTGAGGAGAAGAAGCAGCTGTGTTCGCCAGGATCCGACGTCCATCTGAGAAAAAAAAAGGAATTGTAAAACTGTAATCTCTCTCGAATAAGCCAGCTGAAGGTTTGCAAAGCAACACACCATCTTTTGAGTTGCCAAGAAGTTCTTTGTCAAAAAGGAAAGGCAGAATTCTACCAGGACACAAAAGGAGTTGGGGAGCAATGGTTGGGACTCATCCCTGGTCTGCAGGATGTGGAGTTTTGGAGTCGTATAGGCTACACAGATAGCAACTGTACCAGCAGAAAACCTGTTTGGTTATGCTAAGAATCTCCCAAATTTTTTCCTGGGTTGAAGGAGAATCTTGGTTAGGACTACCCATAATTGGGACATGACTTATTTATTTATTTATTTATTTATTATTTGGTCTTATATGCCACCCTCTCTCCCGAGGGACTCAGGGCGGCTCACATAAAAACAGCCATACAAATTACAAAAGTTAAAAAGGAATTAAACCAAATCCGACCAAATAATCATTAAAACCCACTAACAAACATTTAAAATATTAAAACAACCCCTCCGCCTCAGTCCAGGCCGGCCTGTTCGAATAACCAAGTCTTTAGGCCACGGCGAAAGGAGCGAAGGTCGGGGGCCGGTCGCAGCTCCAGGGGAAGCTGGTTCAACCAAGTGGGCGCCCCCACAGAGAAGGCCCTCCCCCTAGGGACCGCCAGCCGACATTGTCTAGCCTTGTAGGGTGCTAGGTTGATTGGACATAAAAATAACCCTGATGAATCAAGGTTTATGAGAATCAAAATTTTGTTCTCCTGATTATTCTATTCCTATATTAGACAAGCCAGGATCATTTTGCCTTTATCCTTATATCCCATTGCGAATGGTTACGAAAGCCTTTATATGGAGGTCTAAATTAAATAGCTAAAGGAACTAAGACAAGTACCGTGTTTCCCCGAAAATAAGACACTGTCTTATATTTTTTTTGGCTCCCAAAAACACACTAGGTCTTATTTCCGGGGTAGGTCATATATATATGGTAAGTGTTTTTTTTCATTAGTATATATATATATATATATATATATATATATATATATATATATACTAATGAAAAAAACACTTACCATATTCATGTAGAACAATGTACATTTATTCATGTACGAAACCACGAACAAATTGCATACCATCTTTCCCCTAACATAAGACACTGTCTTATATTTTTTGGCTCCCAAAAACACACTAGGTCTTATTTTCGGGGTAGGTCTTATTTTCGGGGTAGGTCTTATTTTCGGGGTAGGTCTTATTTTCGGGGAAACGTGGTATGTTTTGGTCAACAAAGAGAAAGGTTAGGGGAGACATGATAGCATCTTCCAATACTTGGGGCGCTGTCACAGGGAAGAAGAGGTCAATTTATTCTCCAAAGTATCTGAAGGTGGAACAAGAAGAAATGGGTGGAAGAAGCTCCTAAGAGGGAAATCCAACTCAGACAGGAGGTAGAATTTCCTAACAGGGAGAACGATTCATCCACGGGACAGCTTGCTTCTCACAGTGGTGGGAGGTTTTCAGGAAGGTCTGGATAACCGTTTGTCCAGGATGGAATAAGGACTTCTGCCCTGGCAAGATCTCCAAGTTCCCTTCCAGCCTTATGATTATGTGTTCTTTTCCAACATGGCTGTCAGGATGATCTTCCCTTCCAACTTGAGTCCTTCTTATAGCTTTCTAAATTTATGGCCACCACCCACCATCTTAGCGACTGGAATATGTAAAGTCAATTCTGCATGGCATAAGCTACAGAGCTCTTATTTTGCCTTCTTGGTACACCCTCCTGTGGCTTCACCGCAGGACTCTCTTTCTAATTACTTTGTGACTTTAAAAAAAAGACGTCTATTATGAGCCTCGCTTGGCTTTTCCCCAAGCTGGTAGGACCAACCCGTGACTCCTGTTCTTCTTCACACCGTTCAATTTTGAGGTGACAATTGAACTTTTTCTCTGGAATATCCCACCTATTTCTTGTTTCCATCACCAGTGAAATGCATGTCATGCTCGGAGCATCAAGTCTGCAATTCCAATCTAGCTAGCAAAATCTTGGACTCTTAAAGTCTCTTTGGCCTGAAAAATTGATCAATGCTGCCACCTATTGAACACCGAAATAGAGAGCAGAAGTTTGAAGATGTAAGTAACGTGGCAACCTCCTTCCTATGGAAAGGATGTTTCCTACCACCAGTGGTCACTGTTACACTTTCCAAGAATATTGCAAAAATTCAAAAGTTGGGTCCCTCAAGAGAAAAGAGATTTTTTCCCCATCATTCTCCAAGAGACTAAAAGAGTTGAAAGTATAAAGACCCTGAATCTCCTAAACCAGTGGTTGAGGCGAAGATTAACACCAATCTAGTCTGGAGAGGAGAAATTATAGCATGCCAAGAATAGCAGGCGCAATCTTCGAGTACTGGACTTTGGTTACACCTGGTGCCACCTTGCCCAAAAGGTTTCTGGCCTTGTTAAGAGGGGACGTTGATCAGGTACAAACAAGCCACTGGGAGGTCACGTGTGTGAAGCCACCATAATGCATGTGATTGCATGTTAGTTTGGGAATGCTGCTCTTGGGGTTAAGAAGCTAATATAGTGATGAGTTGTTGTTTTTTCCCCTTCTGAAATAGATTCCTTGTGGTCTCTGGGCAGACCTAATCAGCTGGGTTTGGATGTCGTCTGCTTTACAGGAAGGAATTTCAATGTTGCATTCGTACAAATTCAGCATTGTGGGATCTGCCCAAGGTAATGAACAATCTTTTGGCTCTAAGCCCCCTCCATTGGCACTGCCCTCAATTCCTAGAGAGACCCCTCCTCTTCATTTATTTCCAGTTCTGCCTTCGTGGCCATGGTAACATTCGCTGAAAGCTTTCAAGCAGAACGGAAATGACAATCACTTGTAAGGGCAGAAAATACCTGGGCTTTGGGGAAGGGCTGAGGAGAGATAGAGAAGAGGACCCAAACCAGCCCTGAGTGGAATTCAAAGCTAATGACTCAAAACTGCAAGAAGAAAGATGGGGGAAGGCCATCAAACCTGTAATTGTTGGTTCACAAGGCCTTCCATCTCTCTCAAAAGATCCTTCCCACAAAAAAATATCCTAAGCAGATTATCATAATTGAGAAAAGTCGTGGCATATTAAGAATCTGTTGGAAAGGAAAGAATGTGTAAGGCAACCATTACACTCCCCCTCCCCCAACTGTCTCTTAAGAGTGGCAAAATCTTGATCCTTGAGGGGTCTTTGGTGCTCTCTCAGTGTTGTGGCCCATGGGTAGCTGACAAAGCTGCCAGCAGAGTCGGACAGTAGTGAGGAGGCTGGGGAGGAACCTGGGCCAGTCTTGGAGGCTGGGGAGGGCTCAGACAAGGGCTCTGCATCGGAGGCAGGGATGGGGCCAGGGCAGGCTGGCAGTCACCAGTTGTCTTCAGACTCACACAGCAGTGAGGCAGGGGAGTTTCTGGAACCAGTTCCCAGCCTGCACATGCACAGGGCTACCAGAAGACAAGAGCAATTGAGAAAGCAGGGTCAACTCAGGAGTAAGGCCGCACTTCAGAGATGATTGGTCCCTCCCATAGGACATAAAAGAGGAGCAAATGGGATGTGAGCTTTTGCAGGAAGCAATTAGTTCATCTGGTCGGTTCAAGCTTTGAAAAGTTCTGTTTGACTCTGTGTCGAGTTTGACCTTGCCCTGCATCTGGCAATTAGTTCTCTGGCTGCATTCCAAGTGCAATAAGGGTGGGTGCTTATAAACATTCCCCTGAAAGACTGTTTGTGAAGCCTTGCAGGCTGTGAATGAACGTAATTCACAGCTGTGGAAATAAAAGAGGTTTTGCCAGGACTAAGATTGTGTTTTATGCTTTCTAAGGAAGCTGAGCTTGGTTGTTCTCTTGCAGAGGTCTATGGAGATCTCAGTCATCCAGGTGATGGTTGTCCCAAAGGTGCTTTTTCTGGAAAGTCCAGGTGCCTCTTGAAAAAGCATCTCTTTGACTTCTCTTGCAGACCTTACATTGCCCAAACTTAGTAACATCATCATTGGCACCGATGATATTACCTAGTTTGGGTCATGAAACATCTGCAAGAAAATCACCAAGCTCAAAGAGGACCCCATAGTTCTCCTCTTCCTCTTCCTCCTCCTCTACACAAACCCCACTCCCTTCTAGCACTGATGATGCTACCTAGATGGGTCATGAGATGTTTGCAAGAAAATCACAGATCCAGGATCCCACAATCTTCCTCCTCCTCCTCTTCCTCCTCCTCTCCACAACCCCCCTTCCTGATGATGCTACCTAGTTGGGTCACGAGATGCACTGATGATGCTACCTAGTTGGGTCATGAGACTGCAAGGCCAATCTGCAAGAAAACCATAAAGCAGAGAGCACCAAGGACCCCACAGTTCTCCTCTTCCTCTTCCTTCTTCCTCTTCTTCCTCCTCCTCCTCTTCCACTACACAAACCCCTTCCAGCACTGATGATACTACCTATTAATATTATATTATATATTACATTATATTATATTATTATATTATGTTATCATGAAACATCTGCAAGAAAACCACCAAGCTCAGAGTACCAGGGACCCCCTCATTTCTACCCTGAACTACAAATATTCTCCTTATTGGTCCAATGGACTTCTTTAGAAGGAACATTAAAAGCCCCAAGGCTCTCCAAAAATAAGCCAACATCATCACATTGCATCGTTCCAGAAGCTTTTGCCCCTACAAATGTTTCCAAGGATTTCAATTAGCCAAACTATCTCTTGAAGTGGTATTCAGGTGTGTGTGTGTGTGTGTGTGTGTGTGTGTATATATATATATATATATATATATATATATATATATATGAATGAATGAAACAAGATTGGAGGAGAAAGCTCAGTCATCTCTACTAAGTAACTTCTGCCTAATGGTGTGATGGCTCCTAAAATATAGATCAATCTCTGAGAAGTAGTTTTCACATACTGACCCTGAAATTGATCTTAAAAGCTTTCAACACCACAAAGCCAAATTTCATCAACCATAATGCAGTTCTGATAACGTCCTCCTCACTATAGGATCCGTGATGGGCCAACTCATGCCTTAAGAAGTTTCTAAAGGAAAGAAAGACATCATCTGTTTTCAGATTTTTCTAGACCAAAAAAGGGTGCATACAGAAAGAAGAAGAAGAAGAAGGAATTGTTATCCAAAATATACAATCATTTACTAGAATTCGACAGAGCAGAGGAGATAAGGGATCGATGATAGCATGGGCCAAAAATTTTGGGCATAACATCGAGTTAGAGGAGTGGGAAAAATATGGAATATAAATAATAAGATAACAAAATTGGTAACAAAATTTTCTTTATAGAAAATCAATATAAAATGTTTTACTGCTGGCACTTGGCACCTACAAGATTGGCTAAGATTTACCCTAATTTAGATTCAAAATGTTGGAAATGCAGACAAAAACAAGGTACCTTCTATCACACATGGTGGTTATGCCCCGAAGCGAAAAAATACTGGAAGAAAATACAAAAATGGATACAGAATTTAATTGGAAATCAGATAGAATTTACCCCGGAATTATTGCTTCTGGGGTAATTAAGGGTAAATATAATAAAAGGATAAAATATTTGATGCTACATATAACAACAGCAGCAGGATAGCCTTTGTGCAATGTTGGAAGAAAGAATACATACCACCCAAAGACCTAGTAATAAAAAAAAATTGAGTGTGAGGAAATAGATAGGATGACTATAGAATTAAAAGGAAAAGAAGATTCTGAATTCTATGCAATATGGGGAAAATGGTATGACTGGATAAAGGAAAGAAATAGGAAAAGAAAATGTATTATATAGTTGTAAAAAGTATAGAAATAGAACGTATAGATAATATTGATATAGAATGTAGCTGTATAAAAATGTGTCACAGTACTGTTTATTATTGATTGAGACATGTAAAAAAGAAAAAAACAATAAAAACAATAAAAAGAAAGAAAGAAAAAGAAGGGGAGCCCTTGGAATTTGCTTCTGATTCAAAGAAGTGGAAAAAATGGTTCAGAACTACAGGTTTTCAAGGATAGATTTAACTCACAATGGCCTGGATATTCTGCCTTCCTTTAATGTGAAATGGAGTGTTAATTTCTCTCTGTCACCTCTTAATTGCTTCCTTATTATATTGTTCAAGCAGTTAATTGCTAGGGAGAGTGAAGGGCTGTTTTCAAGGGGAAGGAAATGCCTCAGCATGAAAAGGAGGGAGGGGATGTGGGGGGAGGAAGAGAGAGAGAAAGTAGGATGCCATAGACTTGAGTCAGGGGCTTGGATGTAAGTCTGATTGCAGGATGACTTTTCCAGTGTTAAGTGGGAATTGCTCAATTGTTTTTCAACCCAGGAATAAGGCCAGAAGGGGAATTGGAAAAGAGAAAAGTAGGAATTAGACGCTTGCTTTCCTTACTGGACAATCTTTGAGGGTTGGGAAACATTCATTCATTCAGGGAGAAGGACATTGTGATCCACCCAAAATGCAGATTCAAGAGAATGGCCAATCAAAAGTCAAGTATAGGGAGATTCAGTCAAGATCACCACTCATCAGGGCTTAAAAGTACCAGGCAGTTCTTGAGTTAATGTTTCTCAGCCTTGGCCACTTGAAAATGTGTGGACTTCAACTCCCAGAATTCTCCAGGCAGACGTTGTGTGGGTGCTCCATTTCTGGAACTTTTCCCAAAAAAAAATAGACCAGACAGTTCCTTCCAGTCCTAGAACTCTATGTTCTAGCTCCATGATGAGCGAACCTATGGCACCTGTGTGCCAAAGGTGGCATGCAGAGCCCTTTTGTGATGACCCAGGGTGGGATACAAAAGCAACAAAGTCACAAAAATAAGTGAAGACCCTTTAATTCCTTCAACTTGGCCTCCAAGGTCCAATTATCATTGAGTGGAGAAAAAACTCCCCCACAAACAGTTGCAAAAGGGAAGAAATTCCATTCAAACTTAAAATACATGTAAATTATAAATAGAAAAAACAACACAAACCACATTGAAGTAATTAATGAGACAAGGCAGGAAAAGGGCTTGAAGATGTCCACGGATATCAAAATATACTGGGAAGGACACCAGAACTCAAATAAGAACTGACAGACTAGAATTATTTCATGCTTTGCTTCCAGCACTGGGCCATGAGTAGTTTGTCCTTTTAAACAGTCCTCCCAGCTGCAGCCCATGAAGGGGATCAGGGCCCTTTCCACCCCTGTAGACCATGCCATTCATGTTTTTCCCTTATTCGCTCCTCCTTGCGTGCCCTAGGATGAAGAGGGGATGGGCCTGGGTCTTCCTCTGAATGCCCAGCCAGCATGTTTCCTTCCCCAATTTCCTCTACAACCTCCGGAGCCACACTCCCACTCCCTGTCAGCTGTTCTTCCTCTCCCTTGGAGTCAGATTCTAACAGGGGCATGACACCTTTCAGTGGGCATGTGTACCATCATTAGCTGCTCTTCTAGTTTCTGGCGCGCCGGCCAGCTGGTGTTCAGGGGTGGTGAAGCTCCGGAAAACGCCCAAAAATTCGGCCAGAAAACGGGCAAAAAATAGGCGGTTTTCCAGGCCATTTTTGGCGCAAAAACCAGCCAAAAATGGGCAAAAACAGGCATGCCTGCACCGGCCAGCTGGTCTTCAGTTTTCTGGTGCTCTGCACGCACACATGCATGTGCGTTCTGGTTTGGGCACTCGGTGCTGAAAAGGTTTGCCATCCTTGTTCTACATGAACTTGCTAAAGGGTTCTCCAGGCCAACACAAAGCCTTAATGTGCCCTGTGATTTCCATAATGGGGTTCTGATTGTATTTGTGTGCCAACTTTTTATAACATTTCAGAGGGCATAAATTTGTGCCACTCAGCTGCCTTTATTAAACTGAAGATGTCTTACCTGGATGATGGAGGAGGAGGGGGGAGGAGAGGGAGGAGGAGGGAGGGGAAGGGGGAGCGGGAGGGGAAGGAGAAGGAAAAGGAGAAGGAGAGGTGGAGAGAAAGAGGAGGAGAAGAGGAGAAGGAAGAGGAAGAGGAAAAGAGGAGGAGGGAGGAGGAGGAGAAGGAGGGGGAGGAAGAGGAAGAGGAGTTATCCATTCAGTCATGTCTGACTCTTGGTGGTTTTCTGGACCAAGTCTCTCACCATCATTAAGTGCTTAGCCTCATTCTTCTCAAAGAAATCCTTCAGTAAAGATATAGATATAGATATATATTATATAGATATATATAATATATATAATATATAATATATAGATATATCTCCCATCTAATCCTGAAATCAACTTAGTGAGACCCATTTATCGCCCGGTGACATTTACACTTCTATCATTACAAAAGAAGAAGAAGAAGAAGATGATGATGATATAACCACACGGAATAATGAATTTCATAGGAATGTAAAAGAGGAGAGGATGACAAGGGGAGGTGCCACCCTGAGCTTGGGGAACAGTCCAGCCTTTTCCCAAATTGGGTTGACACACTTTAAGCACTTCTGGGGGTGTGTTTTCTTTTCCTTTTTTGAAAGAGATGCGTGCTGAAAGTCTTCATTAGAACTTCCGCTGGGTGGAGAAACGGGGCGTGTAGATTTCTTAACATCTCCTTTCCTTCCACAATGGAGGAAGCCAGGGATCGGCCCTTGCTGACCCTTTTGCTTTCTTACAGAGTCCTTTTATACGTAAAGCATGATTGACTCTGAGTTAATTCTGAACCTTTGCGGGGTGGGAAAAGGTAGACTTTAATCATCCGCCGAGAGCATCCCTTTCCTTGGAGCAAAAGAAGGAGGCAACTGGAGAGCTTTAAAAGACGTCGACCAGCTTCACATTTGAAATAAAGAATAATAAGAGTGTTGTGAACTTGAAAAGACTTTTCTAGTCCAATCTTACTCAAGCAGGAGACCCTAGACCATTTCAGAAATAAGGAGAGTGTTTCTGACAGTGAGAACAATCAACCAGGGGTGGGATTCTACCAGTTCGCACCTATTCACTAGAACCGGTTGTTAACATTCTAAGCAGTTCAGAGAACTGGTTGTTAGAAGAAATTAATGGGCTAATCCTGTAAGGGAGGCAGGAAGGAAACATTCTGGTGTTGCTAACAGAAACTGCCTCTCCGTTAACCCTTATTACATTCTTGGCAGGACTAGACTTCCTGTCTCAGGAACGTCTCTGGAGTTTTTTTCCCTCCTTTGCTGGTACTTTGCTTGTGTGGAGTGACCATTCAAAGTTACAATGGCACTGAAAAAAGTGACTTATGACCATTGTTCACACTTAGGACTGTTGCAGCATCTGCACAGTCACGAGAGGCCAGGCGAGGAGATGCGTGCCTCGATGTGAGTGATGTTGAGTTGGCCACACCCAGCCAATAACATGACCACCAAGCCATGTCCACCCAGTCACATGACCACCAAGCCACGCCCACCACCTAAGCTGTGTCTACAGAACCGGTTGTTAAAAATTTGAATCCCACCCCTGCAATCAACCCATGGAACTTGATAGGCTTGAACCCTGGGCCATAATCTAACAAAATGAAATTCAAAGTAGAGAAAAGTAAAGTCCTACACTTAGGCAAGAAAAATCAAATGCACAGGTACAGTATATGTGGTACCTTGCTCAATAGTAGTAGCTGTGAGAGGGATCTCAAAGTCCTAGTGGACAACCATTTAAATATGAGGCAACAATGTGCAGCGGCAGCCAAAGGTCGAATTAATAAAAAAGCCAACACAATCCTAAACTGCATTAACAGAGGGATACAATCAAGATCAGGTGAGATACTACCATAATACCACTCTATAAAGCCTTAGTAAGACCACACCTAGAGTACTGCATCCAGTTTTGGTCACCACACTCTAAAAAAGATGTTGAGGCTCTAGAAAAAGTGCAGAGAAGAGCAACCAGGATGATGAGGGGACTGGAGGCTAGTCAAGAGAAGGACCAGGGGAGACAGGAGAGCATCTTCCAATGTTTGAGAGGCTGCCACAGAGAAAAGGAAAGGGTCACGTTGTTTCTAAAGCACCCAAAGATCAGACAAGGAATAATGGATGGAAACGGAACAAGGAGAGATTCAACCTAGAAATAAGGAGGCATTTTCTGACAGGGAGAGCAATCAACCCATGGAACAGAAGTTACCTTCAGAAGTTGTGAGACCTTCATCACTGGAGGCTTTCAAGAAGAGATTGGACCGATTGCACCATCTGTCAGAAATGGTGTAGGGTCTTCTGCTTCGGTGGGGGGGGGAGTTGGACTAGATGACCTAATTAGATGACAAGGTGCCCTCCAACTCTCTTACTGTGGAAAGTTGCTGTCCAGTCTCTTCTTAAAAGCCTTTCTCAGTTGACCACGCTAAAACCAGCTCTGGCAGATGGGAAAAGTAAGGTGGTGAAGGTGTTGGATTGCCACCAAAGAATCCAAATTTAAGTCCATCTTCAGACCTCATTCTTTCTTTCTCTGCACCTCCAGGGCTCTGGATCAAAGCAATGGGATTTCCTTGGATTATAGAAGATCTGAGCCTCTGATTCAAAATTGTGTTCATTCCAAGATGGAGATGCATTTCTCCAACTGCCAGACTTTATCTGAAGTTCTCAAGGCCACGAATCCCTCGTCCTAGAAAGCTTTCACTTTCTTTCACGCTTTTACCAAAGGAGAAATTAACCGGCGGGGAAAGAGGTGGAAGCCATAACTGTTTTCATGTAGGGGAGGGGAAGAAATGAATAGGCCCTATCGTCAAAGCCACAGAGAATCTATTGAATATCCAGATGCAAAGCTTGGCCTGACTTCACACACAGTTCCAAGTGGGGTGGCACTATCCTGATAATTGGCTATAAAATAACTGACCCCAAGGAGAAAATTGCCTGCGCTTCTTAATTGCTTTGGTTTGGAGAGTAGCATGTGTGGCCACCTAGCTTGGAAAGGTTGGCCGGGATCAAGTAGAGATCTTGCAAGCCAAATCTAGCCATTCATGTCTCCTTTTTTTTAAATATATATTTTCAGATGAGATGCCCTTCTTTACTTTTTATTGTTCCCACTATCAGAACTACTTCAGTTTCAACTGCAACAATATAAGAGCACACAACAGATAGAATAGAATAGAATAGAATAGAATAGAATAGAATAGAATAGAATAGAATAGAATAGAATAGAATAGAACAGAATAGAATAGAACAGAATAGAACAGAACAGAATAGAATTCTTTATTGGCCAAGTGTGATTGGACACACAAGGATTTATTTTTAGTGCATAAGCTCTCAGTGTACATAAAAGAAAAAATACATTCATCAAGAGTCAAGAATCATCAGGTACAACACTTAATGATAGTCATAGGGTACAATAAGCAATCAAATCATACTAGGAAACAGTCAATATAAATTGTAAGGATACAAGCGACAAAGTTACAGTCATACAGTCACAAGTGGGAGGGGGTGTGTGATAAGGAGTGATGAGAAGATTAATAGTAATAGTAATGCAGACTTAGTAAATAATGGGAGGGTGGGAGGGTGGGATTTTAATTGGGTTTTTTACTGTTGGATTTGGCTTGTTAGGTTTAATCTTTTTAAAAATTATGTGAGCCTCCCCGAGTCCTTTCGGAGAGTGGCGGCATACAAGTCAAATAAAATAAATAAATCCTGGGACGCATAGCAAAACTGTCTTTGTAAACCACAAATTACAATAGCGACAACTTTGCCTATTGAGTTCCCCTTCTTGGCCACACGATGGCAGAACACAATAATACCATTTCGGAATCAAGTTGCACAGGACAGCACACTCCTTGTATTTCTTATCAACCATTACAGTCCTACTGGAATGTCTTCTTTCCAAGAGTTGGCTTGGCTGGGATGCCTCTGCTATCATCTTGTGGCCATCCAGATTTCTGTGCTCTGCAGAGTTGGCGCAAACCGTCATTTACGAGAGTCACTCGTTGGTGAAAAGTTGAAGCAATTCAGTTTTATACAAATCCTGGATTTGTAGGAGTTCTTCTGGGTTTTTTTAGTCTGCAGGCTTTAAATCCATGGAGCCTACTGAATGTAATTTGGACGCTTTGTTTTAGACTTATGACCGTCACAGGATTTGGTCACGTGATCAAAATTCATCCTCTTTGCAACTAGCAACGTATTGATGACGCTTCAAGTGATCACCTTTTCTGGCCTTCCTAGCCAGTGCCACTGAACAAAGTCAATGGGGGGGAGTGAGACCCACTTAATGACCACATGACTCACTTAACAAGTGGGGCCAAAAAAGGGTCACAAAATTGTGCCTTGACAAGTGCTTGGCTTAGCCATGGAAATTCCCGCTCCAGTTGTGGTCGAACATCAAGGAGCACCTGAACTTCTGGGTCAGAGGGGGAAGGTGTGGCCCTCGAAAGGATGGTGAACTACAAATCCCAGCCTCCCTGACTATGGGCCTAGGAGTTGTAGTTCAGCCACATTCACGTATGTCTCTAATTTCACATCATGGACAACCAACCCTCCAAAGTCTCCAGCCAAGAGTTATTTTTACCAGGGGTGGGCTTCAAAAATTTCAGCAATGGGTTCTCTGCCTGGTTGCTGGGTGGGCATGGCCATGGTGGGCATGGCCTAGTCGGCCTCCTGCACCATGGTGGGGGGGTGTTTTCTCCCTCCCCGGGCTCTGGAGGCACAAAATGGTCTCTCCCAGGCTCTGGAGGGACAAAACAGGCCCATTTCTGGCCTTCCAGAGCTTCGGGGGGGCTGTTTATCCCCCTCCCCAAGACCCCATGTGGGCCCTGCACTTACCTGGCGTCCAAAACGGGCTATGTGGGGACTCCTGGGAGTGGCAGGGTGGGATGGGCAGGGCCAGTCAGGGGTGGGATTTACCAGTTTGCCAAACTGCTCAGCATCTTAGCTAGGGGTTCCCCCAAATCAGTGTGAACCCATAACAGGCCCACCCCTGACTATTACTTATTATTTTCCTCGCAAGCTCCCAGGGATTGTGGTTGGCTGTTCCATATTTTCTACCACCCCAACATTCACTGCCAGTTGGATTAAGGGGAAATTCTAATAGGCAAGTAATAGAGTAGAATAACAGAGTTGGAAAGGACCTGGGAGGTCTTCTAGTCGAACCCCCCTGCTTGGGCAGGAAACCCTACACCCCTTTCTGGGCTTCTGAGACATTCGCCTGGAGTAATGGTGGACAATTTGCCTTCAAATTGTCCACCATTGTGCGCCCCTTCTCTGCTTTCTCTTCATTGGTACGCACAACTGCAAAGGAATGTCTGGGTTTTCCAACACACCCGTCGTATTTTGGCTAGACCTAAAGGGGCCCCATCCTGAATGCTGCTGAGACCATGTTCAACTGATTTAGGAGTCGTGTATGTGCCGTGTCAAACATCACAGAAACTGTATTCATCCAAGCTTCGAGAGGGCTGGAACTCTGCGAGGAATGTGCCCAGTTAATTGAAAAGGTTTTGGCCAAAGCCGAACACCATTGGACAACCCATACTGGGTGCCTGAACTCTACACAACCTTTGGAATACCTCTGCAAAGGCAGGAAATTGAAAAATTGTGCAGAATTGGCTGCTAACTATCCCATTTATCATCTTTGAGGGGAGGGTTTTCCAGCCAACTATACCTTTTAAGATGGTTGTCTCCATCTCTCCTTGAGTTAAGGAATACATTAAAATACATTACAGGCAGGACACCAACTGGGCTTAAGTATTTATGAACAGATGGAAGACTTGCCTTCCCAGGTTTACTTTCTCTGGTCCTTGTGACTTTATAGGCCGCTCTTTCTAGTGTAGGGTTTCAGGGAGGAATACAAAGATGTCCTTTTGCTTTGGGGATTTAAAAAAAAAAACAAATCAAATTATAAATTTTGGTTCTGTGTTTTAAGAGGCTGAGTCAATAATTGGTCTATTACGCATCCAGCATGGGCTTGGAGATGAATAAAAGTCAATCAGGATCAACTGAAGGACAGCGGGGAACTGGCATTGTTACCATACAAAAGCCGTCTTATGCTCAGACACCCCAATTATCTGCTCTTGACCCTGTGCTGTCTGGTCCAACATCGACTTTTGAAGATCCCAGATTGGCCTCGGCCTATGATCTATGCAACGCCGTGATGGTCAAATGAGTCTGATTTGAAACGTCCAGGTTCAGTTGTTGCAATCTACAAAATTGTAGATATCTCTTCCTTCTTCTTGAGTACCTATCTGTCATTGGATGTTGGCCATCATGTTGGCGATCCTATTGTGATCAACAGCCATACAAAGAAGGGTTGCTGAGTTTTGTCCAAACCAGTCCCTTAGATTTTGAAGCCATGATGTTCTTCTTCTGCCTGGACCTTTGTTTGCCTTCAGTAGATATCTCTTCCACAAGACATGTCATCTTGGATGGGTTTAAGGCAGAATTAGACGTGGATGGGTTTAAAAATTGTCTACTTAAGAAGTAGTCAATCCGTGGAGACCCAACAGTCAAGAAATAGGATAATTGTGTATCATTTCCATGGAAGTAGCATATGCTGAGGAAGATAAGGAGTAAATTGCTAATCCTTTTGTTCCTACTCGATGGACTTCCAAAAGGTCAGTCATTGTGAGAACAGATCTTTGGTCTGAATTCTCTAGACCAGGGGTGTCCAACTTCAATAACTTAAAGACTTGTGGACTTCAACTCCCAGAATTCTTCAACTCTGAGAGTTGAAGTCCTCAGGTCTTAAAGTTGCCAAGGTTGGACACTCTTGCTCTGGACTCCATATAGTATTCTGATGTTATATATAGGGGCTGATTTTGAAGACTTTTCATAGGAAACATCGGTTTGGTCAAAACATGGAGACCAATGATGTACCAGAATCTATTGGTTGGATTGTCATACTTGGTTTGTAAGAAGATCCCAGTTTGTAACCCAGCTGATTTTCAGCTGGGGATTTGCTCAAGAAAAAACATTTGAGTTCAGGAGGTCCAACATTCAATCCCCAATTTGAGATAAGTCTGGAAAATAATTCCCCCTGGATTTCTTGGCCCTTCTCTGCGTCAGTGTTGACTATGATAGAATCAACAGAGCCACAGTTAAACTTAGTAGAGGTAGATTTCTTTGTTCTACAGTCCAAGATGGAGAAGATACTTTTCCTTTCCAGAACTCCAAACTGAGATTTCTTCATGGACATTTGGGTTCTCTCATGAACGAGCTATGACGTCTACAAAGAAAGATGGTCTTTCCCATCTACTACATGTTTACACGTGATCTACTTCTGATTCCTGTGGTGCCCATTAGGGGATGATCAATTTCCTCTGTATTACCATGTAATATGTACATCAGTCCTGTGTTGAAATTTCCATCAATGCTCATGGCTTTGTGGTGAGAGAAGCTGGTATCTTCTAGAGAATTGAGTCTTCATTCAGATGTTCAAAGCAAGAGTCTGTAAGGCAGTCCATTTAACATATCTGCATAAAGGTGTGGAGGAAATGATAGGTTAGAAAGCTGGAGTCCACTTAAGAGCAGACAGCAGACAAAAGACAGTGCCCAACTTTGAAGAGGTGCCAGGCGAAGATCTACAATTTACATTTGCTTTCCAGAGCTGAATCTTTTCTCCATCAGATCTGAGAAGCGATGTGTTCCTCCTTTTTTATTAAAGGCCTTGAGAGAGCAGATAGTCTACAATTCTGATTTTAACATTCACACTTGATGTTATTGACTCCTTAGTCATTAAGCTGTCTCCCTGAAGTTTATCAGAACCTTCTACCTTTAAAAAAAAAATTCCTGGAGCAAAACACATCAATTTTCTCCTTCGCATGATAGCTGACAACCACATCTCTTGGGCAAAATTATTCCCAAGTGTTTGATTTCTTTGAAGAACGGACAAATTTGTTCTGGGAGATCTGTGACCTTCAAATTCCTTCCCAAAAGGAAAGAACTTAAGAGAATGGCTGATATTCTGTTGACATTCACCTTTGTGGATTTCTTTTCCTTTGTCCTTCTAAACAATGCTAGCTGGGAATGATAGGAAATGTAGTCTATCTTGTTTGGAAGGACCCTGGCAGTGTAGAGGTAGAAAACTCTCTCTCATCACCCTCCTGTCAATCTGCCATTTTCCTCCTCGTGAAGCTTTTGGAAGAGGCAACTTCCAAATGTTGCAGTAAAGTAGATCCAGAGGCTGGTGGGGAAGCATGTGGAGATATGGGATAGCTATTTTTTCCCTCCAAGGTCACAGCCATGGCTTCTTGGAAGGCCAATCCAGATGATCTCTCGGAGACTCTCGTAGGAAGCAGAGAAGGAAAGTCTAAAAGCAAAAACATCATAACATTAAGAGAACTTTTCAGCAGAACCAATTGTTGTTGTTCAGTTGTTAAATCATGCTCAACACTTCATGACCTCATGAACCATAGCACACCAGATCCCCCTGTCCTCCCTTATCTCCCAGAGTTTGCCCAAATTCATGTTCATTTCATCCATGACATTATCTAACCATCTCATCCTTTACCGTTCTCCTTTTGCCTCCCATCTTTTCAACGTCAGGCTCTTTTCCAACATATCTTCTCATTTGGTGGCCAAAACGTTTGAGCTTCAGCTTCAGGATGTGTCCTTCCAAAGAACAGTCAGGGTTGATTTCCTTTAGGGTTGACTGATAGGATCTCTTTACAGTCCAAGGGACCTTCAAGAGTCTTCTCTAACATCCCAATTCAAAAGCATCAATTCTTCGGCATTCAATCTTCTTTATGGTCCAGCTCTCACAGCCATATACTGTATTATTACTGGGAAAAGCAGAGTTTCAACTAGGGACTTGGCAGTGGTGGGATTCAAATAATTTAACAACCGGTTCTCTGTCCTCATGATTTCTTCCAACAACCAGTTCACCAAACTGCTCAGAAAGTTAACAACTGGTTCTCCCTGAACTGGTGAAAATTGGCTGAATCCCACCACTGGACTTTGGTGGTGGAACCAATGACCAAACACAATTATGGATTCTTTTTTTTTTGGCTGGATCTGAGTAGCAATTTGAACAGCCATTTCTTGGGAATATTTTTCCTTGGGATTTCTGCCATGGAAATTCTGTAAAGTGGGACTAGGTAACTTCAACATCTCCTCTTCCACCTCCGAGGAACTCATCCTGGAAGCCTTGGAGATCCTACAAAGAATATTCATCTTGTTACATTCAACAGCAAGGAGGAACAGACGTTGGATGAACAGGAAGAAAAAGACTCACGCTGTGTCTGAGCTCCAAAATTTATGGCTCTTTGGGGGCTGGCAAGCACCAAAAACATTTCACCTTTTTACAAGCTAGAATTATGCCACATATTTTACCTTCCCCCCACCAAGATAACTGAGATACATTAAGATGAAATGGAGACCCTGCCTTGGGACTTTGGAGAATTATGATCCTTCCATGCAGAGAGTCAAAAAAGATTGCTCTAGAATAGATGTTAACACAAAAGAAGAAGAAAGGTTTTGGCTGAAAACCCTGATATTTTTTTTCTTCTGTTGCATTAAATTTAGAGTTGCCTTCCTTTTGGGTAAGTAGAACAACATCCAAGGGTCAGGTCAGTCAGGTATGGTCAAAAACTTCAAGATGAAGAAATTATTAAATGATTGGAGCTCTGCCTGTTTGTGACACTAAGAAAAACCAGACAGAGTGACAATTGTAGCTGTTGTTGTTGAATTTTTGATGAGCCTACTTTGAATCCGATGGAGTATCAGCAATTCTTGTAGCTGAAACCAGATTGGATTATCCACCTTTGTATGTGGTTTAAATCAATTCTTGCTAAGGCAACCTTTGCCATTGCTATTCAGAATCAGTTGAGCTTTTTTTAAAAAAAAATTCTATATATTCTCAATTGTGAAAGAAACTCCCAAGAAATTCTGTTTCTTTAACATCAAGCAAAAAGCACCAGCACACCAGCAGGATGGAATTCAAAACCTGACACATCATCATGTATCTTAATTCACATTCAATTGAGTCTGATTCAGAAGCTAACAGCAGCCCAGGGTTCAAATTTCTAACCCTACTGGTTTTAAAAAGGTCATTTGTGCTTTGCCCTCCCAGGTAAATTCTACAACTGCCAAGGTTCATTGTTAAGCCACATGTATGCAGGAGGTCTTCAATTTACCAGAGTTTGTTTAGTGACTGTTCGAAGTTACAACTGAAAAAGGTCACTTGTGATAGTTTTTCACGCTTACAACCGTTGAAGTATTTATTGCAATGACCTAGGCTCGTGGGATCCCCTTGGTCATATGTTGAGGACTACGGTGTGTGGTTTGCAGATATAAATCCACTATCCACAAATGCACTTGTGTCTGGAAAAATTCTCCTCTTTCTTAACCCGGCTTGCAAGAAAGAGGCAAAATTTTAAGCTTTTCAAACTAACAAATATTTCACACACACACACACACACACACCAATTTTACAAAATATTTTCATTCCAGGCAGCTGTGCTACAGATTTTGCATGGCTTCGTCTTTATGCAATCTTTGGGCTAAAATGCAATAATAATATTGAGGTGGGGGAGCTTCTTTTTAAAAAAATAGATGAAGAGAGCCAACAGGACAAAGTTTGCATTGCCAGTTAACGCGCTGACTTCCTCCTGGTCTGTTTTTCATGTTCAAAAAACAGTTGCAGCTGCTGATCATGTGAAGATTAAAAAAAAAACCAAAATGCATTTGGGATTTTTTTTTTCAAAGGATTCCTTTGCTTATTGTTATTGTTGATGAAAGAGAGGGAAGGGAGCGGGGAAAGGGTGCAAAAGTGCCTTTAAAACCTGAAAAATCCAGACTTTTCTTAACTGACTTTCAAAGCAAGGCGCAGGCTACAGTTCTGCCTTTCTCTAACTTACGGGCAGATGGTTTCCATTGAGCGATTGCCATCGCTGCTCCATGTTTATTTTGCCATTTTTTTTAAAAGGCTCCTTCACATCTGCTGTCTGAGATTGTGTCCCTCAAGATCAGCGGTGACCCCGTCTCCTTGGACTAGTGACAGATGCAATTGAGGTAGGGCTAGGTATTTATTTTTGACCTCTCTTCTTTGAATCTGAGGACAACTCTTGGCCATTTTACATTCATGACGACGTTGCTGTCAGAAATAACAGAATAACAGACTTGGAAGGGACTTTGGAGGTCTTCTAGACCAGTCCCCTGCTCAAGCAGGAGACCCTATACCATTTCAGACAAGTAACTGTCCAGTCTCTTCATAAAAAACCTCCAGTGATGAAGCTCCCACAACATCTGAAGGCAACTTCTGTTCCACTGGTTCATTGTCCTCCCCGTTAGGAAGTTCATCCTTAAGCTTTGGTGGCTCAGGCTGTTAAATGCCTGCTCTTAAGATCCAGCTGTCTACAATTGCTGTAGGCTCGAATCCCACCAGGCTCAAGGTTGACTCAGCCTTCCATCCTCTCGGGGTAGGTAAATTGAGGACCCAAGATTGTTGGGGGCAATTAGCTGACCTTGTAAAAATGCCGCTTAGTAATAAGCAGGCATATACAATGGAATGAAGGCTATTGCTGAGCGCATTGGGTTGTGCTCCAAAAATTGTAAGCCGCCCTGAGTCTTCGGAGAAGGGCGGCATATAAATGTAATTTAAAAAAAAAAATTCCAGGTTTGCTTCTCTCCTTGAATAAGTTTCCACCCATTGTTTCTTGTCTTCAGATGCTTTGGAAAATAAATTGACCCCCTCTTCTTTGGGAGAGCCCCTCAAATACTGGAATACTGCTCTTCACTATTATTATTATTATTATTATTAATTAAAGAGAAATTTCCTGACAACGGGGACAAATAATGAGTGGAACAGCATGCCTCCATAAGTTGTGGGTTGCATCACTGGAGGCCTTCAAGAAGAGGGTGGAATAGCCATTAGTCTGTAATGCACCCCGTCCTTCTTGTCAGAGTGGAGATGGCCACATGAGGAAGAATTTTACACTGTATTTTCCCATAACCCCTCTCTTAATTGGTTTCCAAGGAGCTGTGGCTTTGAATGCTTTTACAACACCAGGGGTGTGAGGAATATGTGTGCTGGTTTGGCCCTCCGACAGCAAACTTAATGTCTTTTTGACTGAGGCCACATGGCAGGCCTGGAAAGAATTCAGGGTTCCTGTGATTTTCTGCAAGGCCAACCATGGAGTTTCTCTGTTGACTTTTCCCTCACCCTCGGTGCCAAATGGCTGGAGTTCTTGCAGGTCAGCTCTCAGCTTGAATCACGGCACAACTGCTTTTTCCCCACCTTCTTGCCTCTGTAAGACGAGGAAGAAACAGGCCGAGCTGCCTTGCATGAACATCATTCCAAGGATTCAATATTGGCTGGCTCAAATTACAACTCCGACAGGGCCAATCTTGAAAGTAAGGGCGGTTATTTTTTGTTGTTTTTTTGCAGACAAAGGCAGGAAGACTTGCAAAAAGAAAAAAACACGGGAAAGAGGTCTTCATTGCTCTCCTTGCCTCTCCCCACCCCATCCTTCTTCTCTCAGAGATCAACTTTCTGATTCCTAAATCTGGCTAGCTTGGTCCCTCTTACCAAAGCTGCAATGCTGTTGTTGTTTTAAATCAAGTATTTTTATTTCAATCTACACATACACATCAATACATAAACAGTGTAGCACCGATACATCATACGTTTTAGTACAAGCAAAATTAATAAAATCAACCATATCTCTTGATGCACATATTCTCATTAAATTATAATCCTTCATTGCTTAATTTTTCAACATTTCAATACGCTCTCCTAGTGCCAGTCACCATATCGTTTAAACATAGCTAGTAATTTCATTATTCAATTTCCTCTCCTATTTTTTTTTTTTAAATAAAAGTTCTCATTTGGCAAGCAGTGTGGTTCCAGGTTTCACATCTCAACACAAACATGACCATAGTTACCTATTCATCTTAGTCATTCAGTTTCATATCACATTATTCCCAAAAACTGCAATGTTGTGCATGCTTTCCAAGGAATGAGCTGAACCGAAATAAGTAAAGAGAATTTTGGTGCAGAAATGCATCAGATTCCCCATGTTAAGGGTTGGGTTTGCTTGTATTTTGCACGTTCGTTGGAAAATGCTTGTAAGAGAAATCCAGCTCAGCAGAAATTGCTGGGCTAAAACAAGCACTGGGGCTCTTATTTTAGAAGGAAGTACCTGTGCCATATCATTAAACGTATATTCATAATGTATACTTGAAAAGAAGTTGCCTGTCATGATCCAAGATCCATTTTCCAGATCATTCAACTAGAAAAATGACTTTTTGCAACTTCAACTCTCAGAATTCTCTGGCCACCTGGGAACTTCAAAACCCAGAATTCTCCGGCCACCTGTGGACTTCACCTTCCAGAATTCTCCGGCCACCTGTGGACTTCACCTTCCAGAATTCTCCAGCCACCTGTGGATTTCACCTTCCAGAATTCTCCAGCCACCTGTGGACTTCACCTTCCAGAATTCTCCAGCCACCTGTGGACTTCACCTTCCAGAATTCACCAGCCACCTGTGGACCTGCACCTTCCAGAATTCTCCAGCCACCTGTGGACTTCACCTTCCAGAATTCTCCAGCCACCTGTGGATTTCACCTTCCAGAATTCTCCGGCCACCTGTGGATTTCACCTTCCAGAACTCTCCGGCCACCTGTGGATTTCACCTTCCAGAATTCTCCAGCCACCTGTGGACTTCACCTTCCAGAATTCTCCAGCCACCTGTGGACTTCACCTTCCAGAATTCTCCGGCCACCTGTGGATTTCACCTTCCAGAACTCTCCGGCCACCTGTGGACTTCACCTTCCAGAATTCTCCAGCCACCTGTGGACTTCACCTTCCAGAATTCTCCAGCCACCTGTGGACTTCACCTTCCAGAATTCTGTGGCCACCTGTGGACTTCACCTTCCAGAATTCTGGAAGGTGAAGTCCACAAGTCTTGAAGTTGCCAAGGTTGGGCACCCCTGGGTTAAATCCAACCGAGGCGCATACGGGAACTCAAAATCTAATTTGAACTTTCAGAAGTACTAATGAAATGAGCAGACGCAGCCATGTTGGTTTTTCGAAGTTCTGGATTCTCGTGCCATACGTGTTGCAAAAACCATGTTTAATAACAGAAAATATCGAAGGGGGGGGGAAACGTCCCCACCCCACTTCAAAGCTCTAACCCTTCCTTCTCTTTCTATTCTTCCTTTTATCTTTCCCCTCTGGGAATCACAACATTCCACTGTAACCAGAATTCTATTATCGTAACTCAGCTTCTTTTGTCTTCTTAGGGAGAAGCATATTTGACTCTTCTGAAAATAACAGTTGGGGATCCAGGGACTTCAAACCTTTCAACACCATGCCCCCACCACCCCACACCCCTCATCTTTCATCAGAGAAGGACAGGAGTCTTCTGGGCCATTTTCTTTGCATAAGGTCTACGTTAGCAGTGATTCTATTTGGTGTCACTTTAATCTCATCACACAGGGCTGGTCTGAAGCCACAGGTTATATTTCCCCAAGGTAAGAGAGGTTGTAAAGAAAGACATAGAAAGAAAAATCAAGATATCAATAGAGGAAAATGTTTGTAGCTGGGGGTTGAAATGAGGGGTCCTTGGTGCTCTCTGAGCTTGGTGGTTTTCTTGCAGACGTTTCATGACCCAACTAAGTAACATCAGCAGTGCTAGAAGGGAATAGAGTTTGCAGGAAAAGAGGAGGAGGAGGAGGAGGAGGAAGAGGAGGAGGAGAGGAAGAAGAAGAAGAAGAAGAAGAAGAAGAAGAAGAAGAAGAAGAAGAAGAAGAAGAAGAAGAAGAAGAAGAAGAAGAAGAAGAAGGGGACTGTGGGGTCCTTGGTGCTCTCTGAGCTTGATGGTTTTCTTGCAGACGTTTCAGGACCCAACTAGGTAACATCATCAGTGGCAATGATGATGTTACTAAGTTTCAGCAATGAAAAGTCTGCAAGGGAACCCAAAGTGCTTTTTCAAGAGGCAACTGGACTTTCCAGAAAAAGCCCTGCATCTGAGATGTCTCCATAGACAGAATAGGCAGTCCAGTCATCTTTCTTGAACCTCCAGGGTGAAACTCCCACAACTTCCAAAGGCAACTTCTGTTCCATTAGTTGATGGTTCTCACGGTCAGAAAGTTTCTCCTTATCTCCAGGTTGAATTTCTCCTGGATCAGTTTCCATCCATTATTCCTTGTCTGGTCTTTGGGGGCTTTGGAAAGAAAGAAAGAAAAAGAGAAAGGAGGGAGAAAGAGGGAAGAGAGAGAGAAAGAGAAAGAAAGAGACAGGAAGGAAGGAGAAAGAGAGAGAGAAAGAAGGAAAGAAAGAAAGAGAGAGAGGGCGGAGGGAGGGAAGGAAGGGAGGAAGGCAGGCAGGCAGGCAGGCTCAGGTAAAGTTTTCTGGGGGAGGGGGTTCTCACTAATAACAAATGATCAATAGATCACAAGACCATACCTGGACCTCACATTAAACCCCACAAAAAAGCCCATTCTGAGTGGGTCCCCATCCCCATAAGCTCCCCCCAAAAACCATCTGTTGGAAGGAGCCCAGAGAGATTGTCAAGATTACCATCTCTCATTAACACGGATGTTTAACCTGCCACAGAGCATAATTAGTTCTATGAGATATAATTCTCCTGCATATCATTACTATTATTATTTTATGATTGCCAGTTCTCATTTATTTTAATCAAAGGGGGTTTGCTTTGTGCAAAGCAGAAGATGACAGCATGAAACGCACCACACTTCTGAGAGGGCCCAAGTTTTGTATTTTTTAACCGATCCAGTCCTTCTCTGCCCGTCTGTAACCATTCTGGCTTTCCAAGCAATTCCAAGGAAAGACATGAATTGATTTCGGAGCCTTTTCCGAATATAGAATAGAATAGAATAGAATAGAATAGAATAGAACAGAATTATAATGGAAAGGAATGGAATAGAATTAGAATTAGAATTAGAATTAGAATTAGAATTAGAATTAGAATTAGAATTAGAATTAGAATTAGAATTAGAATGGATGATGCCGTTCTGCCACAGCTTCACCCTTCACATAAAAGGGGTGTGGCTTTTGTTTCAGGGGGCGTGGTTTCTGTCTCTCAGTTGCCACGTTCCGTGAGCTTTTTAAAAATATATTTCCTGTAGAAGCTCCTGTCCTCTACCACTCCCCTTCCAGCAAAGCCAATTTAAAAAAAAAAAAGCACACCACCAAGGGATTTTTGGAAGAAGAAAACTCTCAGGCACTTTGAGCACAAGCCCAGAAAAGAGGAAGCGGGTTTTTTTTTTTTTCAGGGGAGGAAAAAAAATAATTTGCACAATCTATAAGAAGGAATTCCATGGCATGGCTGTTTTTAATCCAAGGAATTGGCGAGCTTTTCAAAGGTCCCCAGCTGGAGTTTGGTTCTGCAACCCAACAAGACAGACCCAGACTCCAGAGAGTAATTAGGACTGCAGAAAAAACAATGGCTACCAACCTGCCTTCCATGGAGGATCTGTATACTGCAGGAGTCAAAAGAGGGCTGTGAAAATGTCTATAGACCCCTCACATCCTGGACATAAACTGTTTCAACTCCTACCCCCAAAACGACGCTATAGACCACTGCACACCAGAACAATTAGACACAAGGAGAGTTTTTTCCTGAACGCCATCCCTCTGCTAAACAAATAATTCCCTCAACACTGTTCAACTACTTACAAAGTCTGCACTACTATTACTATTAACTTCTTATCACTCATCCCCTCCCATTTGGGACTGTATGACTATAACTTTGTCGCTTGTATCTTAATGATTTATATTGACTGTTTCCTAGTATGATTTGATTGCTTATTGTACCCTGTGACTATCATTAAGTGTTGTACCTTATGATTCTTGATGAATGTATCTATTCTTTTTATGTACACTGAGAGCATATGCACCAAGGCAAATTCCTTGTGCATCCAATCCCAGTTGGCCAATAAAGAATTCTATCTATCTTGAGAAACACGATTCCCAAAGTCCCCAAATAGGGAGGGAAAAAAACACCCCTCTTCTCCCCCCCATCCGCATCTCCTCCTGCATCCCAGTGCAGCAAAATTGGAGACTAGAAAAAGAGGAAGGAGAAAGAAAGAGGGAACTTGGGGGGCCCGTTTTTACGTCCTCCACCAGCTGAACAACACCTAGCAAGAGGCACCCCAAGGCCCCGCCCGAAATCCAGAATGTGGATTTATTTGGCCTAAATCCTCTAAGCCCTTCACACCGTTTGGTCTTGGCCTGATCCAATTGGAAGGTGTAAACACTTTGTGACAATAAAGAAGCCATCTGGCCAAGTGGCTGCCTTGGCAAACAATGACAGGCATTAGTAAGAAGACCTGTCAGGATTTCCACGCACATGTGGCGCTCCCTTGAAAGAGAGAGAGAGAAAGAGAGAGAGAAATTTCAGCTTAGTCAACCAAATAAACAACCTTCTCTTTTTAGTGTGCAATGCACACCAGCCCTTGTTCAAATCAGAAAGGCTTTGGAAGAAGTTTCTTTGCATGGCGTCTTTCAAAAGTACATTGCAGATTGATGGGAAGGAGAACTAAGCAGGCTTGTGTTTTGGGGCTACACTGTCAGGGTGATGTACTGGAAATATTTATCGGCATGGTTTGGGCCCCTCCGCAGCCCATTCTCCTTCTCTCCAATTCTCAGGGCTTTCTCATCACCTGCTGAGGCCTTGATGGTGGAGAGAGAAGACTAACAGCAGGGGACAATTAGAGAAGACTTCCAACTTTGATCATTTGACCATATGTGAATACAACAGCTGACCACATGTTTGGAGAGACAACTAACTTAAAAGTAAGGGAGGGGAGAGGAGGAGGAATGGAGAAACAGAGAGAGAGAGAGAGAGTGAACCACAAAAGCCAAGCATAGATATTTAAATTTACATTTTAATTATCCAGCAGTTGAAAGCTGCATTCAAACTTTTCAAAGCAAGGGGGAGGGAGACAAAACTGGCATTTTTCACACGTTCCCCCTCCCCCCAAAAAACTATTTGTTCTTTCTCTCTGTGTGTATGTGTATATGTAAATATATACACACACACACACACATATATATATATTTCCAAAAATAAAACCATGCATTTTTTTTTTTGCTGCAACTCCCAGAGAAGCATTTGCTTTTCCACAGAAGGCAAGAGAGAAAGGGAGAAATATTTAAATAAAATCTGTCCACACCACTCCAGGAACAAGCCGAAGGGTTATTTTAAAAAAAGATGTGTGTTATCAAGACATTGTAAAAAATGTTACCATAGCCTTGTCTTAGCCAACTGACTCTGCAGATTTAGAAGCACAGCTGAAAGATTGCAATAATATGTTGTATATAAAGATTGCAATGATAATATGTTGTATATAAGGGTTTCCATAATAATGTCTTATATATAAAGATACATAACATGAGATGTGTAAGATTGCAAGGCTATTTGAAATGACAGCAATGAGAAGATGGAAGGGCTTGACATCTTTTTCAGAAAAAAAACATTAAGAAACACTCCCTTCATACATTCTTGCCCTGTGTATAAATATTCACCCGAAGCTCATAATTCTAAAACAGAGAAATGTACATCTTATTGCATTTAGGTGACCTCTATATTTATGCCTGATCTTTATTAAACGATTCCTCCTAACCTCTTGATCCACAGCAGCAGAAATTCATTAAGACTTGCCAGTTATTTCCACAGGCATCATAAGACCACAAATGTTCAACAATACATTTATTTATTTTGTCTTTCTCTGCCAGTCTACAGCCACATCATCCTTATCTTTTGCTACTTACCAGGCAATTAACATATGCCTGAAACCTTCTATTTACTCGCAAATAAAAGGGTAATAGAAAAATAACACCAACTGTTTTGACAGCAGCCGACTTAAGAGTTATCTGAGCAGCATTTTTTCCCTCAAGAGCAGGATGCTTGTTCTTCTCCAGAAAAGTTTTTTTTTTTTAATTAAATATCTGAGTTGCAGGAAGAGAGAGAAAAGGTATTTTAGAAGACAGGAGAAAGCAAAACGGTTTAGATTTTAAGAGATTTCCTGCAAACCCGTGGAGTTTTCTTTCTGCTACAGATGCTGGCTGTTTTGCAATAATAATAGCAATAATAACAATAATAGCAATAATAATGCTTGGCACATTGTATAGTTTAAGAAAATACTTGGTTGATACCTAGGATGCTGGCAGCAACCGTATCAACCATCAGTGCCAATTAATAATATTTGTGATACATTTTTAAATGTTCAGTTGACTGAGTTTCATGTTTAATGAATAAAGTAAATAATAATAATAATTTAATGAATAATAATGTTCAATTGATTGAGTTTCATGTTTAATTAAGGGGCCTTGGTGGCTCAGGCTGTTAATTGCCTGCACTTAAGTTCCAGCTGCCTACAACTGCTGTAGGCTCGAATCCCACCAGGCTCAAGGTTGACTCTCGGGGTAGGTAAATTGAGGACCCAAGATTGCTGGGGGCAATTAGCTGACTTTGTAAAAATGCCGCTTAGTAATAAGCAGGCATATACAATGGAATGAAGGACCCAGATTACAGATTAACAGAGTTGGAAGGGACCTTGTAGGCCATCTAGTCCAACCCCCCACCCAAGCAGGAGACCCTACACCATTTCTGACAGAGGGCAGTCCAGTCTCTTCTTGAAAGCTTCCAGTGATGAAGCTCCCACAACATCTGAAGGCAACTTCTGTTCTATGAGTTGATGGCTTTTGCTTGTCAGTAAAATTCTCCTTAGTTCCAGTATTTTCCAAGAATAAAGTACGTATTTTATTTTATTTCTTGTCCCAAAGGTGTTTCTTTGACTTATCCAGTTGCCTCTTGGGTTAAAAGAAAAAAAGCACCTTGGAGACAACCATGACCTGGATGACTGAGAATTGCCATAGATACTTTAGTTCTTTCTTTCCTATCCTCTTTGTATTTCTATATCCCATAAAAAGCATGCCATCCTCTTTGAAGATCATGATCATGGCTAGATTGCTTTATATTTTTTATAGGTTATCTTCAATCCTTTCTTTCCAGACTAAATTTGCTGCGCTATAATATAATTCCCATTTTGGCAATCCAAGTCCTCATCTACTCTTCATATCTGTCAAGATTTCAATTTTATCCTAGATTTTTTACCCTTGCCATAGATATTTTAGTTCTTTCTTTCCTATCCTCTTTGCTTCCCAGCCCTAAATCCCAACCCATCTCTCTACCAAAGAGCTGCCAACACCGATGCTACTGAGCAGGAACAAGAATGGCACCTGGGAAGGACCGATTGGATAAAGTTTTACACAACAATGAACATCAAACCAATACAGAAAAAAAGATCTTCTTTGTGAATGCAGACACAGCTCTGTCCGAAGAGGGGAAAAAAACCAGGGAAATGTCCAAACCAAACCTTTTCCTTCGATTTTTTTTTTAAAGAGATCTCTGCTGTCACAAAATGTCACCTTTTCGTTAGTAGGTGCACCGACATTTGAGGGGCTGTGAAGATTTGGCTTTAAGACTTCTTTGCAGGACAAAATATATATATATATATAGCTTTCCATCTTTGCAAAACTACAGCTGTGGTTCCATTCAGATGCTCTGGGAAGCTTAAGGAAGGAAAAAGCTAAATTAAGGTGATTTAAGTCATTGGCCAACCTACACATAATCAGTCCATTGAGTTATTTTCCTTCCAAACCATGCTGGTTTAAGGAATAAGTTAACCCACATTGGAGAAGTCAAATCCTGTCATTTGGTTGGTTGGTTGGTTGGTTGGTTGGTTGGTTGGTTGGTTGGTTAGTTGATTGATTGGTTGGTTGGTTAGTTGGTTGATCCGTGCCAGTGGAATAGAAGGGGTTAAGAAACTATAATCTAATCTAAGGCTTAGTCAGAGGAAAAGACCTTGATGGACAGGGGTTGACTTCAGCTCTTGGATTGAGTGCAGTAGCGAACTTCTAAAGCATTACAGCAATGGTGTCCAACCTTGGCCACTTTAAAACTTGTGGACTTCAACTCCCAGAATTCTCCAGCCAGCAAATTTGAATAGAATACTGGTAGCATTTTTTATTGGCTAAGTGTGATTGGACACCCAAGGAATTTGTTTTCGGTGCATATGCTCTCGGTGTACATAAAAAATGCATTCATCAAGAATTGTAAGATACAACACTTAGTGATAGTCATAGGAACAAATCATACCAGGAAACTAAATATAAACTAAAACTAAACTAAACTAAACTAAACTAAACTTTAGTTTAGGAAACTAAACTAAAATAATATAGATCATAAAGATACAAGCAACAGGTTATAATCATAAGCAGAAGGAGATAGGCAATAGGAAGGATGAGAAGAAGAATAGTAATACAGTCTTAGTAAATAATTTGACAGTGTCGTGGGAATGAATTGTTTAGCAGAGTGATGGCATTCAGGGGAAGAACTGTCCCTGCGTCCAGTTGTTCTGGTGTGCAATGCTCTCTAACATCATTTTGAGTGTAGAAGTTGAAACGATTTATGTCCAGGATGCGCACCCTTGAGATTCTGCAAACAGAATAAAGTTTAGTTTTGTGTACTTTATTGTCATTACATCTCATACAATGAAATTAAATACCATCTTCAGTGTACATGATGACTATGACAATAAACACAAACACACCTCCTTCACATTCTATACATTGAATTGAAGACCCCTGATATTGCATTAATATTGCACTATACAATAGAATTCAATAGAGTTGCTGCCTTGGGATAGAAGCTGCTTTTCAGCCGATTTGTCCTTGTTTTTATTATTCTGTACCATCTACCAGATACAACCAAAGAAGCTTCTTGGATGAGAAGTGACATGTCTTCAAGGGAAAAAAACAAGAAAGTCCAGCTGTCTTTTGGGACAACCGTGAGCCCTGGAGGACAGAGTATTTCCACCTTTCCTCTGCATCCTGTTGCTACAGGTGCTCAGTTTTTCTGCTCATCCCTTCATCATCTTTCACCCAGGACCTCTGAATGCTGAGACTCTAGAAAGAGTGCAGAGAAGAGCAACCAGGATGATTTAGGGGACTGGAGACTAAAACATATGAAGAACAGTTGCAGGAACTGGGCCTGACTAGTCTAGGGAAGAGAAGGACCAGGGGAGACAGGAGAGCAGTCTTCCAATATTTGAGGGGCTGCCCCAGAGAGGAGGAAGGGGTCAAGCTAATTTCCAAGGCACCCAAAGGCCAGACAAGGAATAATGGATGGAAACTGAACAAGGGGAGATTCAACCTGGAAATAAGGAGAAACTTTCTGACAGTGAGAACAATCAACCCATGGGACAGAAGTTGCCCTCAGAAGTTGTGGGAGCTTCATCACTTGAGGCTTCCAAGAAGAGACTGGACTGCCATTGGTCAGAAATGGTGTAGGGTCTCCTGCTTGGGTGGGGAGTTGGACTAGATGACCTACAAGATTCCTTCCAACTCTGATTATCTGTTATCTGAACTTCTCCTGGCTCTCCTTCTCCCGCTAACTTGCCACCTTTGTGTCAGGCTAACTTGGTCTCCCAGCAGAGGCATTTGCAAACAAGCGGTCTCTGTTCAGCCTGCCCATTGGCTTGACGGGGGGCCAACTGACAGGCATCAGAATAGCATCAATGTCACAGTGGCTCCTCTGCTATTTCAGATGCCAGCTGATGCACCCGGGGCAGACAATGAACCATCACAGACTGGGGAAGGACGTGACAAAGCCCAGCCCAGTCAGTGCGGGAGGCAATTGCTGGTGCAGAATATTTTTAAAATAATGAGAGTTGTTCTCTTCTGAATCTGGAAAGGAGGTGAAATTCCCATCCTAGAGACTCAGCCGCCATCATAGGATTCCTCGAGAGGGTTGCCTCCCGCCCGCCCACCCCCACCCTTCTCAAATCATGGAGCTCATTTGCGCACCATAAAAATTGCAAGGGCTCTTTGGGTTTCTTCGTGTACAAATTAGCGCAGCAAATTTCCCCGGTTATTAAAGAACGACAGGAAGGATCTTGTGCGCGATTCCTCATTAGGGCAAAAATAAAGCCTGAGAAGGTCTTTTGCTTCGTGCACGATTTTGGTTTAGGGATATGAGCTTCACCAAAGCAGGGAGAGGCAAAATGGGTGGGCCACCAATGGCACAAGAATTAGAAGGAGGCAAAAAAAGAAAGAAAAGAATAAAAATATTTGCCTTTGAACAAGCTTTTCTTTGCACTGTGTGTGTTTTCTGACCCTCCATCATTTCCTTATTTTCCTGGTGAGCCTGAAATTCCGTTCTTGATGCATCTTGCCTCTTTTAGTGCCCTTCAGAAGTCTCAGACTACAAATCCCATCACTTTTATTCTGGAAGTTGGAAGTCCATACGTCTTAAATTTGGCTAAATTTGAAAGTCACTGCTCTGTCAGGGGTTCAGAGAACTCAGAAAGAAGCAATTAAACAAAAACTTCACCCCGTGGAAGGAAGGCTGAAAGGGAAAAAAGAGATGATAAAATAAATTTAATAAATGAATAACTATGGGGTCCTTGGGGCTCTCTGAGTTTAGTTGTTTTCTTGCAAATGTTTCATTACCCAACTAGGTGACATCATCAGTGCTAAAAGGAGGAGGAGGGAGGAAGAGGAAGAAATGAATGACTATGGGGCCCTTGGTGCTCTGTGAGCTTGGTGGTTTTCTTGCAGACATTTTACTACCCAACTAGGTAACCTCATCAGTGTAGCACTGATGGTATTACCTACCATAGTTCAAATGATCAAATGTCTGCAAGGAAACCACCAAGCTCAGAGAGCACCAGGGACGCCTCATTGTCCACCCTGAGCCACCAATATTCTTCTTTACAGGAAATAAGTTTTGGCTGGAAGGAGCCAGCCGGCAGCCCTGCAGCAGATAAGAAGGCAGGAAAAGGTTAAGTGCCTGTCACAATTTAAAAAAACTCAAGGGCCCTTGACCTTTAAACCCTCTCTCTTTCACACATATATACACACACAGAGAGAGGGGAGTGTGACAATTGTGAGACTCCCCATCTTTGTGGATTGGCAGGAAGAGGCTCTTGTGTTGTTTACATCTTTCCAAATTTGACCAACCTTTCCCCCTTTCATGCCAAATGGCCGGAAATGGGTACTCCTGCCCTCCGATCCCAAGAGCAGATTAGAGATCGGAAGCAAAACAATAAATAAAAAATAAAAATAAAGTTGTTTGTGGATCGAGGGAGAACACCTAAACCGAATCAGGTAAATTAAAATGTAAACTTTCCAGTGGGAAAGTTAGAGAGAGGTTGGGTGGGGAAATACCCTAAATCTGCTTTCTGCTCTCACTCTCCATCCTCAAATCTCTCTCTTTTTTTAACATTTCCCCCAAGTTGGCTTGAATACAGTAAGCTGGGAAGTGGCATTATTATTATTATTATTATTATTATTATTATTATTATTATTATTATTATTGGTTAATCTTTAGTGAGATTCACAGCCTTTGGGGCTGGTTGGTAGCTCAACAGCTCGAGTCCTTACCAAGGACCTAGGAACTGTTCAGGTAGCTTCAGAGGATATAAGCTGCTCCAAGTAGGGTGATTTTTCGTAGAATCAGGGTATTCAAGTCTGAGAAATTCA
Organism: Naja naja; assembly: GCA_009733165.1. Taxonomy (NCBI): domain Eukaryota; kingdom Metazoa; phylum Chordata; class Lepidosauria; order Squamata; family Elapidae; genus Naja; species Naja naja. The sequence goes on from CM019162.1 coordinate 22,984,013, forward strand.
GAATTTCCAAATAGCGAGGTAGCCCTTTAGGTATTGCTCCAAGGGCTCCAATTACAATTGGAATAACACACTTTTTTTTCCCCAAAGTCGCTCAATTTCAATTTGTAAGTTCTGATACTTTGTGATTTTTTCTTGCTGCATGTCTACAATTCATACATCACCAGGTATTGCAATGTCTATTATTATTATTATCATCATCATCATCATCATCATCATCATCATCATCATCATCCATGAAAGTATAAATCCGTGGATGATGAGAAAGGAGAACTTTGAGAGAAGAGATAGGTGGCAACAAACCAGAAGAGAAGCTGGCTTTTAAAATGGCCCCATTCTCGTCTTCTGTGCTTCCTCTGATCTTCCATGATTATGCATCTTGGAAAACAGGACCATATGTCTTGGGGATCAAACATGCCAGTGGTGGGATTCAAAAAAATTTACTACTGGTTCTGTAGGCATGGCTTGGTAGGCGTGGCATGGCGTGGCTTAGTGGACATGGCAGGGGAAGGATATTGCAAAATCCCATTCCCTCCGCACCCCACTAACCTGCTTTCTAGCTCCGTTCTCCTGTGCAGGGCAACCAAAGAAGACCCATCCGATTAGCTGGGACTCAATGGTAGGCAGAGAAGTGATGGGGGCGGGGCCAGTCAGAGGTGGCATTGGCCGGTTCTCTGAACTACTCAAAATTTCTGCTACTGGTTCTCCAGAGCTGGTCAGAACCGGCTGAATCCCACCTCTGAAACATGCCCACCTTGGTGCACTTTATGGAGAATGTTAAGTTTGCATGAAGAGGCAGACACGGAGTGCTTCAGCTCTTAAGTTTATTAGTGACTTCAGCTCAGAACGGACCCGATTTGGCTTAGCCGAGGCAGCTATATATAGCCGGCTGCCTGGGCTGACAGCCAATCAGAGTGCAGGGTTTTCCCACACTTTTTAACCAATCATTTCAAACACTTTATAAGAACAACCAATCAATTCAAACTCTGCATACATAACAGAGAAGGCTTGCAGTGGGAAGATGTTGAGGCTACAATAAATGCACACAAGCCCCCAGTCACCTTGCTTGGTGGGGTTTGGTTTATGGTGGCTCCTGTTAGAGGGGGAGCAAAGGAAGGGCTCCCCCTTCAAATGTGAGTTCTTAACAATCAGAGGAGTTGATAAGATAATGATAAAGCTAGCCTTCCCTGCCACCCGAGGTATGTAGATAGCTTGCTTTCAGAGAACCTAAAAATATGTAAATTCCTTCTGAGCCGACAGCAGGCTCAAAATCTTGCCTGCTGGGAAATGGGCCCATTTGCAATAGCTCTTAACTTTCTGCTGACATTCCAAAACAAGGTCTCAAAATTTCCTGGAAGGTCCGCCAGTTTAGCTCATACTTGGAGACTCTCAGGAGAGGTGACCTGGTGTGCCTCCTTTTGAAATTTTACATCGTCCTACACATCTGGCCAGTTACATACAATGTCTCTAAGGGCGTGGCTTCCCTCATGTCAATGCGCTTGGAAAGAGCTCACCAAGGACATTTTCAGGGAGGGAGGGCGGGAGGGAGGAAGGAAGGAAGGAAGAAGGAGAGAGAGAAAGAGAGAGAGAAGAGAGAGAGAAAAGAAACAAAGAAAAGGAGGAGGGAGGGAGGAGAGATGGAAAGAGAGAAAAAGAGAGCAAGAAAGAAAAAGAGAAAGGAAGGAAGGAAGAAGGAAGGCATCTCCTGTTTTGCAGAAGACGTTCTTCTTTGAAGGCATCTCCTAGTTCATGGGTTATCTTCTCCAGATTTGGCTTCAAGATAAAAAGCCAGAAGGAATGATGAAGCCTGGAATATTATCCATACGATCCAACTGAACTGTGGTCGGAGTTGGGAATAGTGGGGTAAATGGACCCCCAAATCAATAGATCCCTAGGAGCCAACATTTCACATCTCTAAATCTGCACACATGCAAATTATCACCCCTGCATCTCACACAAAGGGAAGGAGGGGGCCTCAGAGAGAAGGATATGATTCTGGCATACATACCCCATGCTTCTTCAAAGCAACCAACTGTGGTGGGGGGAGGGGAGAAGGAAGGTTACTAAGAACTAAGGCCAAATCCAGAGTTGGATTCAAGGCAGTTCCTGTCTTCTCCTCTTTCCGTGGACTGTATATTAACACCATAAAAGCAAGGAACAGTAGGAATTGAGGCTCTGTCTCATTGTCAAGCTCCCATTTCAAAAGAAAAGGGGAGAATTCCTGACCTTTCCTTTGTCTCCAAAGGTTGAGGTTGAATGAATTGATTCCTTCTCTCACATAAAAACACATATTCACACATATTCACAGAGAGAGAGATCCCTAGACTCAGGAGCTGCTTTGACTAATGCTCCAAGTAAACTGCACCGTCTTGTAACCAACTGGCCACAGATTTGCCTTCTGAATCATATTTTGTTGGCGGTACAAACAATTCCCATGATTGGAGACCGAAAAAGGTTACATCCACAAGCAAATGAGGATGTATGCAGCCAAGTTGGTAGCCTGATGTTCTCAAGGTGACGCCATCCATGTTATTAATTTTTTAGCAAAAGAAGTTGCTGAAAGTTCAAAGGAACCCAGGAGCTACCATGCTGACACATCTGGTTCCAGCTTGGTGAAAAAATTAGATTTCTATCCATCTGTAGAGATAATGCAATAGGCTAGCAAAGAATCTGAAGAAGACCCCTTTCTAGATGAATGTTTCTCAAGGACAACCAGGGTACCATCATCTGTGAGTAACCACATTGGTTTAGAGTTAGGCCAAGGGTCTTCCAACTTGGCAAGTTTAAGACTTGTGGACTTCAACTCCCAGAATCCCTGAGCTAACATGACTGGAGGATGAATTCTGGGAGTTGAAGTCCACAAGTCTTAAAGCTGTCAAGTTTGGAGACCTCTGGTTTAAACGTATAGAATCAGAAGATATTTGGGATGGCGTAGGATCTCCAAACTGAAGTGCCAGCAGCCTTCACCAAGCTGAAGTTGAGCATGAAATTCCAACCAGATGCTTAGGAAGCCCAATTTAATCCATCCAGAGGTATCCTATAGTCAACTCCTTTGGGACTATCCCTTCTGAACTTTAAAGGAGTTGTATTGCTCCAGATGGATCACAGCTTCTCATGATTTATTGCAAATGCTGGGTGAACAGTATACTTTTAGGATTAGCAAGCTGCCCTCAACATATGTCGTTCACCTCCCACACAGCTGGAGCACACCAGGCTGGGAGAAACCACTGTAAAGTCTCAAAAGAAATTCATGTATGCTTCTTGTTGCAAAATTGAGCAGAATGCTATATATCTTCCATAATTTAAAGACTGTAAGGGGTTTCTTTTTTTTCCCTGTAACCATTCCTTTTAGGTCATTCCCAAGTTCACACCATAATTGTGACTTTCCCTGGCAACTCCATGTCTGCAATTCACTTCAGATTGATGTGAAAGCTACATTGGATGTGCTTAAAAAAATTATGAAGATTTTTTTTCCCGGACCACAGAAAGAATCACGGTTACAAGCTAGAAAAGGAATATGAATATATTATTCATATATACATTTGTATACGTACACATATATATCCTCTAAAGAAAAAAAATGGACATGATTTAAATTGAAGAAAGCATTTCAGTCTTTGAGGCAACGGTGTGAAAAAGGAATGAATCTTGGCTATTAAAGAATTGGTTTGTGTTGTGCTAATCTAATATTTGCTGGTTTCTGGAAGTGAGGTGTGATGCATAAGAAGGACAAATAAGCTTTTTAGTTCTTTCTTCAGGTGGCAAAAGAATTTTGGTTTTTTTGAAGCTAAACCAAATGGCAATGTTAAGGTTGGGCTGAGGGCATGACTGGAAGGTTTCACCCCATTCCATGATGGAACTTAGGTCTTTCCCAGCATTGAGACAATAAAGCAACTCTACCCAATATCGCCCAAAGAATACAAACCTTTACTACTGTTGTCATGTATTTCTGCCCCAAAGGGAAGCATTTGCCTCCAGGAGACAACTTCTTGTTACCCTCTTCAGTTGTGTAAAAGATTTCCATAAAAAATCCACTTGAGTTTGCTACCTTCATGTAGTTCTCCAGACCCTTTGGGGAACTTCCAAATTGATGGCTACCACAACATCAAGAACCAAGACTCAACAAGAGTTCTGCAGCCATCACAAGTGAGAGCTAATAGAATATAAGAGTTGGAAGGGACCTTGGAGGTCTTCTAGCCCAACCTCCTGCCCTATACATTTCATTCAGTGGCTGTCAAGTCTCTTCTGGAAAACCTCTAATGATGGAGCACCCACAACTTCTGAAGGCAAGCTCTTCCACTGGTTAATTATTCTCACCAATAGGAAACTGGTTGGGTCTCTCCTTGCTTCGTTTCCATTTCATTGCTTCTTGTCTTGCGGAGGTTGAGTCCCCTCTTCTTATATTCTTCTATTTCAGCCCCAGAATCAGGCTGAAATGTACTCATGTAGATGCATTTTAGGTCTTCTCCCCTTCCAACAGCCTCCAATCCATTACCCAACCTCCTTGAAAGGCCCCTGAAACAATGCGGAGTGAGTCACAACTTTTACTAAAGGGAAGGAAAGACAGCCATAAAAGGTTCTCCTTTAAGAATGGCATTTTGTCTTCCCAGCTTTCAACTAAGCTATTTCTCATCCTGTTTCAGTCTTCCCTTTTCCCTAATCGTCCTCTTTTGTTTTGGCTCTCCAATCTTGATCTTCAAGGCCAAGTAGGTTGATTGTCATTCTGATACCGAGAGAGAACAAATAGTGTTGCAAGACAAAAGCCAAAAACCAAACAAACCTGAGGAAGATTTGATGAGACTCCTATTTATTTGGGGGGGTCCTAAGAGATCGTGTTAGGTTAAAACCTCTAAAACCTCATCCTCTAAATAGTGGATGAGCAAGTTAATTTTTTTCCCCATTACATGATTAATTTGGTAATCCTTTTAGATGTGGATCTACACCAAATTTGCCCCCAAGGGCCTTCGAAAGAAAGCAGATGGGCCTTCAAAACATTTTTAAAAAGCTTTATTTCGGATTATAGGCTGAAGCTTGGTGTGATTGGAGTGGCTGGTTTCAAAGGTGAAAGAATTGATGAAGAATTGACACAGAGGGGGAAAAAATTAGTAATTTGTAGTCACTGAGCACTATCAACTATTGTTTGTGTAACCACAGCCAACGGTAAAGTAGAATTGACAGAATTGAAGTGATATTTTAAATCATAAACCGTGGATAAATCCTCAATAGTTGAAATTATATGCTGCTATTTGGTTAGCCACGGAGTTAACCAAATATGGTTAAATGGTGCACAAAACCCAGCCATCTTCTCTACGATACTGACAATAAAATGGCATTTAATAGAGACATCAGATGCCACTTTGGCTGGCCCAGTAATTACATGTCACTGATACATTAGTTCTGGTTCCCAAGGGATCTTGTGAGGCTCCAGATCCCAACTTGATACACATGTAAGCCCCATTAACATTACTGATAGCTCTTCACATCTGCAAAGATGACAGATGCTCTCCAGAGAGAAGGCAGGAGCTGGTAGTCTTTAAGTTTCCTTCTCCTTTTCAAGGAGAAGAAAATGTAACCTGCGCCAACCCGTTCCATTGTCTTTAACTTTCTCCCCCCCAAAATATGTCTTTTTCTGAGTCTTATTTCCCCAAATCTGGGGGATCGACAGGGCTCCCTCCACGGATTTCTCTTTGGAGACGATCCAAAGGATTTGGTTCAGGGATGGAAGAAATCCTGGCATGTAGTTCTTCCAAACTTTGGGGAAGATCAGATTCAGAAGCTGGATTTCACACATCGCATGAAGACCTTATTTGGGTGCCCCTGCAGTTTGTAGACCTTGTGGCGTAGCTCAGGTCGCCCTGGGGAGCACGGACAAGAAACCATGGTTAAGTCCATCATGCAGGGGGGATCGTGGGGTGTCAAAAAATGGTGGTGGCCACCATCATGAAAATGTTGGGTTGGAGGAGAAGGGGGAGAGAGAGAGAGAGAGAGGTGGTATATGATTCTGTTCTTCGGGGAATTCTTGGAACCAACAAAGGAGAATATTTGCAACTCAGTGTTGAAATGAGGTGTCCATGGTGCTCTCTGAGCTTGGTGGTTGGATTACCCAACATCAGCAGTGCTGGGAAGGAGTGGGATATGGGAGAAAGGAGGAGGAGGAGGAGGAGGAGGAGGAAGAGGAAGAGGAGGAGGAGGAAGACGACAACTAGGGAATCCTTGGTGGTCTCTGAGTTGTTTTCTTGCAGTGCTCTTGATGCTCTCTGAGTGGTGGTTTTTTGCAGACATTTCATGACTCAACTAGGTAACATCATCAGTGCTAGTAGGAGTGGGGTTTGCAGAAAGGAGGAGGAGGAGGAGGAGGAGGAGGAGGAGGAGGAGGAGGAAAGACTACTAGGGAGCCCTTGGTGCTCTCTAAGCTTCGTTGTTTTCTTGCAGTGCTCTTGGTGTTTTCTGAGTCTGGTGTTTTTTGCAGACGTTTCATGAGCCAACTTGGTAACATCATCAGTGTTAGTGACTTGGGATCTCACCTCATGAGGTCTGATGATGTCCCCTAGTTTGGGTCATGAAACATCTGTGAGAAAACAGCCAAGCTCAGGGACCCCCTCATTTCAAACGTAGTTAACCATTGTCAATGGGATTCCTGTAAGCTTTCCTATAAGGAACGGAGGGAGAAGACACGGGAGGGGTATTTCAAATTAGGTTTCAGTGGGATCAGGGCATATGTATGTTTTCCAGATGGACTCTTCCAGAACAGGGAAGGAATATTAATTTTAGCCAAAATTGGTATGTGCTTGCTTATGTATGCATACACACACACACACACACACACACACACACACACACGTGATTTTACAGATTTCTTTCTGCTTCTCTCTCTCTCTCTTTTGTGGCTCTGACTAGTATGCGTTACTTCGGAGTTTGCAACACTGAGGCACGCTGTGGTAGGATGGCTTTGAATGACGCCTTGAGCCAAACGTTCTTCGTTCTTTCTTCTTTTCAAGCTCAAAATAAAATTAAAAATACATTACCCCAAAACATAAACACCCCCAAGTAAAAGTGCAAGTTTTTCCAATCATTGCAGAGGCTAAAAAGAAACAGAACCTTTTTGTTTCCATCATTATCATTATTATTATTCAAGAAGGAATGATTTACTCCAGCTCAGTCTGGAGTAAAATAAAGGGGAAATATCCTGAGTTTTTTCTTTCAAGCTCGCTCTCAAAATGCTTCTAAACTGATGAGAAAACAAGGACCATGCACAAGAATTGAGCTAGGCAGAATATAGAGGAGGAAAAATACTTTTTTTTCCCAACGCTTGGATGCATGTTGTGTGAATCCAACACACCACTGGTGATAACACTAGGTTGACTTTGGGAGGTTTGCAAGCCTTAAGTCCTTAGGGCTTCAATGGAAAACTACCAGGAAGTTTGTGGAGATTCTCAAACCTCCAGGACAGTCCCAAAATTTCCTTTTTCAAGGAATTCTTCCATGTCCCCAAGGTGTTTCTCTAAAAGGCAACTGAATTTTCTTGGGGTGTTTTTTTTTCCCTTGAAAACATTTTGCTCATCCAAGAAGCTTCTTCCATTCTGAAGAAGGCATCAGAACCGAAGAAGCTCCTTGAATGAGAAGCGAAAGGTTGTCAAGGGAAAAAAATAAAAAACCAAGAAAGTCCAATTGCCTTTTGGAAAAAAAAACACCTTTGGGACATGGAAGAATTTCCTTTAAAAATGACCAGGGGGAAAAAATAATATCTTGAAAGCTTAGAACTTTTTAGAGGGAAGAACTTTTGGTGCCTCAGCTCCAGGATGAAGGTCTGGTGATATCAGTAGATGTTCTCCTTGTTCTGTCTAGCTCCTATTGGAGCCTTATTTTAGTAAATAACCCTCCCTAATCAATTTTGGCTGATTCTTTGAGTCAGAACTGAAGCAGCTTCTGGGATGAGAAGCAAAACATCTTCAAGGGAAAAGAAACCCAAGAAAGTCCAGTTGCCTTTTGCAAAAAGCACTTTTGGGACTACCAGGAAGTTCTAAACTCTTTAAAAAAAACTATAGCTAGGGGGGAAAAATCTTGGACAACCAATATATCACCTTGTAACCCACCAATTCACAGGAGGTTTCTTTTAGCCTCCTTGGCTCTTCTGAAGAAACTAAGCAGGTCCAGAAGGTAGGAGGCAGAAGTCTATCTAACTAGGCAGAAGATTTCTCAAAAATGCTGGTGTTCTAGACAAGACTGAAAACTTTTGAAAAACAAAAATGGCAAACCCGGTTTATATTTGAGGGGCTGCCCCAGAGAGGAGGAAGGGGTCAAGCTATTTTCCAAGGCACCTGAAGGCCAGACAAGGAATAATGGATGGAAGCTGAACAAGGAGAGAGATTCAACCTGGAAATGAGGAGGAATTTCCTGACAGTGAGATCAACCCATGGAACAGAAGTTGCCTTCGGAAGTTGTGCGAGCTTCATCACTTGAGACTTTCAAGGGGAGATTGGACTTCCATTTGTCGGGGATGGTGTAGGATCTCCTCCTTGGACAGGGGGCTAGGCTAGATGACCTAGAAGGTCCCTTCCAACTCCTATTATTCAGTGGAATGGCTTGCCTTTGGAAGTGGTGGGAGCTCCATCCCTGGAGGCTTTTAAGAAGAGACTGGACTGCCATTTGCCAGAAATGGGGTAGGGTCTCCTGCTAGGGTGGGAGGGGTTGGACTAGATGACCTCCAAGGTCCCTTCCAACTTACCTGTTAAAATATTCCTAGAATCACATAGTTGGAAGAGAACTTGAGGTTTCCTTCCTGCAACCCCTTGCCAGGGAAGGAATATTCCTCATACCGTTTTGTGCATCCGGTCTTTTCTTACCCTCTTCACACCTGCCCCGCCTGCTTCACAAGACTCCTGAGTTGTGTTTACCTTAGAGGAAACTTACCTCTTTTGCCACCAGATACCAAGCTCTCTCTTCATCCCCAGAGGATCTGGCCTGCTCACTCCCCTATCCATCCATCCCCTGCACGCCCCCAGGATTTCAGGTGCACCCATTTAATCCTCACTTTTTTACGCACACTGTCAGCCTTTTTCACGCTTGGGATCTTGCAAGGCTTGTCTGTCTCACCTCCCAATCCCTTCCACACGCACCCCTACACACACACACACACACACACACACACACAGCCGTTTCTCCCCCATGGCTAATGCTGATGGAAGGCTTCATTCAGCTCCCCAGCTGCAGAATGAGACCCATGGCAGGGAACTCCTCTGCCCGGCTCAGCCGGAGCAGGGGACTTCCAAATTGGAAGTGACATCGCTGTCCAGTTGTTCTTCTGTTCTCTTTCTCTGCAGAAGGGACTTCAAAAATTTTAAAAACCACCGAGCTGGGGGTGTGAATTCAAAGGGATTTCGCAGGCACTGGGAAGATACGTCTCCTTCTTCTTGAGTTTTAAATCGGTTTAGCTCTGCACAGCAGGCACCTGATTCCCTTCACCTGCATTACGGTGAGGCTAAAAAAGAAACAAAAAACCCCAACATTATCTGCTTGAAACCTGCTTTCCCAGATGCAAGAAATAGACCCCAAATTGTATTAAACTCCCAGACCCATTGAAGGAACCCCAGGATGTGAGACGTCATTGGCAAGAGACTCTGCTGCAGAAAGTTATCACCCAACCCTCTCCTAGGAAAATGAAATATTTTAGGGTATACTAAAAGGGCAGAATCGTTCCCCTAAAAAGAGAAGTAGAAGCTCAGAAGCAGAAGCTCACCCTCCACTTTGTTAATGGGTGGGCCATTAAGGCCTGGGCCAGAGTATTCTACATAACAAAGGCCTCTACCCATCTCACCCACCTGGCCTGGGAAGATTGCATCAGCCAGCACTCAGGTGAAGCCATGTGCTCCAGACAAAGCCTACAAAGTTAGCTAAGACCCAGCCCCCTATCCCTGGGAGTCTGACAGCCAATGGGATACATTTCTTGCACAAGAAACACTAAGGTGGGCCCCAACAGAAGGTGTAAAACCCAGGGATTCTCAGCATCTCTTCACTTTTTCGTCCAGGAGTTCCGAGGCATGTGGTCCTGTACACCATTAAACCTTCTTTCCATGCAACTTCCATGATTCCAGTGTCTTCTTCCCCACTTGGAACTGAACCCAGAAGGATTTTTTTTTCCAACACTGCTGAACGTTGGCATGCAAGAAAAATGAAATTATCAGAGACTTGCCAGATGATGTTTTCCTTGACTCTTGGGAGTCTTCAGAAGGTCTTGCCTCCTTCTCTTCTCGCCCCCTTTAGCATGTCTGAATGCCACCTAGGAAATTCCCATCTTTCGTTCTAAATGACTAGTAACTCAGGGACATTCCGTGAACCGTGGCTAATTCGCACACCCTCAAGTGCTTATTAAGACCAATTCAGGCTCACGGCTGCAATCAACGTGTTTACATGTTTATAAACAATGGCATTCAGATCATTCCTTTAATGAAGGAGCCCTTTTCATCCTCCAGAAGAACAAGGCACTCCTTGGCTTTGCCCCCCAGGAAAGGAGCATCGCTTCTAAACCACAGATGTATTTTGCATGCTGAAAATTGGGCCATCACCAGTCAAAGATTTCTCAAAGCCGTGCCCAAACCCCAATGTTTCTCTTTGCAAATTTACTTTTGTGTTATCCTACTGGTTTGGTGGCCATTCAGCAAACAGCAAGGAGAAGAAGAAAAAACACTCCAAAGAGGGAGGGGGTGGAATTTCAGGAAGAGTCAAAGCAAATGTTGACATCCCATTCTTACAACAAGCATCCACCTTGTCTGAAGGCCCAAGAGAAAAATGCATGTTGCAAACGATCCAGGATTAAAACAAGAAGCTGGATATTTTTCAACCTGTGGGCCTATATATGGTGAGCAGCATTATTTCAACCAGGTGGGTCTTCCTTTGCATTGCTGGTTGTTTTTTTCTTTTTTAAGATTCGAGTTGCAAGAAGGAAGCAGCCAATTCCACACCCACAGAGAGGCAGATTTATTTCCGTGAGGCTGTGCAGTGACTGAGTTTGTAAGTTGCCATATTGAAAAGAGGAAGAAATGGCTTTTGGGAAGCAGCTCGGACGTTCTTCTGCCTCAATGATTATTCCTAGAGGGAAAAAAATCCTGGCACAACAGGCCAAATTCACTATGCAATTTCTTGCAACTGAACCAGGATGAAATAAGTAAGCAGGCATAGTTCTTCTGCTCCTACATTCCTGGGCAGGCCTTCCAGGTGTGAAGAGGCGTTAAAGAATAAATCTATTGTCATGGATATTAGCCATTGGTAGCTTTGGCCTCTCCTCTGATCAGGTGCAATTCACTTAGTAAGTGCATTGCTTAACAATGGAAATTGTGGTCCTAAGTTGAGAACTATATCAGAGAGGAGAGGAGAAAAGGGGAAGATGAGAGGAATGAAGAAAAGAGGAGAGAAGAGAAGAGAAGAGGGAAGGGAAGAAATGAGAGGAGAAAAAGGTAAGGGGAGAGGAGAGAAGG
>CM019162.1:23013570-23051332 GCA_009733165.1 Naja naja
TCTTTCTACTTTTAACAATCACAACTAAGGCCAAGAGAAACCATCTGCTTCATTTCTGAACGTCCCACTGAAGAAAACAGGGCTGCAAGATGGGCGCAAAAAATGAAACATCCACTCCAGTCAGTTACAAAAGACAAGGAAAGGAAAGGAAAGAAGAAGGAAAGAAAACGGGGCACAAGAACGAACTAGAAGAATTGCTTTTTTTTTAAAACAAAAACCAAAACAACCAAAAACCAAAGCTGAAAGAAACACTCGACGCGCGGAGAATCCTGAGAACAGCAGAGATGATTTTAAGTCCAGCCTCTGGTGGCTCTTGGGTCCGGGTGGGGTGAGAGAGAGAGAGACGAGGGAGGAGGCTGCTCCCTGACCCCCCCCCTCCTCACTGTCCTTCTTCCTTTTGGCAATCCTCGTTTTTGTTTTGTCTTGTCCGGTAAAATCCAACAGCAGCAGCAGCAGCAGCAGCAGGCCAGGCAGGACGGCTGGCTGTCCTTTGATGTGTCTCTGGAGAGTCAAAGCGAGGATGGAAGGAGGGCAGGCTGCCCCCCCCCTCCTCCTCAGACATACCACTCATTGAAGTTGGGGGGCAAACCTGGGTTGGGGTGGTTGGCCATCTGAACAGTGGAAGAAGAAGAGGAAGAAGAAGAGGAAGAAGGGGCAGCTTTCCCGGAGTCCTTAGTGGGGGCAGCAGCGAGGGCTGGGGGCGTGGAGGATTCGTAGCCTGAACTGGCTGCAGGGGACGATTCGGAGCTCTGCGTTTCATGGACCTAAAAAGGAAAGAGAGAGACAGAGAGAGACAGACAGACAGACAGACAGACAGACAGACAGACAGACAGACACAGAGAGAGAGACACACAGAGAGTGTCAGAGAGAGAGTCAGAAAGAGAGAAACAGAGACAGGCAGAGAGAAACAGAGAGTCAGAAAGAGAGAGACAGAGAGAGAGAAAGACAGAGAGAGAGAGACAGACAGACAGACAGACAGACAGACACAGAGACACACACAGAGAGAGTGTCAGAGAGAGAGTCAGAAAGAGACAGAGACACACACAGAGAGACAGAGAAAGAGAGAGAGAGAGAGAGAGAGAAACAGAGAGAGAGAGAATCTGGTTATTTATTTCATGGATACCTTTGGCTGCCCGTTTCATGGGCAGCTAGCAGTGCAAACCGGATAAAAACAGAACCAATAATTATAAAGAGAAGTAGATAGAGGGAGCAGCCCAAGAACACATTCACACATACCTCCCCATTGGGTGGAGAGAGAGGAGGAGAGAGGAGGAGAGAGGAGGAGAAGGAGGGAGGGAGGGAGGAGGAGAGAGGAAGAGAGGAAGAATAGGGGACAAGCTTAAAGCAACCCTCCACCCACGTTCAATAGATTTTTGAAGCAAACCAGCAAAAGTAGAAAACACCCAAAAATAAATCTAGAATGAATCAAAACAATAAAGGATCCTAGAGGAAAAAATTGTGTTTGTGCGTATAAGAGAGACAGACAGACAGACAGAGAGAGAGGAGGGGGGGATAAACTGAAACCAAACCCCAATTCAAAAGATTTTTGACCTGAATCAGAGAGTTAAAAAAAAAAGGCCCCCAACCCAAATTAAATTCAGAATGAACCAAAACAATATACAGGATTCTGGAGGGAAAAAAAATTGGCCTGCCCTGCAAGCAAAACAAGGCCTCCAGCCGGTCTGCAGGGTGACAACTCCCAGGCATTACCCTTGACTGATACTCAGGAGTAAGGCAAACGACCTTGGAAGGGATTTATATTTCAGAAGCTTACAACCATGCAGGAGAAAATGCAGCTACCAACTCCTGTTCCTGGAGTTCCTAAGAAAGTCTTCCAACAGAAAATGTGGATTTCAACAAAAAAAAAGGCATAGATGAGATAGATAAACCAGGGAGCAGTCCCTGAAGGTGAAATGTGTTGCAGCCAAAGGCAAAATAAAACAGGAATTTAAATCAAACAGGAAAATTCCTAGTCTGCCCAGAGTCTTAGACTGCCTTTATTTAAAAATAAATAAACAATAAAACAGTAGAATAATAAAAGTTTGCAAAGTCCTTCTTAGGTTCCTTTCTCAGCCCAAATGCTTATTCCCAAGGCCAAAGTAGAGGCAGCCCTGGACTATCCACCAGTCCATTTAGTGACCTTTGAAAGTTACAATGGCCCTGAGAAAAATAACTTGTTTTCTCGTGGTCAAAATTCAGACACTTGCGGCCACTGACTCATAATTATGATGGTGGCAGTGTCCCTTTGTTCACCTTCCACCAGGCAAAATCCACGGGGAAGCCAGATTAATTTAACAGCCGTGTGACTAAGAATGGCTGCAACTCGCTTAACAACAGGGTCAGAGAGAGTCAGAAAATGGGGCAAAAGCCACTTAAGTAATATCTCACGTAGCAGAGATATTATGTGCGGCTCAATTGTGATCATAACTCAAGGACTTTCTGCATACAAGTGTCCATGAATTCTGTATTGTGATAAAAGGAGTAATATAAGTAATAGTAGTTAAAAATAAATAAATGCACCTAGAAGACCATAATATGTAGTATTAGTTGACCAAAATAAATTAATGTACCTAGAAGACCATAATATGTAGTATTAGCAGACTAAAATAAATTAATGCACCTAGAAGACCATAATATGTAGTATTAGCAGACTAAAATAAATTAATGCACCTAGAAGACCATAATATGTAGTATTAGCAGACTAAAATAAATTAATGCACCTAGAAGACCACAATATGTAGTATTAGCAGACTAAAATAAATTAATGCACCTAGAAGACCACAATATGTAGTATTAGCAGACTAAAATAAATTAATGCACCTAGAAGACCATAATATGTAGTATTAGCAGACTAAAATAAATTAATGCACATAGAAGACCATAATATGTAGAAATAAACAACTGTTTGGGCACAGAGACATACCAGTAGTAAAATACATTAACTATGTTGTAGTCTTTGTATAAATTATTGGTATTGGCATGCTACGTAGTTGTAGAGTGTAACTGTACACACTAACACACCATGCAATCTGCTTTCATGTATAAATAGATTTCTGTTTAGGAAGAATGAGAGAGAGCCCCTGTGTGCAATTACACACCCACAAACACACATGGAAGATCAAGTGGGATATCTTTTACGATTCTGCAAGAATTATTATTATTTTTTGTTTAATTCTACACAATCAAAACCCGAGGTGACACATTAAAAAGACGGGAGCACCAACATTTTCACGCGTTGTCACGTTCAGAACGGTTACCTTCATATGTTTCCTTAAGGAGCTGGGGTGAGTGTAAGACTTATCGCAAACTTTGCACACGTAAGGCTTGTCCGAGGTGTGGACGTGCATGTGTTTCTTTCGGTCGCTGCTGTTCGCAAAACGCCGGTCACAGCCTTCAAATTCGCACTTGAAGGGTTTCTCTCCTGCAGATGGACAGGAACACAGGGGGGGAGATCAGGGGGGGATGTGGGGGCCAACTTGGGATTTTCACATTTTGCTCCTTGCCTGTTTCTTCCCCCCCCCCCTCTCTGTGCCTCTGTCAAACTTCAATTCCTGAATCATTTTTGCTTTCTATTTTTTCCCATTCTGCATTTTTTCTAGGAATAAACTGGAGGGAGGGAGGGAGGAAAAGAGAGTAGAGAGGGTGGGGGAAGAAAGAGAAGGAGGGAAGGAAGGAAAGAAGGAAGGAAAAGAGAGAAGAGAGGAAGGGAAGGGGAAAAAGAAAGAGAAAGAGAAAGGGAGAGAGGGAGGAGGAAGGAAGGAAGGAAGGAAGGAAGGAAGGAAGGAAGGAAGGAAGGAAGGAAGGAAGGAAGGAAGGAAGGAAGGTCGGAAGGTCAAATTGGGTTGTTGACAATTAAACGGCCATTGTGCCTTTAATCCTGGGTTTATCACTTGCAACCAGCCAGTCATGGAAAAGGTTAAGAAACTGACTTTGGAGTGATTTATAAACAGAAGAGAAAAGGAAATAGAAATGGCCAGCCTTTATTTCTGGAGTGACTCAGAGGAGAATCCCAGAAAACGCTGGAAAATAACATTATTGGCTGCTTCCAATTTAATTTTCTTTTTCTTTTTCTAATGGAACTAAAGCCTTTCTCCCCCCACCCCAAATTTTGTTTTAAAAAAGCAGGGAGAAAGGGGAAAAAAAGAATACTCGGAGCAAAAAAAGTATCACTGATTTAATTAGAAGATGTGCCAATCAAGTCATTAAAAGAGAGCGGAAGTGAGAGAAAATGAGATTTCATTTGCATCTCTATGGTTCGCTTAGCCGACTGTCTGAGCAAGTCGCTTTCAAAAAAAAAAAGCAATCCACACACACCTCCAATGAATGCGCCCCCTCCCCCCTTGGACTCATAGGACGCCCCCCCCTCCCCAAATCAGGAGGGAGGGAAGGCGGAGAGCAACGAGATGGGAAAGCTAAGGAGGCCAAAGGAAGAAATTCATTTGGGAAGGAAAAAAATAGCCCGCTTTAAAACAAAATCACCCACACCCACGGAGGTTGAAAAAAACTAAAAATAAAATAAAAACAACCGGCAGTTCCGGATTGAAATTGACAAAACAAATCGGCAGTCGGTGCTGAAATTGACCAGCCTGGAGGATTTTAAAAATGCATTTCAATCGGATTTCAACAATCCGGAGGAAAACAAGGCCAAACACATCCCGTGGTTTCTCTGCGGTTTCTTTCACCCCGGCCCCATTTCTTCTTCCCTCGCCCCTCTCTGCCCGTCAACGCCCCCCAAAAAACCTCCTTTTGCATCTTTCCCCAGTTTCTCTCTCTCTCTCTCTATTGCGACCTCTTCCACCAGCCCCGTTTCCTATTTCCCAGCTGCGGGTTTCACGAAATCCACCTGCCCTTTCCGCCCCCCATCCCCGCGAAACCCCCCAAACGAACCCGGGTTGGGTTTTTTTTCGGTCGTCGGAAAGCCGAGATCGAGTGCAAACCAGGTTTCAAATAGGTTGGAGAGCCTCAAGAGACCCCCGTCGGACGGAGCTGGGGGGGGTCTCTCCTCTGTGTGTGTGTCTCTCTCTCTTTTCTCTCTTTCTGTCTCTTTCTCTCTCTCTCTTTCTCTCTCTTTCTCTCTGTCTTTCTCTCTCTCTCTCTCTCTTTTTTTTTCTCTTTCTGTCTCTTTCTCTCTCTCTCTCTCTTTTCTTTCTTACCTGTGTGGGTCCTTTTATGGATTTTGAGGTTCTCGGACCGGGCGAAAATCTTCCCGCATCCCGGGAAAGGGCATGGAAAGGGTTTCTCGCCCGTGTGGACGCGGATGTGGTTGACCAGTTTGTATTTGGCCTTGAAGGATTTGCCTTGGCGGGCGCACTCGTCCCAGAAACACACGTGGCTGTTCTGCTCGGGACCCCCGACGTGCTCCAGCGTGACGTGGGTGACCAGTTCGTGCATGGTGCTGAACTGCCGGTCGCAAGGCTTCTTGGGACGCCCCGGCGGCTGCGGCGACGGCTCTTCCAACCACTTGCAAGCCAGTTCTTGCTTCACCGGTTGCCGCATGTAGCGGAAGAAAGCGCCCGGTCCCGCGTGGGGATGATGGTGGTGGTGGTGGTGGTGATGATGATGATGGGGTCCCGCCACGTTCATCGGCCCGTAGTTGGGGAAGGGCGGCGCGGCCCCGTAAGCGTCCGCTCTGGGGCTGGAGACCCCCCGGTAGGAGTCCGGCCGGCCGAAAAACTCTCCATGCAAACCCAGGTGCAGCTGGCCGCTCTCCACGGGGGCCGACGGGGAAGGCAGCCCGGCCGCGTTCTGCTCGTGCAAGCCGGGGAAAAGCAAGTAGCCCCCCGCGCTGTCCGCCAAGCCGCCCGGCGCGTGGAGTCCGCCCGGCGGGTTGCTGCCGAAAAGGCCGTGCTGAGCCGGGGAGCCGCCGGGGGTCCCGCTGGGCCCTCCGCCGCTCGAGGGCGCTTCGGCCAGGGCGCAGCCCCCGCGGTTGCGGAAGAGAAAGTCCCGCGTGGAATTGAAGGCGGCCACGTAAGGCGAAGGCACCTGGCCGGCGGCTGCAGCGGCGCCGTGAGGGTGAGGGGGCGGCGGCGGCGGCGGCGGGGGATGATGGGGGTGGTGGTGCGGGAAGCCCGAAGCTTGCGGCGTAAATGCGGATCCCTGACCCGAGGCCAGCTCGTGGGCGGCGGGGTTGAGCTTGAAGGAAGGCTCGGCGAACCGAGGGTGGTTGAGCCCCAGGGCCATGTCGTGCGGGTGGGGCCGAGAGGCAGCGAAGCCCCCGACCCCCAAGGTGGGGAACTGGGGCCCGCCGTCCAGCAGCATGGCCATCGTCCTCCCTTCAGGCGGCCGCGAGCGAGCGTCGATCCACGGCAGCGCTCCTCTCTCTCTCTCGCCTCTTCCTTCCGTGGGCGCCGGAGGGGACGCCCCCCCCTTCCCCTCTGAACGACGCGGGGCCTGCTCCGAGCCCCCTTCTTCTTCGCCTCCTCCGGCCTGGGCTGTGGCCTCCCCCCCCCTCGGCGCCCTCCTTCCCCTCCGCTGTCCCCCACCGGACCTCCCGCCGCCTGGAGATCAGCCCCGCCACACAATAGCCGGGCTGGCAGGAGGGCTGGCGAGGCGGCTCCGCCACGGCCACATTCACACGCGACCTGGCCGAACCGTGGGAGAAGCAGCAGCAGCAGCAGCTGAACAAGAAGAAGAAGAAGAAGAAGAAACAGAGGAACAAGAAAAGAGAGCGGGCAGCGGGGGTGGAAAAACCCCACCCACCCGTCCCCGGAGGACCAAGGGCGGCGATGCCCCAGGAGGGAAAAAACGGGGGTCGCCCCCCGCGCTGCCCCCCGAGGAGGGGGTTCCCCGCCGCCTGCCTTCTCCGTAGGGCGCCCTCCGCTTCGGCGGAGCGACGTCCTGGCACTGGCTGGGCTCGGGCGCTTCTCCCGGGCTAACCCAGAGGGAAGCAGCCGAGGGAGGGGGCTCCGAGGAGCGGAGAGCGGGTGGGGGGGGAGGGGGAGGAGAGAGGGAGACCCAACTCCGGGTCGGGGGGGGGTGGCCGCGTCTGGGCCAGCCAATGGGGAGCCAGCCAGCCGGCTGTCACCTGACCCTCCACCCGGGATGCCCATTGGCCCTCCCGGACGGACGGACAAGCTCTCCCGTCTTGGAAATGGCAGCTGGCGGTCCGGGCCCGGGCCGTGATTGGACGGGGCGCCCCTCTCCGTGGGGCGCAGGTAAAGTGAAAGGCTGCCCCCCCTCCCACGCGCCCCCTCCACCCGCAGCGTTTTGTTTACTGGAGATGCAACGGAGTGGGGGGGGAGGGGGGGAAGGGAGGTGCTCGCGCATCCTCCCCCTTCGCCCCCCCACCCGAGTGGGGGTCTTTGCAAGCGCTGAGCCAGTTCGAAGCCCCGCCACTTCCTCGCCTTTCGCCTGGATGCCACCCACCCCCTCCTCCTCCTCTTCCTCCTCCTCGCCGGCCCGCTCCGAAGTGATTAAATTGCCGTCGTAATTCTGATTATTCGTGGGTTTTTTTCCTCCCTCTTGCTTTGATTTTGCTGTTCTGGTGACTTTTAGTTTTTGGCTCCGAGAAGCCGAGGGCGGACGGCCCGGGGGAAGCCCCATAAAGCCCGGGAGAAAGGGTGGGCTCCTTCCCCGACCGGAGGAGGAGGAGGATTCCACGGAGAAAAGGGAGCGTGTGGGGGAGAGGTCGTCCTGGCGTGGAAAGTCTCTGAGCGACCGGATCGTGGCCTCCGTCCTCCGAACCGTTTGGGCTTCCGGGCGACACGGTTGGGGAGCCCGGAGTCTCCCTTTTCGGTCCTCTGGGGAGGGGCGGGGAGTGGAAAAAAGCCCCCTCGTGGACTCGCCACGCGAAGCGAAGAGCGCTCGGCAAAGGCGGATGCGTGGAGCTCGGGGAGACACACGCGAGAAAGGCGGGGGGGAGGGGAATCCTTGGTGCTTTCTGAGTTTGGTTGTTTTCAAGCTCAAGAGCATTAAAACAAACCCTCATTTCGACCCTGAGCTACAAACATTCTCCTTTAAAAGGAGGCGTTTCTTAAAGCTTGGACGTGAACCCGGGTTTGCTCTCTGCTCCGTGGGGCTTTATCTTTTTTTCCGACCCCCGACAGTTGTGATTTGGGGCTGGGTCGGCCCTCCAGGGCCACTTCCTCGGGCAAAGGGTCCTCTCGCCCGGTCCGAGCGAGAAATCCCAGCGGAGAGGGGGAGGGAGAGAGACAGAGACAGAGAAAGAGAGGGAGGGAAAAAGAGAGAGACAGAGAAAAAATAATAAAGGTTTAATCTCCCCTTCCCCAATTCACACACCCCGCCCCCTCCTGGCAAAAGAAACCCCCAAGAATCCGCTCCTTTCCGGACGTAACTAGCGGGTCTCGGTGGCTTTAGTCGCTCGCCAACTTTTTGGGGTGCCCCCCTACCCTGCCCCGAAACCCGCCCCCCCCTTCGTCTCCTGGCCGGTGGGCAGCCGAGAAAGCAGCTTTTCGAGGAGCGGGAAAAACGGGTGGGGTCAGAGGCGGCAGCTGGTGGGAGGGAGGGAGAAGAGCAGCATTGGAGGAGGGGGCTCTGTGGGGTTTGCGCCCCCTTGGCGCGTCCACACGACGAGCCCGGGACAAAGCGCCCAGGGGCGAGTGGGCGTTGTGTGGTTGGAGTTGGGGCTTTAAGACTGGCGGGCATCGGTAAGGGCGTGCGAAGGGGGAGGTGGAGGGTGGGACGACCCCCTCCCCCCCCCCAAGCACGGGGGAGGGGGCTTGAAGTCAACACTCAATCAGTGCTGAGGGGCGTGGGGACCCCCGGCGGCCGAAGGGAGCTTTCCACGGCCTTCCCGGGCTCTGCGGGACTTTCTTGGCCGCTGCCCCAGCGCAGCTCTGCGAAGGAGCAAGGCCTTGGGGCTCCCGGCCTCCTCCTCCTCCTTTCCCCGTTTTGTCCCTTTCTTCTCCCGTCCGAGTCCGCCTGGCCCCGCGTGGATCGGCTCCTATTTGGGTCCCTCGGCGCCCGCCCTTCCAGGCCGAGAAAGACACCATGAATGACCTCCCGCGCGTGTTTTGCCCTTGCAAAGATCCCCAAGCGCGCCTGGGTTTTAGGGCCGCTTTCTGAGAAGCTGGCTGAGGCGGGTGACCTTTGCGTGGGCATCAGGACCGACCCCCTCTGTAACCCACCCACGCACCCACAAATATACACCAACCGCCCCGCTCGCCCGTGGCCTTCGCCTTGGCGGACGGTGTGCGTAGGACGCCTCGCACAACGTCCAACGCCAAGACTTAACTTTCACGGGACCTTGCCACACACACACACCGCACCTCCCACCAGCGCCTGTTTCCCCCACCTGCCTCTCCAGACTTTTTTCTCTAAGTGGGAGGCGGGAAGAGTCCGTGCGTGGGTGCGTGGGCGACGAAACCCCGCAGGCCGAGAAGGAAGGAAGGAGCAGCAGCCCCAGTTGCATTTAAAAAAACCCCTCATAACCAAAATTAGATTGGGGGAGGGGGCAAGACCTAGATCAGGCGGCCTCCCCCCCTCCACACTGCTGAATTTAAAAGAGCCACGTCTCCAACGCGCGTGGGAGGAGACTCGGGTTTCCCTCGCAGGCCGTCTTTGTTGTGCGAAAGAGAAAGGGAAACCGGGCGTTTGTCCTTAAACAAGCAGAGGGGGGGAATAATGGGGGGTCGGTTTTGCTTGAGGTTGTTTGGGAAGCGGAGGAAGGTAAAGACGGAGGGGCGGCGGCTTTGAATCCCCCCCAGATCTCGGCGCTGCTTTGCGGCCTGGCCAGGACAGGGAGAGACGGAGGGAATTGGGGAGGGGGGTGTGCAGAGAAAGCCAACTTGACCAACGGAAGTCTGCGCGTATAGATGAAGCAACAATAAATGAAGCTGTAAATCTTTTCTTCTTTTTTCTTTTTTTAATGCCTTTCTCTCCCGGTTTCTTCCGCCCAGCCTCCTCGGGGACCTGGGAAATAATGCACGAAGAAGAGACCCCCAGAATGGGCGAAACTGGGATCTCTAACCCACTCACCCACCCCCAAACAAGGAGAGAGGTTGCGGGGCGGCTGTGTAGGGAAGTAGGCCCGATTTTCACTCCTGAAAAGAGCTTTTCATCTTCTAAAAAGTCGACGAGAGAAATACAGATTTTAAAACAAAATTAAAAAAGCTTGCCTGTTGGTTTTAAAAGCAATTCTTAAAGGATTGGGTTTTTTTAAAAATATATAAATACATTTTGATAAATAAATTCACCGCTCTTCCACCTCTTGCCGCCCTCATTCCATTTCCAGCATTTATTTCGTGTGTTAGAAATTGCTCATTCTGTATTATACGGCAGCTTTTTCTTTTCTTTCTTTTGCTTCCTTTTGTATACAGAATTGGGATAACAACAGCAACTTTCCCCCCTTGAAATCCGTCCTCTAAAAGAGACAGAAACCCGAACGCGCCTTGTAATCCACGGGGGCAAGAAAACGTGGATCCGAGCTGGATTGCGCGCTTACTTGGATTTGCGTTTTTATTTAAGGGTAGAGAGGCGCGTTGGGTGATCTCCTTAGTTCATCCGCATTTATTCCTCTTCCAAAGGAAGGCTTGGGGTGAGTCTGTATTTCACGCATTTCCGGCCCGAGATGAAATCCTTCCGACTTCTCTCTCTCTCTCTCTCTCTCTCGAAAGATCAAATAAGATCAAACTTCCAAAAAAACAAACGGCTGAGGGAAGTTTGCTGGGCCTTAACGCGCTTTTCTATGGGAAAAAAAAAGACGGGGAAATATGCAAAGCTTGTGAAGATAATAAAACTTTCTTCTTTTTTATTAAGCATATCAATGGTCAGCTACAGAACCACCCACCTTCAAATTACACCCTTAAAAAAATCCATTTACTTTTTCGCTTCCTTATTTAATTCCGCTGGCCCTTCGGTTCGCCTTTAAGAGGTTAGAAGGGAGGGGAACAGCCCCTGAATTTCTGGCTCATCGTTTCTCCGCCTCTCTTTGGGGGGAAAAAAGGGGGAGATTTAAAAAAAAAGAATTTGCCTTCATTTGGGAGGAGAAGAAGAAGAAGAGAAGTGGAAGAGCGGAGAGAAAAAATCTCTCTCTGTACCTGCACGCGGACGCCCGTGACAATTCCGTGCCTTTATTGAATTCTCCAGAATTTGGTGAAGGCAATAAAACCGATCCCCAATGGCTCTCCACTGTTCGCTTGATCCCTTCCGGACAGATCCCCTTTCTGGAAATCAACCCTGATCCCTTCCGATCAACTGGTTCGGCGACGAGATCAGCAGTGGCCTCGTTCCGGAGTGGAAATTGCAAGGGATTTTAAAAGCCTAAAAGAAAACAAAGCCTTCGTGGGAGAAGGGGAAAATCACGCGCGTCCCACAGCCCATCCGTGGCTCCGAAGTTTCTAAACATTTCGCGGGTCCAAAAAGACCAAGGAGGGAGGCTTCGCGCGCGCGCCCGCCCGCCCGTGGCAAATTCAAAGCAAGCCACGAAGCGCGCCGGGCGAGTTTCCTCGGCAAAACTCGGGAGGGCCGAAGCAACCACGCGTGGGTGTGAATTTCAGCAGGCCCGACCCGGGAGAAACTAGCCCGAAGTCCTAGGAAGTAGTAGGAAAAGGAGCGAGGCGTCCACTGTGCTTTTTGAGGGCGCAGAACACGCGTGGGGGAAAGCCAAGAACGTGGGAACAGGTCGAAGCGAATGCTTTTCTCTACTCCGAGTCCAAAGGGGACGGAGGGGAGGGGGCTGTTAGAGGCGAGGTGCCCGAGGAATCGTTCGTGCGGATTGAAAAATGGGGTGTTGGGACGAAATCCCACGGGGCTCATTTTCCGCGCGGGGTTTAAGGGCGCCAATGGGGAGGGGTGAGTTAATGGATGAAATAGGGTTTCATGTGATACGGGAAAAAAAGACGAGAAAGCACCCAGCTTCTCACTGCCCTTAAACGCGAGCAGGTGGATACGGGTGTTGGAAAGGCGTCGCCTGTTCCCACGCGGGGAGGGAATCCTAACCACGCATCCTCAGGCCCAGTCGGTTTGGGCTTTGTCTCCGGGCCCTTTTCTGGCCCAGTTCGACCAGTTGTTCACCCACGCGCAGCCCGCGGGGTCCACAGTAACGGAGAGAGGCCATCCAGATCTCTTGCGAGATCCAGGCCCCCCTCTCTACCTGGCGCTATCATTTTATCCACCGGCTGTCACCCGTTAGGATCGCCGTTTTATACACCTGGGTTGTTCGGACGCAGAACGAATCCGGCCTCGCTTTTTCAGCTGTTCAAAGGCAGAAGGCCTGGGGAAGTGGAGACCCCCGTTATAACAGCTTCCGCCTTGGAATAAAACCGGGGTTCGTTTGCAAAGGCGCCCCACCCTGAAGCCACCAGTTTTGGCACAGCTCTTCCCCCAAAGGCCCCACCGCTTTACCTGAATCGTCCGAGGCTTATCACCTGTGACCCAAACCCACATCTTAGGAAAGCTATCAAATTCGTTCTTTGGCCTGGGTACCCGAGGCAGGCCTTCCCAGCCCATCCTCTGTGTGTGTGTGTGCCTGTACGTACAAGCAAGATTGGAGAGGTCTGGTGGTCCCCCATCTTGGGGAAAAAAAACAAGACAAAAATTGGGGGAGGGGGTGAATCATGTATTCTGGTTAAATAAATCACCTGAGATGAACAAATGGGTACTATCTGCAAACATAGCAGATTAAAAAAATAATTCTGAAATCCGGAAGAAAAATTAATTCTCCGGCCAAACTAAAAAAAAACAACTCATTTCCAGTTTATATGGGAGGGGGCAATCCTGCTTTTTCAGCGACCTACCACCAATTGGGAAAGACTTCAATGTTAAAGAAATGCGTGGATTTTTTTTTTTAATTACACTGTGATTCTTACTGTTTCGGCTGTGGTTTTTATTTATTTTATTTAGTGGATGGCATCTACAGAGGTGGTGCAATCACTGACATGCTGCACTAATAAAAGCATATTAATTGGTTGAACTAATAAAAGCAGCTATGATCAAGTTTGGAAGAGAGAGAAAGAGAAAGAGAGAGAGAGAGAGGTGTATATATGTGTGTGTGTGTATAGATACATACACACACCTTTGAATTATCATTATCCACTTTGGCCTGAAGGCCAAAGCCACAATTCGACCTCGAATATTTTCTGGGGTGGGTGTGTGGGTTATGTCTGATCTTTACAATTGGCCTGGGGAGGGGAGGAGAGGCATTGTAAGTGTCCTTGGTCCCCACCAACAGCTCCTTCGGAATATTCTCCTCTGGTCTTGGTGAAGGATCATATTTCATAATGAAATGTTTCATCAGTGAGGTCTTATTTTGAGCGAAATTATATTATATTCTCCTTTACAGAAGAAACTGCTTCAAAATGGAGATTCTTCCTGGAAAATCTTGGTTTGGGGAAACTGAATTATTGAGTCTGCCATCTGCACCTCTACAACGGTCTGGTTTGGTTCTGCAACCCAACAGAACAGACACAGACTCCAGAGAGTAATTAGGACTGCAGAAAAAAACAATGGCTACCAACCTGCCTTCCATGGAGGACCTGGATCCTGCACGAGTCAAAAAGAGGGCTGTGAAAGTATCTATGGACCACTCACACACTAGACACAAACTGTTTCAACTCCTTCCCTCAAAAAGACGCTATAGAGCCCTGCACACCAGAACAACTAGACACAAGGGGAGTTTTTTCCCAAATGCCCTCCCTCTGCTAAACAAATAATTCCCTCAACACGTCCAACTATTTACAAAGTCTGCACTACTATTACTACTAATCCTCCCATCCTTTCTTTCACCATCTCCTCCCACTTATGACTGTATGACCTTAACTTTGTTGCCTGTATCCTAACTATTTTTATTGATTATTTCCTAGTATGATTTGATTGCTTACTGCACCCTGTGACTATCATTAAGTGTTGTACCTAATGATTCTTGACTCTTGACGAATGTCTCTTTTCGTTTATGTACACTGAGACCATTTGCACCAAGACAAATTTCTTGTGTGTCCGATCACACTTGGCCAATAAAGTATTCTATCTATCTATCTGACCACTTCCAGCCCTAAATTAAACCAGTTCTTCTTGGCTCTGGTTATGGAGAAGGAGGGAACAGGACGGACGGGGGGCTTCCCTGCTGCCAGAATCTGTGGCAAACTTTCCCACATACCAAAGCAGATTAAAATCTCCCCTTGCTGCTAGAGCCCTGCTGGAAATCTCTCTCTCTCTCCCCTCCCTCCCTCCCTCCCTCTCTCTCCCATTATTCAGCTTTTAAACAGTTGTAAAAGTTTGTCACCCCTTCCCTCCAAACTTAAAACGAGACAAAACTCCTTATGCCAAAGGAGATAAGTCCAGAAAATAAGGGTGCCCTTCACTCTTGTAGTTTGGGAACCTACCAAAATGACAAATCATTTTCCAAACAACAACAGCAACAACAACAACAAACTCTCAGAGTTTTTTTATTAAAAAAACTTTAACTAGGTTTGAAGGTTGAAACAAAAACCTTCACCTTTGCAGGACTCTCAACAACTTCCTGATCCTAAAGAGGTGTTTTTTTTAAAGGAGTAATTAAAATGAAAGAAGAGAGGTGGCTGCCTAATTTCTAATTTTTATTCCACTGGCAGGCGCTGAAAATTGTTCTCCTCTCCCTGAAGCATCCATAACTTCTCCTGCAGAAGGGTGGCACAAAGGTTTCTGTATTTGCGTGGAAGTAAAATTAGTGACCATCAAAAGGGGGTGGGGGTTTAAGGACCAGTTCCAGGCTTGGCTTCGGGAGGGGTGGGTGGGCTGCCCTCCCCTCAAGTCAAACGTCTTTGGGGAATGGGCTTATTTGCATCTGCTCCTATATGAAATTTCACCCTTCCTGGGTCATGTCATGTAGAAGTTTCCTCTCTGCTCCTGTATAATATTTTGACCTCCTCTGATTGTCCTTCCTTCCTTCCATTTTTTCTTGCCTTCTTTCTCTTTCTCTCACCTTCCTTCTCTCCTTTTATGTCTTCCTTCTCTATTCTTTTCCTTTCTTCCTTCTTTTTTGCCTTCTTTCTCATTCTCACCTTCCTTCTCTCCTTTCCATGCCTTCCTTCCTTCTCTATTTCCCCCCTCCCTTCCTCTCTCCCTTCCGTCTTGGAGAGGAAGCAGAAAAGGAGTCTTTAAAAGTCCCCATTTAACATTTCCTTTTTCAGGGGATGCTGGAAAAGAGATGCTTTCTTTTCTTCTGATGCTCTAAGGAAGACGAGGAGGAGGAGGAGGAGGAAGGAGACTGAATGGAAGGGGGGGGGAGAAAAAAGGAAATGATGTGGCCAATATCTTAATCAGGGATGGGATGACCTCTGACCCAGAAGGTGGCTTCATTGTGCATCACATTGACCCCTTTCTGCTTGAATAAGCTCTGGGGGGCAACCAAAGCCAACAGCCCCTCCAAAGGCATGCGAGGGCTTAAGGCGAAGTCACTGGCCTTCCTCTTCTGGATCTGATGGACACATTTGGGAGATTTTGACCATCTCTTTCCTGAATGGCCATCTCCTTGGAAGGTTTGGGCTTCCTTTCAACCCCCCCCCTTCCTTCCAATTCACTGGTTTGTGGCGTGAAGGGGAAGACAGGAAGGATGGGCTACATTCGGGTGAAAAGGGAATCACAGTAGTCCTTAGACTTATATCCCACTTCCCAGTGCTTTCCAGCCCTCTCTAAGCAGTTTACAAAGTCAGCCTTGTGCTCCCCCAACAATCTGGGTCTTCATTTTCCCAACCTCAGAACGACGGACGGCTGAGCCAACCTTGAGCTGGTCAGGATCAAACTCCTGACAGTGGGCAGAGTTAGCAATAGCAATAGCATTTAGACTTATATAGCGCTTCACAGTGCTTTCCAGCCCTCTCTAAGCGGTTTGCAGAGTCAGCCTCTCCCCCCCCCAAAAATCTAGGTGCTCATTTGACCAACCTCAGAAGGATGGAAGGCTGAGTCAACCTTGAGCTGGTCAGGATCAAACTGCTGGCAGCAAGCAGAGTCCGCCTGCAATACTGCCTTCTAACCATTGCTCCATCAGGAAAGAGAATGAGAAAGGAAATAAGAGGGAAGGAAGGAAAGAAGGAAGGAAGGAATAGTAATAGCACTTAGACTTATATTCTGCTTCATACCATAGTGTTTTACAGCCTTCCTTCCTTCCTTCCTTTCTTCACAGTTAGCAATAACACTCAGACTTATATACTGCTTCACAGTGCTTTACAGCCCTCCCTAAGCGGTATATAACAGAGTCAGCATCTTGCCCTCCCCCCAACAATTTGGGTCCTCATTTGACCCATCTCGGAAGGACAGAAGGCTGAATCTACCTTGAGCAGTCAGGATCGAACTTCCTGGCTGTGGGCAGAGTCAGCCTGCAACACCGCCTTCTAACCACTGTGCCACCAGGGCTCCAGAACAAAGAGGTTTGATCCAGTGGTTTCTGCTTCTTCAATCTTCCCCTCTATATTTGGTTCTTGCAGGTGGCCAACACCAGGCTGACCTTCTCTGGGCTCTGAAGCTAAGCAGGCTTGGAGAAGTTAGCATATCCCCAACACACACACACACACACACACACACACACACAGTTCATGTGGCCTCTTTCCCCTGCCCCATCCCTTTAATCCCTTCCAAATATATGCATTATGCAACCCACTCCGAAAACGCCTTATGCTATTTACCGCCTCTTAGATCTAAACGGCTTCCAAATCTGCCCATCTGCTAAAGTTGTCTTTGCATTCTCTCTCTTCCTTGCCCGCTGAACCTATTAGGATCAGGAGACACAAGGGGTTGTCTCTTTGTTACCTCTTAATCTCCCCCTTTTTCTTTCAGGAGGCCAAGGCACCTGGAGTCAGAGTGGCTAGAATGCAGCATTGCAAGCTGACTGCCCACAGCCAGCAAGTTCGATTCTGACCGGCTCAAGGTTGACTCAGCCTTGACTCAGCCATGCTATCTCAGGCCATCTAAGGGGGTTGCTTTGCTTTGGTTGGGCAGGGTTGCCCACAAACCAGGACCTGGGGCCTTAGCCGAGGTGTGAAGGCCTCCCGTTGTTTGTTCAGCAAACTCTGGTGTTTTGTCTCCGGTTCACTTTGACAACCACCTTGTTGACGTGTATCTATGTAACATACTTTTAGGTCAACTGAAGGCTGAGAAGTTGCATTAATATCCAAGTGTTAATAGGTTTGTTTCAGGGACTTGGCTGAAGTGAGAAGCAGAAAACTTGCAAAAGGGCTGGATTCTATGTGTTATACAGGTATTAGTTGTTGTTGTTAGTTGTGAAGTCATGTCCGACCCATCGCAACCCCATGGACTATGTTTCTCCAGGCCTTCCTGTCCTCCACCATCTTCTGGAGTCCATTTAAGCTCATATCAATTGCTTCAGGGACTCCATCCAGCCATTCTCTGTCGTCCCCTTCTTCTTCTTTTGCCCTCAATCTTTCCCAGCATTCGGTTCTTCTTCCTTGTCATTAGACAGTCCCATAATTAGATGATGCATACAAGTGGGCAAGAGAAAGGAACGGTTGCTTTGATGTCTCCAATTCCTGCCTCTTGACACTCTGAGTCAAAGGGCCAGAAAGCTGTTGAGATGTCTTCTCTGGGCATTGAGGTCTAAAGGCCAAGAGAAGTCATGGGACAGCATCTATTGTTCACCTGAGGGCTTCACATTGTTTGGTCTACCTGTATCTTTGTAAGTTCTCTTCTTTGCTTGCTCAAACAGAATGGAACCAGATTCTCATGGGAAGCTCCAGGTCAAGGAAAGAGGTTGGCCTCCTAAGCCCTTCTTACTCCACCTTAGATTACCTGGAGAAGGCCTCCCTACTCCAAGTTTTCAACAATCATACCAGCAAAGGTCTAAAGATCTTAAGCTTCTGCTCCTCAAATCAAGCTTGGGACAGGTCAGTTCACATCCAAGGGAAGTCCCAACCCTAAGAAATAGATACACCCATGCTTATTTCCATCCACTCCATGTTCTCCAGAAGTTCCTCCTGACTTCCTATATGCCAAGTCTGTTTAGTGAAAGGCCAGTGTTCATTTCCCCAGTCAGCCCTTCCAGTCTCTGCAGGTCATCAAATGGTCAAAACTGTCTTCTGCTCCAGTGACACCTTGGCCTCTCTTTCTCTCTCCAGTGTGAGCCAAGCATCAACCTCCTTGGTCATCGATGTGACAACGTCTCTTTGTGTTTTTGTCACACCGTCTTACATTTCTGTTCCTTGGTCTTCTTCTCCCCATGTCAGGTTGGTCTACAGATTCCACCCTCATCAAGGGCAAGGAGAAATTCTTCTAGTTATGGCTCCTTTCTAGCTTCTCTCCAGGCACATCCTTGTCTTTCTCTTTCTCCTTCCTTCTTTCGTGGTCCTAACAGTTTACAGCTAAATTTTCATTTTAAAAAAATGGAGTTTCAATAACTTAGGGCTTAACATCCAGCTCCGCAGGCTAAATCCTTTGGAATTTCACATGGGGCTTAAATTCACGAAGTCCTTGAAAGTAGGGTGAAAATCACCTTCCTACCAGGGATGCCTGGTATGAGTAGTTTAGAAATAAAAATAAAATAAAATGGCAATTAGGAAAAGAATGAGGGTATATGTAAATAGGTAAATATATTATAGAGAAGATTGATGTGTAAGGATAAAAGATATTGATTTATAGCAAGAGTAAGATGTAATGGTAAAGGAATAAGTATATATATATACTGAAGAATGCAAAGAGATACAAAAGATGTCTTGATGTTGATTACGATGTATAAAGTTTTTATTTTATGTTTTAAAATTTCGAAACTTCATAAAATTTATTAAAAAGAAAGAAAATCAGTATCCTCCCCCCTGCTACGCCCACCAAGCCACGCCCACCAAGCCACGCCCACAGAACCAGTAGTAAAAAAAAAAGTGGAATCCCACCACTGGTTGGGCTCCAATACGTACATACATGCATACGCGCGCTCGCAAAAGACGCAGGCGATAGACACGAGACGCGTTTGTCTTAGGAAGCAGGAATTCCACCCACCGTCGACAAGGGACGCGTGTATAGGATTCCTGATAACCTTTGCGCGTGTTTGGTCCGGCCCTGCGCTTGTCAGACCGGAGAGGCGAAACCCGGGTCGGGCCTGCTCCTTAAAGGCGAAGGGTTAGCTGCTTCAATTCGGGTCGGGAAAACCTGGAACCACCTTGGTCCATCTGGGACCAAAAAAGGCGAGGTTCATTTCTTCCGGATCCTTTCCTAATTAAAGGATTCTCTCCCGCCTCCCCGATCCAAAGAGATCAAAAGCCAAGCCTGGCCAAGGGGAAAGAAGAACACGCCGGAAACGGCTCCTTTCGGTGCCCAAATGGGGTTATTATTGGGCGGGTTCCCCTTCCCCGCCCGCCCAAATGGGAAAGGAAGACGTGTGTTCCCACGAAATGCTTCAATCGAGCAAATAAAGACCCCCCCGTGTCCTTCGCGTTGACTTTCGGCCGGTTGCGAGTAGCGGCTTTGCCCAAGACGTTTGTTTTAAGCCTTCGCCGTAACGTGCCGAGCCAGAAAACGGGTTAATTCGCGAGTTAGGTCGTGAGAACGCCTTTAAAAGGGAAGACGCGGGGAATCCAGGCGATTCAGCTTGCCGTTTAAAAGGGAAAGGGGGCTGAAAAACGAAGCAAAGTCAAACTTTGAATGAGATTTGTTTGCCCGGGTCCTGCCTGCCCTTCATGAGGACTAGAAACGTGTACTGAAATAGAAAATGATACATATATATGTATGTATGTATGTATGTGTATGTATGTGTGTGTATATATATATATATATATATATACACACACACACATACACACAACACACACACACACACACATATATATATACGAAAACATATATATATATATATATATATATATATATATATATATATATATATATATATACTACTGTATATATATATATATACTACTAAAGTATTTTCCTCCCAACAGCCAACTGAACTTCCTGGTTTTGCTTTGAAGACGTTTCGCTTCTCATGAGAGAAGCTTCTTCAGCTTCTCTCAGAAGCAGGAGCTCTGCTCTCAAGCAAAACCAGAAGTCCCGTTGCCACTTGGTGGGGAGGAAGCACCTTTGGGATATAAACATGGTACATACAGAGAGAAATCCAGAAAGGTGAACTTAGAAATTCCCTCAAACAAGAATAATTCGTAAAGACCAGAAACTCCTGTCCTCTGGGTGAATCTTTACAAATTCTCCTGAATTCCTGCTTTCTCCAAAGTCGCACCTGTTCCTTGAAGTTCGCCGGTTGTGATGCCGGGGGTTGTGTGAAGCAGCCATGGGATGGGATTCAGTAAGGCTCCTGGAAAACTTGTTACTATCCAGGAACGCAATCTAACGTGTGAACTCCAGAAGCCCCAGGAAAGACCAAAAGAAAACTTGCATTTTAAGTGATGCCTCCACCCCCGCCCCACTTCAAAAAAAATGAATCTAATTTGGGATGGACACCCATCCCTTGCGGGGAAATAGCCACACCCGTGGGTAACCAGACAGCCCTTGCTCCACGGGCCAGTTCGAGCCTCCAACCCGGCGATCAATTATTTCTATATTTTCATTTATTTGTGAAATATACATGCCTCTCGCCTTACAGTTGAAAATACTTTGCAGGCTTACAATAACAACATAGTATTTAAAAGGCATTAAATGAGCTAGGATTAAATAGGAGCTCAAAATTAATTAAAACCAGATTTTAATACCCTTCAGCAAGGGCAGAAAGATGGGGCCGGTCGCCCCGCCGAGGGGAGATGATCTCAGAGAAGGCTCCCACCAGCCTTGAAATTTGGCCTTCACCCTAATCCACGCGCGGGGAAACCAAGGCGCGGCTCAAATCGATCCCGCGCAGCAGATTCGGATTCATATCGATTTGCGGCCAGAAAGGAAAGAGACGCGGGTCTAGGAAACTGGGGAGACGTGGTTGACCCAAACGAATTGGGAAAGGACAAATTATTTTTTCTCACCCTGGTTTTGGGGGACCCCGGAATAGAGTTAACTCGCCGAGATTTCAAAATAATCCTTTAAAAAAAATTAACGAGGAATTTGAAAGGTAAACGGGGGAGTCGTGGAGACGGGCGCCCTAACTTCCCGCTGAAGGATGCGTAACAGAAGTGGACACGCATCCGCACCCAAACACAAACCTTCCCTCCCCCCCCCATGAGAAGGAGAAAGGTTTACTCTATCCGGGGCCCGTCAACCGCGTATGGAATACAGTTCCCATCATCCCCAACGTCCCGCGTGGAATTCCAGTCTAAAGGATCAGGGGGGTGCAGGGAAGGAACAGGCTGGGAAAGGCGGTCCACGGCCACTCGCAAATTTATTTTTTTCAATCGGTCTTTGCCTCCCTCCCTCTTCTGATTTCCTTCCTTC
The DNA here is from genome assembly GCA_009733165.1 of Naja naja. Classification (NCBI taxonomy): domain Eukaryota; kingdom Metazoa; phylum Chordata; class Lepidosauria; order Squamata; family Elapidae; genus Naja; species Naja naja. Next base: position 23,034,814 of record CM019162.1, read on the forward strand.
CTTCCTTCCTTCCTTCCTTCCTTCCTTCCTTCCTTCCTTCCTTCCTTCCTTCCTTCCTTCCTGAAGAAAATAGCCTGTCTTCTCCTCCGAGGCTACTCCACCACAAAACTCTCTCTCTCTTTCTCTCACTGTCTGTCTCTCTCTTTCCTTCTGTCTGTCTGTCTCTCTCTCTGTTTCTCTCTCTCTTTCTCTCACTGTCTGTCTCTGTCTCTCTTTCTCTCTTTCTCTCTCTTTCTCTCACTGTGTGTATGTGTGTGTCTCTTTCTCTCTGTCTCTCTTTCTCTCACTGTCTGTCTCTCTTTCCCTCTTTCTCTCTGTCTCTCTGTGTGTGTGTGTGTGTGTGTGTGTCTTTTTCTCTCTGTCTTTCTCTCTTTCTCTGTCTCTCTCTCTCTCACACACACACCCCTCTATTTTTATTTCACTTTCCATGGTTCCTTGGGAAAGGAACGGCACCTTTTCCCCATCCTCGTTTTTAATAACCAAACTTTGCACCTGCGCGAGATTTCAGGACCTCTTTTGCGGAGTGTCTCTTCCCCGCCCTCGCCCCCAGGGGAAAAAACCAGGATTCAGAAACCTGAAGGAGGAAACCCGGGGGGGCGGGGTGAGTCCCCTCTGAACGGGGGTGGGGGAGAGCGGAGAGCGAGGCAGAGAAGGGGAGGGTGTCGGGGCAGCTGCCAGTCTCAAAGTGGTCTGGAGCTGCTGCGTTTTATGCCCGTTGCCTTCGAGGCCCTTCGCTTCCCCACGGAAAAATTGCTCCGAAGCAGCTGGGGAGGCAAAAAGAGGGTCGACACCGCGGGGAGGGCCTCTTTATCCGCTCCCCCCTCCTGGCAGCCTTTTGGCTACTATTATCCCACGTTGCTTCCCCCTCGCTTTAAAACGAGTCTAGGGAAGAAAGTCGGGGGGTATGTGGAATCTAAGGGGGGCTGAGAAGAAGAGACCCAGGCAGATCCCTCTCTGACAAGCCCCCTCCCATATCTCCTCTCCGATCCTCCGACCCCAGCCCGCCCCCCCTTTCTGGACTCTAGATCGCCCCGCCTTTATTTCCCCATTTATTGGGGGGAAATTCGATGTTTATTGGATCTCTTCCCACCCGCCCCAGGCCAAAAAAAGAAAGCAAGCCGGACTTTCTCCTCCTAGAAGCCCCCTCCCCTTCCCCTACCCCCCACACACACACTCAGTCCCACTTCGGGACAGAGGAGCCCGCGCTGGAAACGCGTGTTGAGGCGACGTCGGAGCGCGCCCTTCTGACCCTCCTGTGCGCCTCCAGGCCCGGCTTGCTGAGAACGCGGGGAGCGAGGAGCAGCTCCGACGCCTCTGCTGAGCCCCCTCCCCGCTCCCCACCGGCCCCCAGCCCTCGCTGCCCGGCTTCCTCAAAGGCTGCGGCGCGTTTCAAAGGCGGCAGCCCGCGTCGGGAGGTGTCGAAAAGTGCCCCGTTGCGAGAGCCTGGCCAGGCCGTTTCCACCGTCCGGCTCGCCAATGGGGGAGCTTCTGCCGGGCCAGCCGCCTCTCCTCCCCACCCTCCCCGCGCCCGCTGGGCTTTTGTGCTCGGCCGGGGGAAGGGAGCGCTTCCCCACGCCGCCCCCTTCTTTCTCTTGGCCCCGCCGACGAGGGAGGAGGAAGGCCAGGAGTGGGGGGGGATGGCTCCCACCCACCCCCCAGATCCGCCCGCACCTCCGCCGTTCTCTCCCAGCCCTCTTTGCTGCTTCTAAGCTGGCTGCGTGGAAGGAGGGAGTGGGGGCTGCGGGGGAGGGCTTGTTGCGCGATCCAGAGGTTGAGGGGGGACGGACGACAGAGGTGAGGTTCTTGATCCCAAAGCCCTCTGGTTCCTGTGCACTTTTGGCCTCTGTTTCTTTTTTCCCTCTTCTCTCCTTCCCCTTCTTCTTTCCTCTTCCCCTTCCACCCTTTCTCCCTTCCTTCCTTCCTTCCTTCCCTCCCTCCTTCCACCCCTTTCTTCCTGTCTTCCTCTCCTTCTCCTTTCCTCTACCCCTCCCTCACTCCCTCCCTTCCCTGCTTGGCACGTTTTAATCTGGTACAATTTAGTAGAAAGGGCACCACCGCCTTGTTTGCCTGGGCCACGGGCTCTGGAGCCGCATGCAGCTCTTTGGCTGTGGCTCTCTGTTGGGTGATCCCACCACTGGCTGGCCACACCCCTCACCCTCCCCTCCCTTGCCCTCCTGCTCCTCACCTGGCCTGAGAAGGTATAACACAAAAAACAGAGATGGGAGGGAGGGAGGGGGAGAAAGAGAGAGAGAGAGAGGAGACCCATTTCCCACAGAAAACACCAGGAGCCACAAAACCTGGGTAGGCGTGGCCAGGGGGGTCATGTGACTGTGTGGGAGTGACATTGAATTAGCCACACCCACCCAGGTTTTGAGGCTCCCGGGGTTTTCTTTGCTGTGGGAAACGGCTCCAAATGGCTCTTCCAGTGTTTCAGGTTGCCGATCCCTGCCCTAGGCGAACCAGCGCTGATTCTATCATCCCTTGGGCTCTCGGAACCTCTTCCCCTTCCTGGCCAGTGGTGGCCCCACCCTTTCCAAGCCCCACCCAGCAAACGGACGGGCACTGCCTTTAATTGGGTGAAAGGAGGATACTAGGGGAGTGGGGTCACCAGAGACCTAGAAGCCCCAAGTTGGGTGCAATTCCATCCAAGGATTTGAGGGACCGATTCCATTCTATTTGGAGGATCTTCAGAGGAACAGGTGGGAAGATTCGACCACTTTTTTTAAGGACCAGAAAAAGGTAGGTGTCTAAGAACTTCACAAGGATGTTGGTGGTAGAAAGCACCATATTGTTGCGAATAAGACCTCTGCTCTATCAGTTTTCTGGGGAATGCCTTCTCCTGTCTTGTAGGAGCATCTGATCACGTGAACCCTTGAGGTCAAAGTAAAAAAGAGGTTGAGACTCAGGAAAGAGTGCAGAGAAGAGCAACCAAGATGATTAGGGGACTGGAGGCTAAAACATACGATGACGGTTGCAGGAACTGGGCTTAGCTAGTGACTAATGCAGGAGTCGGCAACCTGAAACACTCAAAGAGCTATTTGGATCCGTTTTCCACAGAAAAGAAAACACCGGGAGCCTCAAAACCTGGGTAGGCGTGGCCAAATCAATGCCACTCCCACCCAGTTACATGTCAACCCGCCCTGGCCACGCCTACTCAGGTTTTGTGGCTCCCGGTGTTTTCTGTGGGAAATTGGTTTCTCTCTCTCCCTCTCTCCCTCCCTCCCTCTGTCTCTCTCTCTCTTTTTTTTTGTGTTTTACCTTCTCAGGCTAGGCAAGGAGTGACTGGGAGGGGAGGGCAAGGGGCGTGGCCAGCCAGCCATGGGATCACCCAACAGGGAGCCACAGCAGAGGGCCCAAGGAGCCGCATGAGGCTCCAGAGCCGCAGGTTGCTGACACCTGGTCTAATGAAAAGAAGAACTAAGGGGGACATGATAGCAATCTTCCAATTTTTGAGGGGCTGCCCCAAAGAAGTGGAAGTCAAGCAATTCTCCAAAGCACCTGAAGGCAGGAAAAGAAGGCAGGAAAACTCATCAAGGAAATATCCAATCTAGAACTAAGGAGAAATTTCCTGATAATGAAGAACAATTAACCAGTGGAACAACTTCCAGGAGTTGTAAATGCTCCAACACTGGAAGTTTTTTTTTAGAAGAGATTGGATAACCATTTGTCTGAAGTGGTGTAGGGTTTCCTGCCTAGGCAGGGGGTTGGACTAGATGACCTCCAAGGTCCCTTCCAACTCTGTCATTCTATCTTATTCTAAAGTGGCCCAGCCTAGGTGCAGGGAATGGTGCCTGCAGAAAATTGCAATGATACCGTTAATGATGACACCTATGCAACATCTGCCTTGTCCAAGCGCCACCCTTGCGAACATGGATCCCAACTTCTGACTAAGCCACAGGGGACCATCACTGTTAAACAAACACCTTAGCTGTTCAACACCACACCCTTGTTCACAAATTCCTAATCGTTATTGTAACCGGTTATCTGTGCCCATCAGTGCTGGATGACCCTTGCCCAGTGCTTTGAACAAACAGACTGAAATTGTGCAGCATCTGGGGCCAAAATTGAACCTGTGAGCGTACTTTGCAAACCTAGCTTTTTTTCTCTCCTGCAGGTGGAATCATGGACCAACCATTTCCAAAATTTGCAACTCCATCTCAATGCATCAACAGTCTTTATTTAAAAAAAATCTGTCCATAAAAGTAAAGAACTTTCTGGTGGATCTCAGCTTAGAGTGTCTTTGGTCCAAGATGCTGCAATAATCACAGGAATAACAGGGTTGGAAGGGACCTTAAAGGTCTTCTAATCCAACCCCCCCTGCTCAAGCAGAAGACCCTATACAATTTCAGGTTGTCCAGTCTGATTTTGAAAACCTCCAGTGATGAAGCAACCACAAGTTCTGGAGGCATGGATTAATTGTCCCTCACTTCTAGAAAGTTTCTCCTTAATTCTGGGTTGTTTCTTCCTTGGTTAGTTTCATACAGCTTCAACTTTCAATACACAAAGAATCCACCTTCCATCTTGTAGAGAGACGGTGAGCAAGTTTGCAATCTCCCACCCATCAGAAAAATAGCTTGTTGCAGCAGGCTCTCTCTCTCTCTCTCTCTCTCTTGATGCTTCTGTGACAAGCTGTCCACAATGATCAATGGTTGGCATGGAAACTGGCCTTATTACCCACCAGGGCAGAGTTTTCTCTTATTAAATTTGGGCTCCTATCGATCTTCCCCATTTCGCACGTTTGGAAAATGGCAAGCACTTTTAAAACAATTGCTTTGCTACATCCATGCCTCCCTCCTCCGCCTCTCCACATTTGTGTTAAGAAGGAGTGTTTCGCCGTGAGGTTATGTTCACAGGACACATAAAGCCCTTGTTAGTTGAGCCCTGCTTTTTTTTTTTGCATTAACTCAGTGGCCTGGGTTCACCGAAGAGGCTGAGATCTAAACCAGGCAATGCACCATTCCAGCTGTTTGCCACAGTGCTGGGTCTCACAGCATGTTGCTCGAAAAAGATTTCCCCTCTGGAAAACTGACAATCAATGCAGTCTGAATCAGGAACCCATCGAATGATTAGGAAGCTCAAGGCAGACAGGTTGAGAGCAACTAAGATGTTCAAAGGCCTGGAGATTAAACCATATGAAGAGCCTTGGTGGTGCAGGCTGTTAAACGCCTAGCACTTAAGTTCCAGCTGCCTGCAATTAGTGCAGGCTCCAATCCCATCAGGCTCAAGGTTGACTCAGCCTTCCATCCTCTTGGGGTAGGTAAACTGAGGACCCAAGATTGTTGGGGGCAATAAGCTGACTTTGTAAAAATGCCGCTTAGTAATAAGCAGGCATATACAATGGAAGGAAGGCTATTGCTGAGCGCATTGGGTTGTATCCCAAAAATTGTAAGCCGCCCTGAGTCTTCAGAGAAGGGCGGCATATAAATGTAATTAATTTTAAAAATTAATAATAAGAAGAATGGTGGCAGGATTTGGGCATGGCCAGTCTAGAGAAAAGGAGGGGACATGATAGCAGTATTCCAGTATTTGAGGGGCTGCCCCAAAGAAGCAGGGGTCAACTTATTTTCTAAACTACCAGAAAAACAAGACAAGAAACAATGGATGGAAACTACTCAAGGAGAGAAGCAATCTGGAATGAAGGAGACACTTCCTAACAGTGAGAACAATGAACCAGTGGAACGGAAGTTGCCTCCGGAAGTTGTGGGTGCTTCATCACTGGAGGTTTTTAAGAAAAGACAGGACAGCCAGTTTTCTGAAATGAGCAGAGGGCTGGACTAGAAGACCTCAAAAGTCCTTCCTGCTCTATTCTGATTGATTGAATAATTGGAATTTCCTCTGCTTTCCAGAAATTATCTTCATGATGGTTATTCCTAGCCCAGTTTATCATCCATTTTCAGGACAGCTCCTTTGCTGGACAGCTCCCGTTTTGCTCGGAAAGCCTGAACCAGCACAACATTCATTTATTTTCATCTCTCTTTGCATACAGTGCAAAACTTGGAAACTCCTGGATTTTACAGAATCCTCATTTGCAAGTTGTTATGAAGAAGACCATAGGAAGCCTGCGAAAATCCCAGCAACTTGGTTATTTTCCCCTTTAGGATTAAACTCTAAATCGTGTTCTCACAATTTTGGTGCAGAAGGAGTGGCCTTATCCTAGGTTTTGAGGAGTGGGGGGATGGATATATATATATATATTTGTTGGTTGTTTAAGGGATGGCTATTTGGTAAGCCTGAGAATCTATCATTATATTGTCTAATATTAAGCAGGAGTGCAATAGGGGTTTTATGTCCCTTCTACCAAATATAGTGGCATTCCGTTCCTTGGATCTTCATCCAACAGGCAGGATTTTAATAGTCTCATTCTACAAAATGCAAAGCCCTCACGATGTTTTTGGCTCATTGTTGCATTGTTTTAGGGCAGTAAACTGTGTGAAAGCAGGGCTTGTTATTAGTTTACTGATGGCCATTGTGGTTTAGTGTGTGGGAAGGCAGATTTATGATCTCTTTAGGTTTCCTGGCCTATTCCTGGAGCTGGTTTGTGCCCTGAGGCACAATTAAAATACAAGAAAATAAACAAGGTCTCCACCATCATAATATCACCAGTAAGTTAGATTGCTCAGCAAATAGACTTTAAACACCCTGGGTTTGGCTGTAGTTTAGGAATCCACCTATTGTGACTTTTTCACAAACCATGGGTTAACGGCATGGCTAAACTTGATTGCTTATTGTACCCTATGACTATTATTAAGTGCTGTACCTGATGATTCTCGACTCTTGACGAATGTCTCTTTTCTTTTATGTACACTGAGAGCATTTGCACCAAGACAAATTCCTTGTGTGTCCAATCACACTTGGCCAATAAAGAATTCTATTCTATTCTATTCCTATTCCTATTCTATTCCTATTCCTATTCTATTCTGTATTCCAATATTCTATTCTATTCTAATTCTATTCTAATTCTATTCTAATTCTATTCTATTCTATGCTATGCTATGCTATTCTATTCTATTTTCCAATATCTATACTATTCTATATTCCAATCTCTATTCTATATTCCAATATCTATTCTATTCTATTCTATTCTATTCTATTCTATTCTATTCTGTTCTATTCTATTCTATTCTATTCTATTCTGCCATGGTGGGCAAACTCTGCCACCATCACCCACCCTAATTGTCCTCTTAGAACAGTTGTGTTACAATCGCTTTGATAACGCAGCGAGACGAATCCCTCGGGAGCCCACGAGGACTCATTTCAGCCCTCAACAATCACGAGGTTATGATGGGCTAATGAGCTGGTCTCGGTGGGCAAAACGCAAATCATGATGGCATGAAGTTTAGGCGGCCCTTCCAATCTTTTCCGGCCTGTTCGGTTCTTAATGGGCAATTTGTGTCAATTAATTACCCTGGTTGACTTCATTCTCCTTGACCCCTCTGCTGGTTTGGAGTCACAGCTGGCCATTTCCTCGGCTCTGCTTCGTCCTGGAGGTGCCATTCTAGCAATGCTGTTAGGACCACATTGAGCTGCAGAATAATGGAGCTGCACTGGGGAAGAATGTGTCAACCAGGTGAGTTGTCTTGATGGAGCCTGAATCTGGGCACTACCTCAAAAACAAGTTCAAATGCTTCTTCGGAGAAGGTCATCTCCCTGCTTCCAGTAGGGTCATCTTTGCAATACATGGTTGATTTTTTTTTAATTCATATTTATATGCTGCCCTTCTCTGGAGACTCAGGGCAGCTTATAATTTTTGGGATACAACCCAATGTGCTCAACAATAGCCTTCCTTCCATTGTATATGCCTGCTTATTACTAAGCGGCATTTTTACAAAGTCAGCTTATTGCCCCCAACAATCTTGGGTCCTCACTTTACCTACCCCGAGAGGATGGAAGGCTGAGTCAACCTTGAGCCTGGTGGGATTCGAGCCTGCGATAATTACAGGCAGCTGGAACTAAGTGCTAGGCGTTTAACAGCCTGCACCACCAAGGCCCTTTAGTTTTGGCTTAGAATAGAATAGAATAGAATAGAATAGAATAGAATAGAATAGAATAGAATAGAATTCTTTCTTGGCCAAGGGTGATTGGACACAAAAGGAATTTGTCTTGGTGCATATGCTCTCAGTGTACATAAAAGAAAAGAGACATTCATCAAGAGTCAAGAATCATCAGGCACAACACATAATAATAGTCATAGGGTACAATAAGCAATCAAATCATGCTAGGAAACAATAAAAATCATTAGGATACCAGCAACAAAGTTACAGAGTTACAAAATTGTTCTGCATCGCCTTTTCTGGATGGGTTCATTTCTGACTTCCCTGAAACAAGGTTGAGGAAACAGAAAAGCTGGTTTTCCAGATGCCTGTGAAATTTCTATGGATCAGATTTATCCAGCCAGGGAGCAGAACACTTTCCTCTTAGCCGGCATCTTAACGTTTAATCAATTCTCCTGTTTTTGTTCAAGATCTCCCATGTTTGAAAACCGCTGGAGTCGGTAGCCACCATTATATGATAGTTATGGCAGTCCCCCATTGTATGAATCCCAACAACGTTGCCCAGTTAGCTGAGATCGATGAACAATATTGCTCTCTTTCTCCCCTCTTCCCGTATAACCCACTTCGCTTTTCTCCTCCTTTCAAATCAATTCCCCTCACCCAATTTAGCAAGCATCTCATCTTCAGCCTTCCTTCCGAGTGGATCTTTTGAGGGTGAGGTTGGCTGCTTCCACCCTTCTTCCTGTCCTTCAGTATCCTTGTCTCAGACTTGAAAAGGCCCAGAGATGCCTTTCATCTGGGCCAGGCAATTTCATTTTTTTCTTAAATGCTGCCAGGAATGAATTGGTTGTGTCTTCCCGTTTCTGCCCTGCTTTCAATCAGAGCACGAAAGACCCATCTTTCTCCCAAAATTTTAATCTGAAACAACTCGGGGTAACCCTTGTGAAAAAAAAGAAAGGTGTCCATTTTCTTTTCTCTCTTCTAATCCTCCATTAAAATGATAAGAGATGAAATGCTTCCAGATCAAAACCTTTCTCCTCCATCTGCCAGTACCCCTGCAGTTCTTCCCTGCCTGAGACCCCCGTCTGAATATTAAACATCTTAAGATTTGATCTGCTGGATTCCCAATATTTAAAACATCACCTATCTTCCGTTATGTGCTCCAACACTGTAGCTGCAATTACTTGGCAAGGAGTCGGGAACAGATCTTCACCCTAATGAGTTGAACTAACTGTCTCCTGCAAAAATAGGAGGGGCCATTCCCTTCTTCTGGCGGTTCTGTGCATGCGCACACTGGGAACAGGCTCCAGCTGTTCTTCTTCCCCACTTATCTCTGACTCCAAAGGCAGCCGATAAATGTCGGATGGCCCTGGCCCCATCTCTGCCTCTGATGCAGAGCACTCATCAGAGACTTTCCCAGACTCCAGGACTGGCCCATGTTCCTCCCCAACCACCTTACTGTCTGCCAGCTCCACTGGTGGGACACAACACCAAGATACCAGTAGATGGGCCGGGCTCTTTGACTCCCCACATTCACATAGCGTGTTATTATTGGGTGAATGTTCCTTGGGCATATGAACCATTCTTCCTGCCACTAAGTTGAGGAGTGGAGAAACTTTGTTTGGTTGTCTTCTCAATGTGTTCCAACAAAGCAAAAGTATTGTTTCTCCTAGAAGCCATCCTTGGCTTCAACAGACCACAACTTCTAAGGTTAAACCTAGTTTATTGACTTGAAGCAGATGCAATGATGTAAATTAAAACAATGACTTGCTAAAGATAATGGGCTCCGTTCACACAACCTGCTACACCAGGCGAAATGAGCCACGTGACGGCTCAGCATGAACCAGATTATTCTTCTAATTCAAGAGGTAAAAGGTAATACAGAAAATGAAAGAGGAAAAGGAACGGGAAGCATGCAAAGCAATGCGATGTTTGTTTTTAATGGGCTAAAAAAATTATTTAACTGTTCTGAAATCTCCAGATACCCCATTAAAGCATTATTTTAAAAAATTATTCTAATTCGAAAGGGTTTTAGAAGGGGAGCATGCACCAAAGGGCTCTTAATGAAATGTTTAGTTTTCTTGTTGCAAATGAAATTTGCGAAGGACAACTCCAAATTGATTTAATTGACTTAACAGATTCACGCCGGTGAGATGCTCGGATTTGCTTAGTAGAGTTGATCAGGATGACTCACAGGGGAAACCAAAGAGGGGCTTGGTTAGCCGAAGGAATCAGAAACATGTGTTTTTAAAATCGGCAGGAGTTCCTCAAGACGCTTTCACATGGGTAAACGCGGCCCATGTTTGCAACAATGCAGCTAGGCAAACATTTACATCAAGCTTTATTTGCATCCATTTTTAAATAGAATTTCTTTTTTCATAAACATGAAAAATTCAATGTCTACAGAAAAGTTTCTTGGATGAGAAGCAAAACATCTCTGCTTCAACCCAACTGTCTGGATTCACATGAGAGATAGGATCATAAATGAACAACACAAGGCAGGCTCACAAAGCCTTCTAGCCTAGTGTTTCTCAACTCTGACAATTTTCAGATGTGTAGACTTCAGCTCTCAGTCTTTCAGAATGCTGTCTAGGGAATTCTGGGAGTTGACGTCCACCCAACTGAAAGCTGCTGAAGTTGAGAAAGGCTGCTGGACTGAAGTATAGCTGTTTAGTTCATGGTTTAGTACCCTGTTTCCCCAAAAAATACAACCTACCCTGAAAGTAAGTCCTAGCTTGATTTTTACACGTGCACCCAATATAAGCCCTACCCCTAAAATAAGCCCTAATTAAGAACCCACCCACTCGAGTGCATGGGTAAAAATTAAGCTAGGGTGGGGATGGGGAGTTGGAGCTGCCCTAGCTAATTTGTAGCCAGGCCTCGCACACCCCAACACCTGCCTTGCTGGCCCATTTCTTCTGCAGCCAGCAAGGCCTCTGTAGCTAATAACAAAGCTCTGGATCAATCCTGAAGGCTGCAGAGGCCTTCAGGAAAGTCTTGCTGGCTGCAGAAGAGGAAGTTCCTTAAGGCCTCTGACAGCAAAAAGGAGGCCGGGGGCAACGCACGCAAGTGAGGTTAGTCAGTGGATGACATCCCCTGAAAATAAGACCTGGTGCCTTTTTTGGTGTTTTAGGGGAAACACGGCATCTTCTGGAGCTACTTCTCAAAAATGTCTTCAAGAAAGTCTACTTGTTAGAGGATTCAAAGCACACCTCTTCCAGTCCTTGATTTCTAAATCAGCCCTCTCTTTGAGGGCTAGAAGCTTAGAGAACAAAATAATATATCGGCAGGAGATGACCAGGCTGAGCTTGAAGGAGGGGTCAAATGCATCATCAGTTTAGAGTCCCTTCACACCCACAAGACATCCAAGTCAAGCCCACGTTGAATTTCTTTGGCTCTTATTTACCGCCAATTTGCTTTAAGTTCAGATTCTTGTGGAGTGCTTCAGCTTGCAATCTGTATATATATAAAAGCGAAAGACCCCTCACGCATCATCACAAAATCTCCAGAACCATAAAGCCTACAAACCTGACATTTGGCACGTAGGTTCCTCTTGGCTTCTATGAACTCACTAAGAAAGGATTTTTTGAAATGACCATCAGAGCATTAGTATTTCCTATATTATTATTATTATTAACACACTCTGATGCTAAGGAGTTGTACTCCCCCTCCCCACCTGGAAAGAAATCTGTTCCAAATGCAAAACACAAGCAGAGGAGTTTTGGTTTCAGTTTCACAGCACCAAGCAGCTTTAGTACAGAACAGTTGAGCTAAGCCACGCCCAGGCTCCTTGCTGTTTCCTTCTTGCTCACACAGCAAATACTGCTTCACTTTCCAAACAGCCTTCAACTCTCTCACACACTGACAGGACGCTAGCCAGATGAATACTGATGGATGCTGGTAGGCAGAGGCAGAATTTTTTTCCCCTTATTTTCCTCCCCAAAAACTAACCCTGATCACATAGTTTCATAGCAAAGCACGAGTATAGAGCTAGTAAACCTATATATTAATCTGAACTGCCTGGATTCCTGAATTTCTGACAAGTGAGAAGGACCCTAGCAATAATGACCAACAAAGACCCAAGGAAGTAAAGATTTCCAGGATGAAAAAATCCACCAATGGCATCTTCCAGACAGGAGTGAGGCTCTGTTGCCGTGCGGGCTATGGTTGCTATGGAGACTGGTACCCCACATCGCCTCCCAGCTGCAACATTCTCCTGGATGCTCCCTTGATCCGCGTCCCCCCAAGGCAGCACATGCTCAATGGCCACTTTGCACCTTTGGGAAGGTACAGGAGGTGACTAGTCAACCATTCAACTCAAGGCGCCGGACGCCCGGCCTCTGACTTGGCAGGAGAGAGAGGCAATGCATGACTGCCCGGCAGCCCCATGCTGGGTAGGCTAATTCACTGTGGTGATGGAGCTGAGAGCAGATGCCCCGAAGAATGTCTCCTTTTAGAACTTGAGACAGGGGAGAAGGACAAGGCCCTCGCGGCAGACATGGCCTATGGAGTCTGAGAACTCATGGTGTTCTGACCCATGCCCTTTTCCGACAAATCAAACACAATTCAAAAAGAACAGAAACCTTGTAATGCTTTTACAAAATAATTAGCTGTGATAAGCCCAAGCCTTTGCCAAACTGTGCGAGACTTGCCAAAAGATAACAGACAAGAAGTAATTTGCAAAATAAGAATCTTCAAATACAAACTCAGGATACTGGAATGTCCACGAGGCTGGAGTTTCAAAACGTCTTTGCCTTCTGCAAAGAAGGTTTAGTTTCACAGCTGGCTTTTATCTTCTTGAAGGAGGGGCCATTACCTTGCAGCCTTACTCCTGAGTCACATGTGCTGTTGTAACTGCTCTTTCCTCTGAGCAATCCTGGGCGCACGCGCCCTTGGTACAGGCTCCTCGGGAACCTCCTCATCACTGCTTCCAGCCCCCCACAATCTCTGAAGGCAGCAGAGCACTCCCTAATGTTCCTGGCCCCTCATCTGAGTCCTCACTCTCCTCAGCCATCCACACCTGCTGCTGGCCAACCACAACACATGGAAAGTGGGAAATGTCTGCCTCCTCCCATCTTTAGAGGTGGTAGAAAAGAGCAGGGCTGTCCAACCTTGGAGACTTGTGGACTTCAACTCCCAGACTTCTCCAGCCAGCCATTCTCCACGATGATGAGCACTGATGAGGTTACCTACTTTGGGTAATGAAACGTCTGTAAGAAAACAACCAAACCCAAAGAGCACCAAGGACTGACAGTGCTCCTCCTTCTCCTTCAGTGTGAGCGGCGTTCGACTTCCTGCCGTCTTCCCCAATGAGTTTCCTTATGAGAATCTTGCAGGGAGCGTTGGAAGTGATGATCATTTGACCCCAGAGGATGAAAGTTTTAGTGATAGCTGTCAATCACATATTGTTTCAAAAAGTCAACAGTGTTTCTTTTTTTTTTTTTTAAAGCATCACTTGAAATTCCTAGAAATGGCCCGATGTGGGTCTTTGCAAGCGTAGGGAAAGGCCAATGCTCATGTGCTTTCCATTTTGCTTGTTATGGCACATACATGTGCAATTGAGTTCTCTGCATTTAGCTTCTTTCAGCTTTTCTCTCTCTCTCTCCCTCCATCTCTCTCTCTCTTTCTTTCTCCCCCCCTCTCTCCCTCTCTCTCTCTCTCTCACTCTGTCTTGATTTTTAAGACCGACAGGATGAAAAAGATAAATTTCTATCATTAAAGTAGTTCTAAAGCGAAAGGAACACATTCCAGTTAAGCAGCATATTAGGTTTCCATTCTTGATCGGATCAGGGCAAGCACCAAAATGAAAAACTCCCCGTTCCCAGAGAGATTCCTAAAGATCTAACAGGCTGGAGCTTTTTCAAAACAAAACAAACCGCTTGTAATGGAAAACACATTACGCCAGGCCAGGAAAGGAGCAACCTATGCAGCCATAAATTCAGAAATCTAGTTATGCTAACGACTTGACCCCTGAAGTGCCAACATTTTTAGTCTGCAACCCACTCACTTTTTTTTTAAAAAGCAAATTCACATTTCCCAGAAATCTGAAATGATGCTTAAAGGAATCACCAAACATAGGCAATCATACACATGCACCAATACTCACAAACTGTGATGACCTAGGGTGGGCTACAAAACCAACACAGTCACAGAAAACAGGTGAAGCCCCTTTTATTCCTTCAGTTTGCTTCCAAGCTCCAAATATTCTTGACAGAAGCCAAAAAAAACTTCCCACACAAACAATTACAAGACAAAGGGAAAAAGCAACACAAACCAGGCAAGATAAGGGCTGGAGGACAGTCCACAGATAACACACACTGGGAAGGACCCAAACTCAGAGAGGAATCATAAACTAGAGATATTTCCATGCTTTGTTTCCAGCGTTTGCCCGTATGCATGTCCCTCCTCTTATCCAGTGGTCACAGCTGCAGCCCATGAAGAGGATCAAGGCCCTCTCCTCCCCAGTAGACCAAGTCTCTCCCTTATCCTCTCCTCCCTGTGTGCCCTAGGATGGAGAGGGGATGGGCCTGGGTCCTCCTCTGACTGCCCAGCCGGCCTCTGCCCTTCCCCAGCCTCCTCCACAACCTCCGGAGCCACACTTCCACTCCCTGTTCCTCCTCTCCCTCAGAGTCCGACTCTAACAAGGGCATGACAGGTGATATCATTATTATTACCTTTATTGTCAGAGTACAACATGTGTACAATGAGATTGGCTGAGCCTCCCTTCATGCACACCCCCAACACAACTCACAGTGAGGACAGAAGTCCCTAACCCAGTCCCAATCTTACTACACTAGGTGACCTTGTTGCACAATGCGCCGGCCCTGCAAGTCTATCATACTATGTTGACATGAAGTTATTATATCATGGCCCTGGGATGTTGCAAGCATCATATATATGCCTCTGCCGGTTACCAACCACCTGAAAATTTTGATCACGTGATCGTGGGGATGCCATGTCAGTCATAAATGCGAGGACCAGTAGGAAGGCACTTTGTTCAGTACTTCAAACTTCAAACTTTACTAAACGAATCATTGAGAGTTGAGGGCTACCCACCAGTAGTGGGATTCAATATTTTTTTACTACCAGTTCTGTGGGCGTGGCTTGGTGGGTGTGGCTTGGTGGGCATGGCAGGGGAAGGATACTACAAAATCCCCATTCCCTCCCCACCCCACTAACCTCCTTTCCAGCTCTGTTCTCCTGTGCAGGGCAACCAAAGACCCAGCCCATCAGCTGTGGGCGTGGCTTGGTGGGTGTGGTGTTCTGTGGGTGTGGCTTGGTGGGCGTGGCAGGGGAAGGATACTGCAAAATCCCATTCTCTCCCGAGCCCACTAACCTGCTTTCCAGCTCCGTTCTCCTGTGCAAGGCAACAAAGAAGACACAGCCAATCAGCTGGGACTCAGGAGGCAGAGAATAGATGGGGGTGGGGCCAGTCAGAGGTGGAATTTGCCGGTTCTCCAAACTACTCAAAATTTCCGCTACTGGTTCTCCAGAACCGGTCAGAACCGGCTGAATATCACCTCTGCTACCCACAATGGCCAATCCCCTCATATTCTGCCTGTTTGGAGCTTTTTGAACCTCACTATCAGGGGGAAAAACATTCTTCTTTTGGAATCTAATGAAGACATGAAAGAGCAACTCAATCCTTCAACGTCCCCTTTTAAGGCCGCAGGGTCAAAACAATATCCCACGATGGTCGCAGCGTAAATGCAATGCCTATTTAAAAATAATAATAAATTGACTTGGCTTGTTTGACCTGCAGATATCCAATCCTGGAGGGCAAAATGCAGGGTATGTTACGGCATGTGTGATACACACTCAAGGAAAAGCAGGCGAAGTTTATTCTCCCATCTACTCACAGCTACCATCTTGACTTTTTCGACCCTATAAACCTCGAGCGAAGAAAATTTAAGAAGCCCGAAAAGGGTCCAAGTCAGCTTCCTTCCAGCCCCGGCAACAGGAGCTCATCCCGAGGGGCTCTCGGCTGCGAATTCATGCTGGTTTTATTTAATAAACAGTGACAGATTAAGTCCACATTTGCAAAGGCAGAACAGAGATGCGGGAAGGAGATCAGAAAGGTCCACCGAGCTGTCAGCTTTCAAAAGATGTAAAGCATTAACGGGCCCGATGCAAAAAAAAAAGAAGGAACGAAAGAAAAGCATCTGCAAGAAAAGAAAGTTTGTTTTGAGTTGGGCTGCTGTTGAATAACTAAATCCGGGGCAGATGCTTGGAGGTTTGTGGAGAAGACAAAATATCAGCGGCGGCACGGCGCTCGCTTGGCACAAGCCCTCTCCGCAGGTACCTGGACGGTGAGGTGGGAATTGAGCCTCACCTTTTAAAGACTTCTCTCCTTGGGAACCTCGGGCGAGGAGGAGAGAGAGGGGGGGAGAAAGAGAGAGAGAGAGCCAGAGCCAGAAACAGACAGACAGAGAGGGAAAGAGGGAGAGAGAGGAGAGAGGAAGGGAGAGAGAGAGAGAGGAGACAGACAGACAGAGAGGGAGAGGAAGAGAAGGAGAGAGGGGAGAGAG
>CM019162.1:23052332-23198771 GCA_009733165.1 Naja naja
AGAGAGAGAGAGAAAGAGGGAGAGGAGACAGACAGACAGAGAGAAAGAGAGGTCTGACACACACACACACACACACAGAGCTAAGATGAAAGGCCTGCAGAAGTTCAAAGGGTCAGTTCCTTTTGGAAAATTAAAAGGGAAGAGACTGCAAGGCAAGGAGCTTTGATGGTTTGCTGCAAAAGGCCGAGCCCGGATTCAGAAGAAGGAAGAGCAAGAGTGGTGAGCAATGGAATAGAGATCCTGCAAGGGGCACAGGCTGGCTGGCTGGCTGGCTGGTTGGCTCTACTTCAGGGGCAGAACACATGTGTGCTATGCGGTGAAAGTTCTTCCACTGAGTTGGTTTTGGTAGCTGATCCGTGGTCAGGTTGGAGCAGGACACAAATCAAGCCAAGAGCTGCGTTTTAGCCTGTAAGGCACCAGGCTAGAAACCAGGAGACCATGAGTTCTAGTCCTGCCTTGGGCCTGAAAATGACTGGATGATTTTGAGCCAATCACCAGGAGACTGTGAGTTCTAGTCCCGCCTTAGGCATGGAAGTCAACTGGACAACTTTAGCTCAGATCTTTCTCATTCCAGTCCAGTCCCACCTCACAAGGTTGTTGTGGGCCAAACAGGAGGAGGATGAAGAAGCATTAGATATGTTTGCCCCTTGGAGTGATTGATAAAGGTGGGATATGAATAAAAATAGATCGCTTTTTGAGAATGGTGGAGTTTCATACTTCAAATTTAAGAGCCTTGGTGGCTCAGGCTGTTAATTGCCTGCACTTAAGTTCCAGCTGCCTACAACTGCTGTAGGCTCGAATCCCACCAGGCTCAAGGTTGACTCAGCCTTCCATCCTCTCGGGGTAGGTAAATTGAGGACCCAAGATTGTTGGGGGCAATAAGCTGACCTTGTAAAAATGCCGCTTAGTAATAAGCAGGCATATACAATGGAATGAAGGCTATTGCTGAGCACATTGGGTTGTATCCCAGAAATTGTAAGCCGCCCTGAGTCTCCGGAGAAGGGGGGCATATAAATGTAATTTTTAAAAAAATTATTTTTCTACTTGGAAGTCAAGCCGCTTTCCTTAGCTGGGTCTCCCCATTGCCTGGAAGCCTTGGAAAGTGCCCCTTCCTGCAGTTCAGCTGTGCACACACACACACACACACACACACACACACCCCTGCAAAGAGCAAGGGTTCAAATACAGCCACAGCAGCACCCTGGACTTGATAGGAGTTTCCAAAAGTGCTGATATTAAAAATTACATGCCTGCCCGTTATATAAGGCAACCGGACAGTTAACTGGTGGGAAAATCTTGTTCTTCAATCCAAAGCTTGCCCTCAATTAAATTTTGGCATGCTGCAGATCTCAATGCTAGGTAGCAAATACCTTTGGACATTTTCTTTTATGAAGAAAATTAAGAAAGAGGGGGGGATTGGATTTTAAGCTCTCTCCCATAATCCTCTCCTCTTTTTTTATTTTTTATTTAGTCTGTTCTCTCTCTTTCTCTCTCTCTCTCTCTCTGTGTCTCTCTTTTTCTCTCCCCGTCTTATTTTTTTAATCAAGTTCAACAGCCCAAATTTCTTCCCGGCTAGATGTTGCCAGGCCTTTCAATTATTCTCTTCTTTGACCTTGTTTAAATGAACTTTAAAATTGACGCAGTCAACCTGAAAGGGTCCCATACGGGAGGCCCCAGCCGAACGTCACTAAAATTATTTATTCTCTTATTTTCACTTTCAGAACTATTCCGGTGAATAACATCAAGTATTAATCCACATTAATAGGCACACTGCCTTCCCTTCCCCTCACGAAAGAGACAAATAATAGGTTAAAGCTAAACCAGGGCAGTGTTTCTTTCTTTTATATATATATATATAATAAGTTTTATTAAATGTTCACCTTTAAAAACAAATTCTATATACATTTTTTGCAGTTGTTTGTGACATCGATTATTCCAATCTCCTGTATATACAGAGCTGGGTGTTCCTGCCTCATTTTAATCTGTTAAAAAAGAGCATATATTTTATAAAATGTGCATTTTGCAAAGTCCCAAAAGAAACTCCTGGCATTCCTAAGATCTGTTTGCAATGGTGTGCACCACAAGTGCACAGGGAACTGAGTTATCTCAATAAACCATGGTTTTGAGCCAACTTCAAAACTGAAGTTGAAATGGAATCTTTTCTTAAATATTTTTTTTAAAGGAAAAAAATATGTTCTTTGGAGGCAAACCAATTAGGCTCTGGTTCACACAGAGCAAGGGATGTACCTGTAACCTGGTTTTCTTCCTTAGCTTTCTGCTTTTTATTTACTTGTTTATTTGACTTACTGTGGGCAGCCAGAACAACCCCAAATCAATTGATCGTGGAACGAAAGGACCCAAAGTTGTCATTCTTTGTCATAGCTAGACTGAAATTATCCGACTTCAAAGACACGGATAGGAAGATGGCAAGGCTCGGTGAGAAAAGATCTCAGTGCTGCTAAAAGATGGAAAGAAAGAGGAAAAGAAAAATAGGAGATGGGTCCAGGTACCGCGGCAATGGGAACGCAAAAGTTGGAGGAGGTGAAGCTTAGAGATACTTTTCCCGATTTCTAGATCTTCCCATCCTGGAGAAAAATCTGTCTCTAGGGTTGATAAGTCAACCAGTACAGATTTAACATATAATCAGAGTTGGAAGGGACCTTGTAGGTCATCTAGTCCAACCCCCCACCCAAGCAGGAGACCCTACACCCTTTCTGACAAATGACAGTCCAATCTCTTCTTGAAAGTCTCAAGTGATGACGCTCCCACAACTTCCAAGGGCAGTTTCTGTTCCATTAGTTGATTGTTCTCACTGTCAGAAAGTTTGTCCTTATTTCCAGGTTGAATCTCTCCTTGTTCAGTTTCCATCCACTATTCCTTGTCTGGCCTACAGGTACTTTAGAAAATAGTTTGACCCCCTCCTCCTCTCTGGGGCAGCCCCTCAAATATTGGAAGATGCTCTCCTGTCTCCCCTGGTCCTTTTCTTCACCAGACTAGCCAGGCCCAGTTCCTGCAACCGTTCTTCATATGTTTTAGCCTCCAGTCCCTTCATCATCCTGGTTGCTCTTCTCTGCACTTTTTCTAGAGCATCAACAACTTTTTTTATAATGTAGTGACCAAAACTGGATGCAGTACTCTAGGTGTGGTCTTACTAAGGCTTTATAGAGTGGTGTTAGCACCTCACTTGATCTTGAGCGAATCCCTCTGTTAATGCAACTCAGGGTTGCATTGGCTTTTTGCTAGCTACACGGCTGCCACACACTGCTAGCTCATATTTAACTGGTTGTCCACTAAGACTCCAAGATCCCTCTCCCAGTTACTGCTATTAAGCCTGGTTTCATCCAGTCTGTATGTGTCCTTTTGGTTTTTCTTGCCTAAGTGTAGGACTTTACTTTTCTCTACTTTGAATGTCATTTTGTTAGATATGGCCCAGGGTTCTTGTCTGTCAAGATCCATCTGGATTTTGAGCCTATCTTCTTGGGTGTTGGCTATCCCTGCCAGCTTAGGACTTAAAAGGCACAGACTCCATCAGGCTAAATTAGAATGGCTTGGCTTGAGGCAGCCCGTCGGTCCCACCGAATAAATAAATAAATACGTCTAGCCAACCTTGGTTAATCTCAAAAGGTTAAGCAGGGTTGGATCTTAAGGAGTGGGAGGTGATTGGGACAGTCTTCAGCTGAAGTCTAGACTGAGAAATCAAGGCCACCGTCAATCTCTTGAAGAAAGTCAACCACGAGCCATTTCCATACGTTGCCCTCAAACTACCTGGATCTTCTCTTTGAAGCACCTCCTGCCCACCACTTCTGCATTGTCTCCCTTTGGTTCTCTTTTAGCCATGTTACCTCTCTCGTTTTTTTTTATAACTTGCTGCCTTCCCACCACAATGGGCTCAACAGGAAGCCTATTACCAGCAGTTCCCTACAAACTTCATTAAGTCAATTACGGAGGGAGCCCATCAGCATTTTCTCGGCAATTAGTCTCAAAACACTTCACTCTCCCCTAATATAATGGAGCAGATGCAACTGTAGACAAAAAACCCATGTTGCCATGAAATAGATCTCAGCTCATGTATTAAATCTTGTGGGGAGGGAGGGAGGGAGAAGGAATGGCAGAAGGAACAGCCCTCAACTGTCACCGTCGGCCCCCATTCCAAACTCCAAGTGAGAGAATACATGGAGTACCTGGACGTCTCTGTAAGCTGTTTGGTGAACCATCTGAAGATCCTTCATTTCAAAAAAAGAAATGTACCCTTCCCTTGTGGGGAAGGGGGGATGTGGACGCCATGAGGGCGTCATAACCAGAGCAGGAAGCAGGAGGTCAAGCAAAGGCAGTTGAGTTGCCTTCAGACAACACACTTCACTTAAAAGTTTCTAGACAGTTGTTGTCACTATCCTGATCTCCGTTTATTTCCTTGGACTTCTCCTGTTCTTAGCCTTCCATAGCCAGGAGTGTATGGTTCACGTTTTACTGAAAATGGGTTAATTCAGTAATTATGGGAAAGGTGGAATGGCGTGTCCATTCCTTTTGGTCTACAACCGTCTCTGGAGGTGAGTTTTTCGCCCAAATGTACAATGGTCACTCATCTTACGCAACAACTCTGGTTGGCCAACATGCATAGATAAAAGCACAATATGGAATGTAAACCCTGACAGGTCCGGGCCAAAATATCAGCCAATTCTTTAGCCCACAACCAGCTTTGCGTCCATGGAAGCTCACAACTTTTCAGTTTTGTCTGAAATGGTATAGGGTTTCCTGCCTGAGCAGTGGGTTGGACTAGAAGACCTCAAAAGTCTCTTCCGACTATTATTCTATTCTATTCTATTCATTCCTTATTCTATTTCCTCGATTCTATTCCATTCCATTCCATTCCATTCCATTCTATTCTATTCTATTCTATTCTATTCTATTCTTTCCAATATTTATTCTATTCTATTCTATTTTATTAAATTTGATTTGATTTTATTCTTCAGAGAGTAATTAGGACTGCAGAAAAAAACAATGGCTACCAACCTGTCTTCCATCGAGGACCTGTATAATGCTTGAATCAAAAAGAAGGCTGTGAAAATATCTACAGACCCCTCACATCCTGGGCATAAACTGTTTCTACTCCTTCCCTCAAAATGGCTATAGAGCCCTGCACACCAGAACAACGAGACACAAGGGGAGTTTTCCCCCGAATGCCATAACTCTGCTAAACACATAATTCCCTCAACACTGTCCAACTATTTATAAAGTCTGCAGTACTATTACTATTAATATTCCAATCACTCCTTATCACCTGTCCCCTCTCACTTGTGATTGTATGACTGTAACTTTGTCGCTTGTATCCTTACGATTTATATCGACTGTTTCCTGGTATAATTTGATTGCTTATTGTACCCTGTGAGTATTATTACTAAGTGTTGTACCTTATGATTCTGGACTCTTGACGAATGTATCTTTTCTTTTATGTACACTGAGAACATTTGCACCAAGACAAATTCCTTGTGTGTCCAATCACACTTAGCCAATAAAGAATTCTATCTATCTATCTATCTATCTATCTATCTATCTATCCATTCTATTCTATTCTATTCTATTCTATTCTATTCTATTCTATTCTAGATACAATTCAAGAGATGAGCAACCTGAGGCCCGTTGGAAAGTAGATTTCAAACATAAATAAATGTATCCCATGCACACAATACAACCACATTGTTTTCATTTTGAAGGCTATTTTAAATCCTTTTTTAATTGTTGAATCTATGTATGTGCATGCATGCCTATGGGCCTTCACAGCCCTATTGCTTTGCCCCTCCGCCAAAAAATATAGTCCCATTTCTCATGTGATCCCTGGGGGAAATTAATTGCCCAGCCCTACTTGAATGAAATAGGGATTCTTTCCATTGGAATATATATATATATATATAAGACTGAATATATCTCCCATTTAAGACCGAAATGAAAGCGCATGGCAGCCGGAATGTTCATTGATGAATAGCTTTAATTATTGGTGGTGTATATTTAATAGGCAGGGGTGCTCTTTGAACACATGCCTAGGGTGCTGAGCAGGAAACGGCTTAAAAATAAGCATTTCAAGATCAAACACCTATGAATCTTGCTGATCATGTTTGTCTTAAGACAGCTTGCTTTGTTTCGTAATGATTTAGAGATTTGTTTTAAAGAGGAAACAGATCGTCTAGTGCTTCCCCCTGAGTTGATGGACGTGCCTTCTAAATAATTCATCTGTAAATAAAATTATAAAATCCTATTCTCAGTTCACAATTCCATGCGGGAAGGAGGGGATGAAAATATATCACCTTTTTCTGCACCTTCTCTACCTTGGTTGATTGCAGTAGGAGTAACTGCGAACAAAATGTGTGGGGTTTGGGGACAGGTTGGTATCTTGGTACATTCCTGAGAAGATGACCTATTATATATTTTTCTTGCTCAAAGTCAAGACTTCTGGCAATGCCGTTGGCCACCAAAGCTTCAGGTTTCAGGCTAAGCATGATGAACGACCAAGGATGGAGTGGGTGACCTTGTAAATGTTAGGTCAAGTAGAGTTGGCTCTAATTTCACAGTCAAAACAGCAAAGAGACTTGGACATGAGACAAGACAGCAATGAGAATTCCTAAATAACAAGACAGAGGCCCCTGGAAATGAGCTGCCTGCTTAGAGAAGGCAGAAAAAGCATTAGCAAACTTTTCCTTTAAAAATATACAAGGCAAAAAAGTAATAGTTTGTGGAATTAGCAGAATAGGAAGGCAAGCTCTGGAGATACAAAAGAAGAAATAGGCAATCAGAGCGGAAGGAGGCCAGGAGATCCCGGAATGATAGATCTGTTAAAGGGACTAAAATCTAGATTATTCAAATATTCCCAGAGGTATTGATCTCAGGGGTTTTTTGGAGACTGTCATGGTAACTTGAAATCAAAGTTCAGCACTAGAGATTATTGTTATTTTGGATAATTAACACCAGAAGAAGGATGTGGTCATCCACGCTGGCAAATTGTAAAGCAACAGCTGTTGCAATATTGCAGGAAAGCAGATCAATCAACAGCTTCATACACGGATTCTTAACTGCTGGTTCCTTCATCCTTGGGAGTAGTGCAAACTTTGTCCTTTAGATCAGTTTTCTCAACCTGGGTGGTTTTAAGATAGATAGACTTCAACCCCCAGAAGATACATGAATTTCAATTTCCAGAAGATAGGTGGGTTTTAATTTCTAGAAGACAGGTGGATTTCAATTCTCAGAAGATAGAGGGACTTCCATTTTCAGAAGATAGATGGACTTCAATTTCCAGAAGATAGGTGGACTTCAACTCCCAGAAGATAGGTGGGCTTTAATTTCTAGAAGACAGGTGGATTTCAATTCTCAGAAGATAGGTGGACTTCAATTTCCAGAAGATGGGTGGACTTCAACTCCCAGAAGATAGGTGGGCTTTAATTTCTAGAAGACAGGTGGATTTCAATTCTCAGAAGATAGGTGGACTTCAATTTCCAGAAGATGGGTGGACTTCAACTCCCAGAAGATAGGTGGGCTTTAATTTCTAGAAGACAGGTGGATTTCAATTCTCAGAAGATAGAGGGACTTCCATTTTCAGAAAATAGATGGACTTCTATTTCCAGAAGATGAGTAGACTTCAATTTCCAGCTCTGTCCCTGGGGAGTTTCGTGTGAGTTGTAGCATCATCATATATAGTTTACCTGGCGATATCATGGTAAATCTCTTGTCCCTCTTTCCTCCTCTAAGACAGACACACCAATATGCTTACCCACAAAAACCTGAACCAACGTCAAATAGCCAAGTTGCTGTGTGAATCTCCTACAAGGTCTTTAACTAATCTGGTTAAGGGATCACAGTGTAAGGACGACTGGATCCTAGTGAACTTCTGACCTGCTTGTCAACTTTTGATGATACTGCTCAGCACGAGGATTGAATACATAAAGACTTATTTCCAGCCCTTGAAGATGGGTAGGACTTATGAAGACAATGTGGGCCTTAGGCTGAAATTTCAATGAAGCCTTGTGGTCAAAGAGTTTCTGCTTCTTGAGTAAGTTCTGTTCTCCTAATTTTACCCTGACTCCAGCAATTGTAGCAGAGCTCTTACAGAGTTCTGGTTTAATAGACCTGTAACCTGGAGCAATTTAGTGGTTAAAATTCTCTTGCTCAGAAAAAGGACATCTCCATTGCATCAGGATCAGCCTCAAAACCAAAAAAACCTCTTGATGACATTAGAACCTACATCTTGCCTGTGAAAAATTGCAACCACAGGTCCCTGGCTCCCTGAAGTAATAATGATGGCCCTTTAGAGAAGAAACAGCAAATGTTAAGAACCTTTGGCCCTTTTCCTCCTGCAAGCTATGTGCACAAGCTAATGGACCAAAAAGTCAAGATGGTGGACTTTTCAAACCACATGTTGAAGATAGCCCTGGACATTTTGCTCCTATCTCAGGAAGAAGAGGAAGAAGAAGGAGAAGGAGAAGGAGAAGAAGAAGGAGGAGGAGGAGGAGGAGGAGGAGGAGGAGGAGGAGGAGGAGGAGAAGAAGAAGAAGAAGAAGAAGAAAAAGGAGGAGGAAAGAAGGAGAAGAAGCAAAGTTGGAGCCACCAAATGAAGAAGAAGAAGAAGAAGAAGAAGAAGAAGAAGAAGAAGAAGAAGAAGAAGAAGAAGAAGAAGAAGAAGAAGAACAACAACAACAACAACAACAACATCAACAACAACAACAGCAGCAGCAGTAGCTGCCAAGAAAATACCCTAGAAAGCCACCTAAACCCAACAATGCCAACAACACAAATCATGGATGGATTCCAACATCACAAACCCAACCCTCTGTTTAGCACGGACATTACAAGAGGCGGGACACGCACCGTTATCACCCTCCCTGTCAATTTGGGTCCCGTTTCCAGCCTTATGTTCTCAGACTAAAGAGGCCTTGTGCTCCCCCTCCCTCCCTCCCTCCCTCCCTCCCCCTCAACCGAGCGTAGCAAATTCACCGGTGTTAATACAGCTGCAATAAATACGTCTGTCGGGTCGGAATGGGAACGCTGGCACAAAGTGTTACTGTTTGCGTTTGATGGATTTCCCCTGGCTGGGAAGACCCCTGAAAACAGATGGTTGGCAGACTTCACCGTCCTCTGAAACAGAAGAAAACGATCCAGAAGCTTGGCCGTAAAACAGGGGGGGGGGAGAAAAGAAAAGAAAAGAAAAAAGAAAGGAAGAAAAGAACACTGCCGGTGCACACCGGGGTCAACGCTGCTTTGACACAAGATTGATGAGATGTTTTTCCTTCTTTTCAGTTAAGTGTTCGTGACCAATGGGGGGTCTGGACACTTGAACTTGGGCGGGGTGTGTAATTGGCATTGTTGATCGGAATGCCCATTAACAACGTTGAGGGATCGGGGCCCAGGCCAGTGGTTCTTCTCCGTTGTCAACATCCCAGTCTTCCAATGCCCAGACGGAAAAATAATGCCGATCCAAATCCCTGTTGGATGCAAGAAAGGAAACGGTGCGATCCGAAGATCGAAGAACAACGTCGCTGGAAAAGATTGTGGCAGTGATCTCATCGCCGACATCTCTTTGCCAAATTCAAGGTCAACTTTCCTGCCCCCCCAAATGTAAACATGGAACAATGTAAGTGTACTAAGAAACCTCTTAGGGGAATGGCTTAAATTTCTTAAGGTCTACGTAGATTCTCAACCATCCAGGTCATGGTTGTCCCAAAGATGCTTCTCCAGAAGGCAACTGGACATTCTTGGTTTTTTTTTTTCCTCTTTGAAAACATTTTAATTCTCATCCAAGAAGCTTCTTCAGTTCTTTAGCTGAATTAAAATGAATGTTCATGGCTTTAATAGGCGTATCCACCTGTTAAAGATCATAGAATCTTCTGTTCCTTTCAAAACAGTCACGCAATCTTCAGAATAAGGACTTCACTCATAAAAAAGATCCCGACAGGACATTAAATAGAGGAGTTTGGGTTTATAAACCTTCAAAACTCATTGCGGGTTCACAATCTAGAACAGGGATCGGCAACCTTAAACACTCAAAGGAGCCATTTGGACCCACTTCCCACAGAAAAGAAAACACCGGGAGCTACAAAAAACCTTCCCGTTGCCTGACTATTTTCTCAACTGCCACAAAACTAGCATATGTGGTTGAAATAAACATTGTTTTCTTCTGAAACTTTTCTTTTCTTGGATTTATCCATGATTGGCCTACCAGGGGTCAAAAAGCTTAATAAATCGTGTGCCGGCACATTGGTGGTTGTGATGCATATTTTGAGTGACAGGGAGCCGCAGCGGACGGATGCTGCTCTGGAGCCACATGCGGCTCCAGAGCTGTGGGTTGCTGACTCCTGATCTGAAGAATCCAGCTACTACCCCTGCAAATGTTGCAATCTCGTCAGGTCCCCCAAACATCTCCCAAATGTTCTACATGAACACCATCCAGTCATAAGACCTGGTGGATCTCATAGGATTTCAAGCTTTTTTCAGATGACATGTTGGGGTCCCAGTTGATGGGGGGGTACCTCAATCCCAAATCTGAAGGGCTTTGAAGAGCTTGACAAGTGAAAAGACCACGCTGGAAAACAAATCGGGAGGTTCGATGGGAAGGGAGGTTTGGAAATCCAAGATCAGAAGGAGGGAAGTGCAAAATGATATTCCTCCCGATTTCACGCATGACTCAAATAGTGAGCATAAAAGCTCAGTGTGTTACATTTGATCAGAAAAACACGGTTCTCTTAATTTTAGCCGGTTTCCTTTAAACAGATTTTACACGAAAGATAAGCCTTAGCTAGTGCGAGTGTCAAAAATCCCACGCTTCTAACACTCTGAGTATAGAAGGTGAGGTGCGGGAGACGAGATGCCATGTGTGTTGTTCTGGAATACATTTACTTATTTACAGAACCATCAGAGGGGCAGCAGTTGTGTCTCACACGCTAGCAAATTGTAACAGATGACAAGAACACAACCCGATAATCAGCTGGGGGGGGGTTGTCTGTTTTTGCAACTGCTCCATCCTCCCAAGACAACTGGAATCCCCATGGCGGCCTGTGCCAGGATCGTCCTCTCTTCCTTCCGGCCCTGATCCCCTTGGATAGGACAGGAGGTTCAAAGGCCATCTTCTCAGCCATCCATCTTCAAGGACGTTCCAAATGACATGGACCTCACAGTGGTTTTCCCATTCTTCTGAAACCCAAAGAATCTCTCTGTTATCTTCTGAAACTTTTCTTTTCTTGGATTTATCCATGGTTGGCCTACCAGGGGTCGAAAAGCTTAATAAATCGTGTGCTGGTGGGAGTCGCACATTGGTGGTTGTGATGCATATTTTGAGTGACAGGGAGCCACAGCAGAGGGATGGAAGAGCCACATGCGGCTCCAGAGCTGCGGGTTGCCTCCAAAGCTGCGGTCAGGAAGCTTTGGGGCTTCTCAAGTAATGTGTTGATGTCTCAAGCTGTCCCACTACAATGCCCAACATTCACAACCATCAAGGGTGGTTTTCATTCATGGCACATTTTGAAAAAGAAATTAATAGCTAAAATACACAGAAATCTTCCATGGTCTACGGAGATTCTCAACCATCCAGGACCTGGTTGTCCCAAAAGTGCTTTTTTTCAAGAGGCAACTGGACTTTCTGGTTTCTTCTTTGAAGACGTTTGCTTCTCATCCAAGAAGCTTCTTCAGCTCTGATCTTCCATGGCCTTCTCTTCACCCCACATGGCCTTGGTCTACTCAAGTAATGTGTTTGTCAGGATTCCAGCAGTTACCCCAATTAAATCATGAGTCTTGAGCCAAACTTCCAAAACTTCAAAAGATTTATTGGGAGTTAACATGCCAGCACTGCCTGGGTGTAGCCGACTCTGAGACACATCATTCATTGTCACCCTTGACCCTGGTTTTCCCCCCACTCCCTGGGTGTATCGTAATTCATCTTCTCCAATGGGACACATCCATAGCCAAGAGTCATCAATCATACTCTTCAGTTAGAATTTGGCACTGCAGAAACTTCAGTCACCTAGTTATTATCTTTGAAAACTATTTATGGAATGCACTTTCAATTTCCAAGCTGCCGCACTGCTCTTTCCCCCCTCCCTTTCTGTTGGCAACTCTAAAAAGACCATAGAAGTGTTGATTGTCAAGCTATCCCACTACAATGCCCATCATCCATGCCCATCATGGTGACTTTAATTCGTGGCACATTTTGAAAAAGAAGCTGGATGTAGCCAGCTTATCCTAAGTACACAGAAATGCCAATATTTTATGGCTGAATTAATTAATTAATATTTCATATTTCTTAACTGCCCATCTCCCTCGGATTTCACAGTACATAAGATGTAAAACAGTGAACATTATGTCAAGAATAGGAAATCAGGAGATCCAGGCATTTCAAATAGAATATAATAGAATTCTTTATTGGCCAGGTGTGATTGGACACACAAGGAATTTGTCTGGTGCAAATGCTCTCAGTGTACATAAAAGGAAAGATACATTCATCAAGAGTTGAGAATCATCAGGTACAATACTTAATAGTAGTTATAGGGTACAAATAAGCAATCAAATCATACTAGGAAACAGTCAATATAAATCATTAGGATACAAGCAACAAGGTTACAGTCATACAGTCATAAGTGGGAGGAGATGGGTGATAGGAACGATGAGAAGATTAATAGTAATAGTAATGTAGACTTAGTAAATAGCTGGACAGTGTTGAGAGAATTATTTGTTTAGCAGAGTGATGGCGTTCAGGGGAAAAACTCCCCTTGTGTCTAGTTGTTCTGGTGTGCAGTGCTCTATAGTGTCGTTTTGAGGGTAGGAGTTGAAACAGTTTATGTCCAGGTTGTGAGGGGTCTGTAGATATTTTCACAGCCCTCTTTTTGACTCAAGCATTATACAGCTCCTCAATGGAAGGCAGGTTGGTAGTAATTGTTTTTTCAAATGAGTATTTGAAAAAATGAGTATAAAGTATAAAGATTTATTTCAAGCTTAAGGTGTCTATAAGAATCTGAACTACTAACGGTCCAAGCTAATTGGTGGTAGGGAAGAGTCGATGGAATTCAAGGTGGGCTGGACTTAGATCTCTGGTGGGCACGATGGGACTCCAAACCGATAACACACTTGACTCTTCCCTCCCTCTGGCTCTGTTACCTCCTACACGTACCACCCTGGATAAAATTACAACTTGTGTTTAAATAGGGGTGGGGCTTGGATCCCATTGGTTGCAGTTGCCATCTTGATTTCCTTTTAACCTCTTTCAGCAGATATCTCTACAAGGAGGGGTTTTAACTACCCAAGCCAATTGTTTTATCATTATCCTGATTCTTTTTAAGGCACAGAAAAAGAAATCAGCCCATTTATCAATGTGGACGACAAAACAAGCGCAAACCTTCATTCATTCTTCTAGCATGTCTGATATTTTGTCTCAGGAAACATAAAACTATGTTGGTAAGATTACCTTCGCAGGCAAAATTATTACCAATTTTTCTTGAGCTCTCCCCATGTTAATCTATTAACTATTACCCTAATATCTTCACAATATTGTAATGTGCCTGTTTAGCAGCTTTACGGTATTAATAAGAAAATCCAACTAAGCTATTCGGGAAAAAGGAATATAGAGCTTTAAAAGAGCTTTAAGGGTTTTTTTGGGGGGGTGGTTAGGGCCCAGACCTGAAATTCACTTAAAATGGCAGTGAGAATTAATATTTGAGGATCTCACCAAAGCTTTAAGTGGGTTTTTCTAAAGCAACAGGGGGTAAGGGTATTATCCCCCATCGTTCCTGTAGGGAAAAGATCTTTGCAAAAAGATTTGTCTCGCGGGAGAAAAGCTGTACAGTCCCAAACATATATAATATTTTCCTTGTCTTTGTCACTGAACGACACACACACACACTGTTCGGCCGTGGGAGGGGTCGAAACAGAAGTTTTCATCAGAGGAGATGAGCTACGGAGTTTGCACAGCAGTCCATTTCTAGAGCCAAAAATAAATTTAGAACAAAAGTCCAAGGTCTTTGTTGGTGCTCACCAGCATCCAGCGCAGCTAGTGGCAGTCTCGGACAGTGCATCGGAGGCAGAGATGGGGCCAGGGCAGTCCAACAGTTATCTGCTACTTTGGAGTCGGAGATCAGTGGGGCAGAAGAACAGCTGGAGCCTGTTCCCAGTGTGTGCATGCACAGAGCTGCCAGGAGAAGGGAACAGCTAAGGAACAAGGATCGACTCAGGAATAAAGGTTCAGGTGGACAGTGAATGGCCCCTCCCATAGGAGCGAAAGGGGAGTGGGGTTTGCAGGAGACAATTAGTTCCGTTCATGAGGGCGAAGATCTGTTTCTGACTCCTTGCCGAGTAATTGCTGCTGCAGCATGGCGTTTGGAAGATATTGGCCTGGCAACTCCCCAGCCTGATCAAGGTCTGTCATCGTGCAACCTCGTGAAAGACTGTTTGCCGGAACTTTGCCGGAGAGGAATTCACTTTAACCTAAAGAAAAGGGGTTTCATCGGGACGAGGAGTCGGCTTCATGGTCTTGGGAAGGTCTAGGTCTCCTCAGATTTGCTGGCAGTGTGTAACCTTTCCTGCTAACTTTTCCAGAGGCCTTAGGAAACCAGAAGGGTGCACCATAAAGCGCAGGAAACCTCTTGAACGGGCTATGGCTGGGTTGGAGGGGTTGACAGGTGTAACAGCGCAGAATCACAGAGTTGGAAGGGACCTTGGAGGTCTTCTAGTCCAATCCCCTGCTCAAGCAGGAAACAAAGGATAATCAGCTGATCCTGTCTACTCCTCCAGAATCTGTGGGGGTGGGGGGTTTCCCTTCCCCGTTTCATCATCTTATATTTTCATTGTCCTGGATGCTCCTGGAATTTAAGGCAGGGAAGAAAATGGCCAGGGTGAAAATTAACTGCCTTGCTTAGCAATGAAAATCCTGGCCCAGAATCTTGCTCGTAAGTCAAGGACTACCAAGAGACGACAAGGGCTTGCAGTGGTTAGAATGCAGTATGGCAGGCTAACTCTGCCTACTGCCATCAGTTTGATGCTCACCAGTTCAGGGTCGACTCAGCCTTCCGTCCTTCCGAGGTTGGTAAAATGAGCACCCAGATTGTTGGGAGGCAAGAGGCTGACTCAGTAACTGCTTAGAGTGGAAACACATCTCCTTCCCACCCAATTCATCTTTTAGCCTAGCCCATTATATCCAAAAAAATATAAATTTTTGTGAACTGCAGCCCAGTTCATCAGACCCCATGACTACGAGGGCTCCCCCAAGCTTATGCCTTTTCATAAGATTGGTGAGTTTTAAAAGGTGCCACAGACTTCTCTTGATTTATGGCTGGTCTTAAAAGCTAACTAACTACTCCTGTAATCCTTTCCTTTTTGGCCAGCGGCCAGCACCTCTGGCCAGAGCGAACTAATCTTTACAAGGAGCTCACATGTCAATGTCCCAAAATAAAACCCGGGTGATGCCCGCAGCCAGCTGTCTGCCAGGAATTCAGTCGTAATAAGAGAGTTGCTTTGCTCCGTTTGTAGGATGCGGGGGAGGGAAATCAGGGTGAAAATATCCTTTAGATTAGAATATGTGCAATCTATTCCCATCTAGGAGGATTCAGCAGAAGGAAAGACATAAAGCGAAGTGAAACTTGAAATATTTTATATTTTTAAAAAACGCAGCACAAAGCATTAATAGAATGGATGGCTCTTCGTTTGGCTTGCAGATATTAACAATGATAGCAGTCTTCCAATATTTGAGGGCTGCCCCAGAGAGGAGGGGGGGTCAAGCTATTTTCCAAAGCACTTGAAGGCCAGACAAGGAATAATGGATGGAAATTGAACAAGGAGAGATTCAACCTGGAAATAAGGAGAAATTTTCTGACAGGGAGAACAATCAACCAGTGGAATAGAAATTGCCTTCAAAGTTGTGGGAGCTTCATCACTTGAGACCTTCAAGAAGAGACTGGACTGCCATTTGTCAGAAATGGCATAGAATCTCCTGCTTGGGTGGGGGGTTGGACTAGATGACCTACAAGGTCCTTTCCAACTCCGTTAATCTGTTAATCTGTTAAACAAGACCACAAGGCCATATGGAATCACCTTAGCTCAACCCATCAATCCTTAAGACAATTAGAAGCACAGATATCCATGCCAGTTTTTTTAATGCCAGTGACGTGGGGTGTTTTTTATTATTATTATCATTATTGTTGTTGTTCCAGACCCCAGATTTGAAGGAATGTGAAGCTGACTTTGTCCAGGCAGGGCTTCCAAAAATTGCAGGGAACAGGAGGAGAAGGGAGTTTATCTGATATTACAGTAGCTTTTCTTCTCTGTCAGCTTTCTGGAACATCCCTTCTTTCTTTCTTTCTTTTTTTTAAAAAGGCTCCTGATGCATGATTAAAGTATCACGTGAAACTGAAAAAAAATATTATACTTAATTTCTGGGCACCCTCTGAGCACATATCCATGCTGTTTTCTTGGCAAGTCTCAGGGAGGCACTTGGAATAGGTCAAAAAAAGTCAAGATGATGACTTGACAATTATTTACACACACACACATACATACATATATATATATATATATATATATATATATATATATATATATGTAGGTCTTGTGTATTCGGTCTTGTCCCATGTACACGGACAAGACCAATACACCAAGACTACATACCTTTACCCGTGAAAATCTACGAAAACAAATATATATATATATATATATATATATATATATGTTGTGGCCAGCATGATTTCTTTAACCATATCCTGGGAAATATACATTCTGCTGGGATTTCTTTTTGGTCTCCTTTCCTTACCATCCAGATTTCATCTTGCTTAATGTTAGGAAATTAGTTAAAATGCTGCACCTTCCTTCCTTCCTTCCT
This sequence comes from Naja naja, assembly GCA_009733165.1. Taxonomy (NCBI): domain Eukaryota; kingdom Metazoa; phylum Chordata; class Lepidosauria; order Squamata; family Elapidae; genus Naja; species Naja naja. The sequence goes on from CM019162.1 coordinate 23,069,167, forward strand.
TCCTTCCTTCCTTCCTTCCTTCCTTCCTTGCTTGCTTCCCCTCCTGGTGGGACTCCAGACTTTTATGTAAGATACAGTTTGGGTACTTTGCTTTGGAGTTTGGGTCTCTTGAAAGGAATGTGCTCCTTCCAGCTTAAGAGGACATAACAGGTGCTTGAAAGCTATTGGGGGGGGCGTTTTCACAGAAGGAGTGATTGCCTTCACTGAAGACCTTCACCCAGATTTGGGGGAGACACCAAGGTTTCCTTTACAGTAAAAGGGTAGGGGCTTCTTTAATTGCAAAACCTTCTCCCTTCTGCTTCTCCCCACCCAGCCTTTCCCACGATAGGATTAAGATACACTTCCCATCCCTGCAGCTGAAAACACACCCACCCCTTCCTGTCTAAAAACATCTGGAGGTGTTGCTTTCCATCTGGTTTGGGGGAGAAACCCTCCAACACCCCCCCCCCGCACACACACTTCAAGAAGGTGCAGGGGCTCCAATTTCCCAGCGAGGCTTTAAATTTGGTCCCCTTTCAAAGGCAACAAGTCAGACGGGAAGAAGAAGAAGAAGAAGAAGAAGAAGAAGAGGAAGAGGAAGAGGAAGAGGAAGAGGAAGAGGAAGAGGAAGAGGAGGAGGAGGAGGAGGAGGAGGAGGAGGAGGAGGAGGAGGAGGAGGGAGGAGATGAATGACTATAGGGTCCTTGTTGCTCTCTGAACTTGGTAGTTTTCTTGAAGATGTTTCATTACCCAACTAGGTAACATCATCAGTTCTAGGAGGAGGAGGAGGAGGAGGAGGAGGAAGAGGAAGAGGAAGAGGAAGAGGAAGAGGAAGAGGAGGAAAGCTACAGGGAAGAGAAACGAAAGAGGGTCGCCTTTTTTTCCCCCACGGTTAAAAAAAGAGAATTAAAAAAAAAACATCCAAGACTAAAAAGAGACACTTTGGCGTAGTGGTTAAAAGGCTGGAAAACACGGAGTCAGTGAGTTCTCCTCCCGCCTTGGGCACAAGCCAGCTGGGCGATCTCCGGCCAGTCACTCTCTCTCTACCCCAGGAAGGAGACAACGGCAAAGCACTTCTGGGGGTGGGGGGAACTGGTCAAGGAAACTCCAGCCAGGCACCAAAAGTCAACCGTGACTGGGAGGCACTTAAAATAAAAAATAAAAAAACGGAGAGAAACAGGCAGGTACGAAAACCAGTTTATTCGACAACACTCGTGAAACGAAAGACCCCTCTCCCCTTGTTAAACTGGCTTTCAAAAGACATCTGATTATTTAACTGTGGATTCCTCCCAAACCCGTCGCTTGCTTTCTTTCTTTCTTTCTTTCTTTCTTTCTTTCTTTCTTTCTTTCTTTCTTTCTTTCTTTTTCAGGATTCTTTCCAAGTTGGTGGTTTTCACAGCTCCGCTAATACCTCGCGGCTCTTACTCCGGAGAACTAGGCTGGGCAGCGCTATTCCGGGGGAGGATGGCAGCCTTGAACCCCGGAAATCTCGCCCAGTTCTGGACGGTTTCCCCACCCCAGGAAAGCAGCCCCCGGTCCCTTCATCTTTCAGGAAAAGGCGAACGACGCGGCCGGACTGATTGGCCGGGAATGAGGGCGGCTGTAGTCCCGGACCTCCCAATGCCACAAGGGAGAGTTCAAAGCAAGTTCGTCCCAGCCTGTGAACATATTCAGGGAACAAAGTAGAATTCTTCTTTTTTTTCTCTCCCCTAAAAATGAAACTCACTCACCCACATACAGGCACACACCGCCTTTTCCCTCCCTAAAACCCGCGTTGTGGTTTGCTCTGAATGGATTGGGTTTCTGCGCTATTTTTCCAGGGAAGTTTTTTCCCCCAAAAATCCGAATAATGCGAGGTTAGAATATTCTAGTGGCAGAAAAGCGTTTTCGGTTCTTTTCGTTTATCGCGCCCTGCGCGGGGAGCGACCTCAAAGACGCTTCCGAAGTTCATCCCGGCCCTGGAAACAAAATTGCCCAGGATAGAGACGTCTTAGGATAAACGTCTGAAAGGCGTGCTAGAAAGAAAGAAAGAAAGAAAGAAAGAAAGAAAGAAAGAAAGAAAGAAAGAAAGAAAGAAAGAAAGAAAGAAAGAAAGAAAGAAAGAAAGAAAGAAGGAGGGAGGAAGAGAAGAGGAAGGAAGTTAGGAAGTTAGGAAGGAAGTTAGGAAGAAAGGAAGGAATGAAGGAAGGGAAAGAAAGAAAGAAGGAAGGAGGGAAGGAAGGAAGGAAGGAAGGAAGGAAGAGTAAAAGTCCGTTGCAGCGATTTGACCCCGAAATGCGGCATTCCCTGGAATGGAGGGTCCCGAATCCGGACGCGGGGTTTATAAACCGCGATTTATAGCTTAGTGGGCTGGAGATCCTGGCCAATTGTGGTTTATTCAACCTGAGGCTTTAAGCGAGCCGTGCTTCGGCTCGGTGAGAATCCAACGAGGGAAAGAAGAATCCGGGAACAGTTATAAATCTCCTTAGTTCGCAACGGAGGCGTGATTTTTATCTCTTTTTCTGGATCACAACCCTTAGCGACTATATCTGTCTTTTGAGGAAGGGGCGAGGGGGTGCCGGGACCAGATTCTCCCGCCCTTGTAATGTTGCTTTGAGGTCTAAAAATAAAATCAAAACAAAATAGACCCAAGGCTGGCAAATAATAAACCCCTCAAATCCACAGGAGATTCTGGAATAAAAGCACCCGGCATTAAAAGAAACATTTTATTTCACATTCAGTTCGGTGGGGATTTGCCCCAAGTTCGGAGTTCAGGATTTTGAGGGTTTTTTTTTTAAGTTATTTTCTCTTCTCTAAGCGGGGACAAGTCCCGGAAGCAGAAGATACGGATGAAAACATGAAAACATCACAAATGGCCTACGAGGAAAACAAACTTACAACACGCGCAGTCAATAAAATAATCAGCCGAATTAATCAAATGAGGAGGAAGATGAGGATGAGGCTTAAGAACAAACCGCAATTGGTCGGGTTCACACGACGTGGCAAAAGGCCAAACGAGGAATGGTACCAACGCAGCTGTGAATTCACACGTGGCAAAATAAATAAAATAAAAACAAAAGCACACATTTGGGTTTAATTTGGGGGTTCGTTTTCCTGCCCCCTTAGAGCTCCCAGACCTGACCCTGATAACCCATCACCCCCAGCCGGCGCATCCATGGGACAGGGAATCCAAGGTCGGGAAGAGCCGAGGGCAAAGAAACCCGGTGTTTCGGTGTTTCGGTGTTCAAAGTACGTCTGAAGACGCGATGGGCGTTTATAGGGGTTAGGGTCCAATCCAGCCCACGCACCCACCCACCCACCCCCCGGTTTTCTACCCCTCCTTTTCGTCTTGTTAGCTCTCCGCCACCCTCCACGGCGTCCCTTTCCCAGCCTGCTCCTCCTCCTCCGGGTCGTAAACATTTTAAGAGACCCCGACGAGCCGATTCGAGACACGCGTTCAAAGCCTCGCGGGGCTGCCGGGAAGTTCGCTTCCAAAATCAAAGTGAATTCGTCAAAACCGGCCGCCGTTGCCTCAAACCCCCCACCCCGTCTCTTCAAAAGCTCCCCACCCCACCCCACCTTCCCGAAATAGTTATTAGCTGGGAGTCCGAAGGGGGCTTGGCTGGAACTAAACTACCCCGGCGCCGTTCAGACGGGTCTCCAGCTGCATGGCCGAAGGATTTCTGTCTCCTTTGAGCCCCCGCCCCCAACCACCTCCTCTCCGGGGCCTGGAAATTGAAGGGGGTAACTCAAATACAACAACCCCCCCCCCTTCGTTCCTGAACAGGGAGTCCCAACGAACCCCGCCGTTCGCAGCCCGGAGAAGAGAACTCGGGACTCGTGAAGAAGAGTCATCAATAAAATAATCAGACGAATTAATCAGATGAGGATGAAGATGAGGATGAGGCCCCTAGCCCGAGCGAAGCGGAAGGGAGATGAGACTTTCCTAGCCTGGGAACAAAAGGGAAGCGGAGCCGACGAAGCTTCTTGGATGGGAAGCGAAACGACTTCAAAGGAAAACCAGCAAGTCTTGGTGGGAGGCGGGAACACTTTTGGAACAACCGTGACTGAGAATCTCCATAGACCAAAAAAAAAATGAAGTTGATTTCCCAAGAATTAAAAGGATTTGGAATCAAAACTTCTTTCTTTTTAATTTTGTGTGTGTGTGTGTGTGTGTGTGTATTTTGAGACAATTAAAGGGCTCGGTGAAACCTCCAGCTTCAGGGGCAGACCTCCAGCTTCAGGATGGAGTGCTAACCTGCGCGGAAGCGAAATCGAAGGAGGAGAAAGCAAGAAGCTCCGGCGATCGAGTGGAAACCCCACCTTGGAGTGTAATAAAGAAAAACAACAACACCGGTTTTTTAAGAAGAACTTTTGAAAGTTTTGGAAACTTTTTCTGCAATCCGAAGAAGTTTGCACCGGGTTTGCTTCTTGAGGTGAACAAAAAAAGGAGCTTCTTTTAGAGGCTGGGGGACCCTCAGAATCTCTCTCTCTCTCTCTCTCACACACACACACACACACACACCCCGACACAATACACACGCAAAGGCAGGGTGGCAGGAAGACAGAGAGAGACAAAGCGTTTTCCTTGCTCAATCCTTTACTCCAAGAATTGGATGGTGCTTGGAACAAAATTGCCCTGCAGGAGCTCCAGAGCTGGTTATCCTTTCCCCAGGAGTTCTCCAGGCCAGGGACCTTTGCACTAAGCCAAGGTTGGCTTCATGATGGTTTATGGGTGGCTGAGCTTAATTTTTGCAACCGGATGCAATTCAGGTAGATGCAAGTACAGGGCTGCAGGGCCCTGCTTGGCAGGCTGAGGGGCCTGAAATTAAATTGGATTTCGTGTATGTTGCCCCTGCAGAATTATAGGCAGATAACAGAGCTGCTCCTGCTGTATTTTTGTTTTCTTTTCTGGTAGAGGAGGAGGGGAGGAGGAGGAGGAGGGAAGAAAGGAAAGAGGAAGGAAGGAAGGAGGAAGGAAGGAAGAAGAAAGGAGGGAGGAAGGGAGGAAGGAAGGAGGAAGGAAGGAAGGAAGGAAGGAAGGAAGGAAGGAAGGAAGGAAGGAAGGAAGGAAGGAAGAAGTACTCAGGTACAGCTATGATAGGGTCACTCTTGGAAGATCTGGAAAACCAGGTTGGAGAGAAAAATCTGTCTATGACGTTGCTAAGAGTCAACAAGGATTTTGTGACACATAATCAATATGAAAACAATAGTTTGCTGCCATGTATTGATTTACGGTAGGAGCCACTGTGGCTGGCTGGTTGGCTTCCTGAAAGAAATTAAGCCAGGGTCACACTGCAGGCATATTAGAAGAGAACAGAACAGAATAACAGAGTTGGAAGGGGCCTTGCAGGTCATCTAGTCCAACCCCCTGCTCAGGCAGGAAGCCTTATGCCATGCCAGACAAGGGGCTGTCCAGTCTCTTCTTCTAAGCCTGCAGTGATGGAGAACCTACAACTTCGGCAGGCAAGTTGTTCCACTGATTAATTGCTCTGTCAGGAAATGTCTCTTTAGTTGCAGGTTGCTTCTCTCTTTGATCTATTGCAGCCATTACATCTATTACAACATTCACAGGCTATAGAAACACTTTAAGTCAGGGGTGGGCAATTAATTTTCCCTGGAAGTCACATGAGAAACCGGGACCTGTTCATTTAGTCAAGGAATGGAAAACATGATAACTAGTTAACACAGGTATGAAGTTACTCCTATACACAAAGGATTCACAGTCTATTACCTGTCATCTGCCATCTATCTATCTACCATATCTATTATCTGTCATCTATGTATCTATCATCTATTAGCTATCTATATTATCGGTCATCTATCTATCTGTCATCCATGCACCTATGCACCTATGTATGTATATATGTATGCATGTATGTATGTATCAATCGGTATTTAGCTATGTATGCATGTACCTATGTAAGGATGCGGTGGCTCAGTGGCTAAGACGCTGTGCTTGTCGATCAGAAAGGTCGGAAGTTTGGCGGTTCGAATCCCTAGCGCCGTGTCATGGAGTGAGCTCCCGTTCCTTGTCCCAGCTTCTGCCAAACCTAGCAGTTCGAAAGCACGTAAAAGATGCAAGTAGAAAAATAGGGACCACTTTGGTGGGAAGGGAACAGCATTCCGTGCGCCTTCGGTGTTTAGTCCTGCCGGCCACATGACCACGGAGATATCTTCGGACAATGCTGGCTCTTCAGCTTTGCTACGGAGATGAGCAGCGCCCCCTAAAGCCGGAAACAACTAGCACGTGTGTGCGAGGGGAACCTTTACCTATGTACATATATACGTATGTATCTCTTAGTATCTATGTACGTATGTACCTATGTATCTATCCCCACCTATCCTTCTATTTTGTTAATTAAACAAATCTATACAGCTACCCAATTCACACACAAGTGAGTCACCATATCTACACCCAAAAGCTAACCAAGTTAAAACGAGCTTTGCCCAATGGGTGAATGTGCACAACCCTCTCCCCAGATTTTGAGGAGGAGGAAGAAGAAGAAGAAGAAGAAGAAGAAGAAGAAGAAGAAGAAGAAGAAGAAGAAGAAGAAGAAGAAGAAGAAGAAGAAGAAGAAGAAGAAGAAGAAGAAGTTCCACTTGAGTCAGAACCAAACTCTAGATGACCTTATCAAAATATTCTTTATTTTTGGCATGGGTTTTTTTCGCTGGTAAATCCAGGGCCATTTTAAAATTCGGTTAGAAGGCAGAACGTCCATTTAAGTCTCTTCTCTGTATGGTGCAAAAAATGTCATTTCTCTTTCTCTTGTTTTGGGCTTGGTTTTTTTGTTGTTGTTTTTTTGTGTGTGTTTTTGGTCTACTGAAGTCAACAGTGCAGTAAAAGCCAAATCACGAAAACAATTTTGGGAATTCCTGGGTGAACTTAGCAAATTACACAGTTAGGCAAGCCACAAGCATGCAGGCACGCACAACCTGCAAACATCTCACCCTGTTTATTGGATGTCAATTTGAGGCTGATTCGCGAGAACATTTTCAGCAGTTTTCTTGGCGTGTTTTAATCTGCTCTAATGCACATGCAGCTTTTGTCTTTCCTCCCTCCTGTATACAACTTTTGGCATGTATATATATATAAAAAAAGTGGGAAAGTATGGCTGACATCAGCTCAAAACGACTGAACTGGTGACAACCCCTAACTTTAACGTTTCAACTTTCAATGCCCGATGTTTAGCGATGTTTAAACCATCTAATTCTTTTAGGCTGTTAGTTATAGCACTGTAAGCCAGCCAGAGTTGTTTGAGAGAAGACAGACAGCATATAAATGTAATAAATAAATAAATCACTACCTACATTGACCTGCTTTCGCACCTGACAGCAAACTCTAAGGTGGGAAGTTAGCTTTCTTGGAGGGGATAATGAAATGGATTAGACCAGGGGTCACCAACCTTTAGGACCTCAGGGATCACCAAACTCATAATTTTAAATCCCGTGGACCAGAGACCCTGGGAAAATCCAAAAAAAATCTGCAGGAAAATTCCCCACCCCGTTTTCCTACCAATCAATCATTCTTTCTTTGGGATCGCAGGATCCCGTCTCCAGCTCCATTCTCAGGGGGAGAGAGAGAGAGAGACTTTTGGCTTCGTGCAAGGAAAGCAGCAGAAGCAGCAGAAGTCTTTCTTTCTCTCCCCCAAACTCTGCCAGGAATGAGTCTTTGCCGGCGCAGCCTCTTGGACCAGGAGAGAGAAAGGAGAAAGGTGGGGGCTGGGGGGATGTAGGTAGATAAATGCATAAATGTGGGGGGATAGATAAATACATAAATAGACATATAGGTAAATAATAGATATAGATGATATGTAGGTAGGTAGGTAGGGACCTGAAATAGATGATTGATAGATAGATAGATAGATAGATAGATAGATAGATAGATAGATAGATAGATTTAGTTAGATAGGTAGGTAGGTAGGTAGGTAGATGGGTAGATAGGAAGGAAGGTAGATGGATAGTTTGATTGCTTTAGATAGGTAGGTAGGAAGGTGGATGGATGGATAGACGATTAGATAGATGATAGACGATAGCTAGATAGCTAGATAACTAGATAGACAGACAGACAGACAGACAGACAGACAGACAGACAGACAGATGATACAGAGAGAGAAAAAGAGAAATATAGATAAATGTGTGTGTGCACATTTATTTACTTCCAATGCATCCATTAGAGGAAACCACCCTGTGGCAAATACATGTTGCCACAGTAACATAAAATGGCTGCTGACCCATCTTTTCTAGTGAGCAAACAAGGCGGGTGGGGGCCAGCAATGAGGGGTGGGTTGTTTTTTTTTTGAGTTGTGATCATTTTTGGAAGAACACAATACACCCACATAAGTTTTGGGGAACACTTTCTGATGGCTTTGTTTTGGATTTTTTTTTTAAAGCCTTAAAAAGGATACTAACGTGCACCTTCCAGAAATACAAAAATGGGGTTTGCAACCTTGTGTCGGGCACCCAAAAAGGGTCTCTTTCCCAAGGTCGAAAGCAAAGGAGTCTGGGATTAAATTCATCCCGCCAAATGGGCTTTGAGAACTGTTGAAGGCAGGTGTCGCTGAGGTTATGGAACACGTTGAAATATTGGCCCCAGATTTACAAACTGGGGGAAGTCCGACAAAAATGCCACTGACAGACTAAAAGGACAGAATGGCCAGGTCAGTTGGCAACGGAAGAACCTATGGATCGGATTAAAGAAAACTTCCTGGTTGGCATTCTGCCTTTTAGGAAGATCTGACAGCAACGGAGGTCCTTCTAAAAAGACGAGGTTCCTTGCAACTTGTTGAGTGTGATCTAAAGGAACGTTAACAAGAATGGTCTCACATTTGAAAACTCTGCAGGCATTTTCCTGATCGGTGGTAAAATTCAGGTTACAAAAGACGTGCCTTCCAAGTCCTGGATTTAGGCACAAATCGATTTATTTTGCAGGTCTTGTAGGCCAGTTCAGTGGCCTCCAGCTCTGAGTTTGTTCTTGGTTATATTTCCCCCTGAATCTTTTGTTTCATTTCTGAAACACACAGATCCTGTTCTTCAAAACGAGGGTCTACTCTAATTGTCAACCCAAATTTTCAATGCCTGCTGTTCTCTCTGCACCCGAGCAGAGGAAGTGGGAAGAGTGCCTAATCGAGAAGAGATGGAATGAGATATGGATGGTCCTCCAAAGGTCTACAGAAAACCCTTCAGACCATCAAGTCCAGATGTCAACTAAAAAAATACTCCCTTGGTCTTTTTAGTTGCCAGCAGAAAGGGAATGGGGGAAAGCAGAGCATTCCTTAAATGCCTCCGATAATTGTCTTGGCAGCTCAAAGCTGTCGGTGCGTAAGAGTATTACTGGAGAGCGTGATTGATGACTCTTGGCTATGGATGTGTCCCATCGGAGAATATACATCCAGGGGATGGGAGGAAGATCAGAGTCAAGGGGGAAATGAATGATGTATTTTAGTGTCAGCTGCACCCAGCTAACACCAACATGGCCACTCCTAATAAATCCATTTTTTTACTCTGAGAGATGCAGCTAGAGATTTATGATTATGCAGAAATTCAAATTAAACCATCCCTGACAGATGCTTGTCAAAACTCTCTTTGAGCCCATCCAGTAGAGAAGCCACCATGTCTCTAGGGAACTGGTTTCACCCTTGAATTTAGATTTCCAGACCTTCAACCAGAATTTATCTTCCTATAGCTGAAGAGCATGACTTTATGCCTTGCTCTCTGGAACAATAGAGAAGAGATATGGATCACCTATCCTCCGAGGACATCTTTGAGGTCCTCAAAGAGAGCTATCCGATCCTCTTCCATCCTTCTTTTCTCAAGATTAAGCATGTTCAGACATCCTCTCCTCATACGATTTTGTTCCCAATCTTCTAACCGTGACGGACCTTCTCACCTTCTTCTTTGCCCCAGTTTCTCTTGGATTTCGCTTACAATGTGGGGCTCAGAACTGAACACAGAACTCAAGAGGAAGCCCGACACATGGGGAAGGCAGTGAGAACATTCCTTCCTGCGATTCTTCTATCGCAAGATAAAATCCCAGCAGCCTTTCTTGGCGGTTATCTGTATATCTGATTGCTGAGGCACGTTGAGGTTGCAACCCACTCCTATCCCAAGGTCCTAATTTTAGAAGCAGAAAAGGGTCAGGGCCAGAACTTGGATCCAGGGCTCACCTCGAGCTGAACAGAATAGACTTTGTGGAATTACAATTCCTCACAACCACCAAGAGATGAATTTCAACATCATCTGGAGGGCAGCGCTTTCTCTGTTCCTAAACTTAAACACCTAGCAGGATTTGCACCCATCCAAAGTTGCAGGCAGATGATCAGAATTGTTAATCTACTCCTGTATGGATTGCAAGAGTTTTCCTAATCATATTTAACTCCAAACCTCCAAGTAGATTAAAAAAATAGGGTCTACAAAATCCAAGCAACGGCAAATAGAAAGGCAGGATGAAGATAACTATGGCATATGCTATAAACACAGCTCAAAGCTTTCTTGTTTTTAATTGTTTAGGAAAAAACTATGATTTGCTAATATTCTTCTAAGTAATAAGACAGAGCAGGACCCAATCCAGAAAAAGAAAGACCTTAATAGGTGTTAATCCCACTCAATAATTTTTGGTGAACATACCACATCATTTTTTTTAAACCCCAATGTTTAAGACACTGTAAGGAGAAGCAAAATGTTAAGGATGGGAAATAATTGTGGACACTTTGATTTCGTCCCTCCAAGAATATATCTATTTCTTTCCTGAAAAGATCAGCTGGCTATTGCCAATTAAAGTCACTGTGTCCACCAGTCAGACTCTCCAAATTAGCAGATCTTCCCTTGTTTGAAGCTTCAAGAGGGAGGCAGTTTTTAATTTGTAGAATGAGATGCCAGCTTTGAAGAGGGGCATTAGGCAACGTGAGGAAATATTTCATCCCTTGGAGTTTTGAAGGCCAAAAAAGATAAATAAAATAAAATATGGACTCTGATGTAAATTGTAGATTCTGGCGGGTGGATAACTCAAGTTTTGGTACCAAATCAATTTTTTACATTGTGGAAGACAATCAATTGGGGGAGAAGGATAGAAATCATAATTCAATATATTATTTGAATGACCTGAGACCATTTTATTCTTGGGGGTAGAGCGAAAAGGGAGGGGACATTTCTGATCAATTTCTTCTTGCCAGCACCCCAAACTGATAGTTTCCTCAAGACAAAATTGGCTTCTCTCAATGTACGGGTGCTATTTGCCTGGAATATTTTGGGGATCGTTTGTTTCTCGGGGGCTGAGGCAAAGTGGGCAATCTGGTTGTGATGCATTTGGGCTAATTTACACAACTACACAGCCCTTTTAATCTGGATTTTAAAGTAAAAACAATCAGTGTAGGATGCCCCATGTTGTATCGGTGGAAGACAAGAAGACAATTATCTCAAATTTATCTACCTTACTATTACTACCTTACTATTCCAAGTAAGGCTATTCCTACTTCTTTCCCTTCTCCATACCTTTGGGGGCTACTTGATCAGAAATCATAGATATATAGCGAATTTTTATTTCATTTTTTGCTATGGCTAGCAGACCACTGAGACACCTGCAAAGAATTAGGTAGCTCAGAGGCCCAGGCTGTCTTCTCACCGGGCTTAATTAGAGGTTGCAAGGAAAAACCTTTATTTCTAAAAGAAAGAAAGAAAAAAAGAACAAGCAGTACCTATGGATATAAAGTCAACACTGCCTATCTCAACTGGTCAATCATTTCTTTCCCGTTTAAAAAAAAAATAAACATGCTGGGTCTTTCTCATTCGCATTTCCATTCCCGCTCCCAGAAATGGTTAATGCAGAAACTCACCATCGGGGTCTCAATCCATCTGCATCGTATTTAAGAGCTATTCTGCTTAGAGAATTTGCAACCTGGCCCTGTTTACAACAGGGGCTCTCTCAACACTTCTCATTTTCCATCGCAAAAATTTGAAATATCTTTCCTTTTCTGGATGTAACCCTAACTTGTTCCAAACACAATCCACAAGGGCAGCATTTGCTCTGCCTCTCCTGCTTACAGTGGGTTCGGCCATTTCCAGGAGCAGTTTAATAAATAACATTTATTTTCAGATTTTATCTAGATTTGTCAAATGTGAACTAGTCTTCTAACACTTCTTGTACCATTTTAAAGCTTCTCGCTGCATGGGGAAATCCTATCCATTTCTACTTTCGTATTATTTATTGAATTGTTGCACCCTCTCAAGTAACCATTTTCCCGTTCCAAGTGATGATTTTTCACTCTTTTATAGTTGCTTGCAGCTGATGGCAAAAATGCTGGTTTGACAAATATTTAAAATAGTCACAGTCATGTTTCTACAGCAAGAGAAGTAAAAGAACCAAGGAAGGATAGATTTGGAATGGAATCTGATCAGATATTTTAACAGCAAAGCAAGACATTAAGATCTAAGGACATTTTGCTTTCCCCAGGTGAAACAAACTAAAAAATTCATTCCAACCGTCTGGCCTCATTTATAAGCTTGTTATATTTTAGAAATAATCAAAAGTTCACTTCTAAATTTCTTTACACTTGCAGGACAGAGGGAGGCAGAACTCAAGTTTTACAGCCAGAAACATTTTTAAAAAAAACCTTAAAAGCTCCGTTGGCCAGCTAGAATTTTTCCAACAGGGAAGTCAATTCAAACCAGAAAGAGATTTATAGTTCTTTGCCAAGTGGGGCTTTTTCACAGCAAATCTTATTTGGAAAAATAGCACAAAAGTCCTCCAGAATTTCACCACATCTAGTTAAGATCTGTAGAAATAGCATCTTTTTACATCTTGCCTTCGATAACTGGAAAGACAAATGATGCAATCGGATTTATCTTCCTGCGGATTTGAAATGGAATTTTCTTCCGCACCAAAGGATTTTACAATCCTACCCATCGGATTGTGCCCCAAATTATTTGTAAGACAGAAAAAGAGGTGGATAGTCAAGACATTTGCAAGGTGTGGTCCCAAAAAATTCAAGATGGAGGCCAACAATTGGAAGAACGTGGAAAATATGGAAATCGTGGCATAACTTTGGTCACATGCCCTGCAGCCTCCCAGTATATAGGGAGATAGTTAAATATACAGTTAAGGAAGAAAACAGAATTATGTCAGATTTACACACCTCTTTAAATGTTCTCCAGGAGAGCATATGATAGGTTTGATTTGTATAAAGTGATAAGAGGAAGGTGCATCCTGTTTTATCGGTGTGCAGGCAAAAATCTTTGGCTAAATTCAGGATGGACAAAGGACATTTCAATATCACCTATCTTTTAAACTGCATTAAAATGGACTCTGGATGATAATCTCTTTTGTGGGGGCATTTGTGTGAAAGGACGGGTTTGAAATGATGAACATTTCCCATGGTTAGGCGAAAAAAGAAGTTAGATTTAAAGACAATGTTGCACTCTCAGTTTGGCAATAGTTTTTAATAGTTTTTGAAACTATTTGTGGAAAGCAAACTCAATAAATGAAAACAGTAAGCACACACATGTACATAAACACACACACACACATACACACACACATTCTGAATGCTTCTTCTCCAAAGAAACAGATTTTTCATAGTTCCTTGGACCTTACAAATATGAATTAAATGAATATTACATTCACTTCCTGCAAAACACAATAGATTCCAGGATCAAAGATATTTGGCATCTTCCTCCTTATGTTTTATGCCAAATTTCAGGCCAATCAATGATTTGTAACAGACTGGGTTGGTTATAGGATCAAAGATATTTTAAGACCAACAAGCATTGTATGTTTTATGCCAAATTTCAGGCCAATCAATGATTTGTAACAGACTGGGTTGGTATATTCAGTGATTAAGACCAACAAGCATTGTATTTCTACGGTCTGCATTTTATTTGAACTTCTGAATTTGGAATTGTTTTGAGTTGAGAATTGTTTTCAATTTTCAAACAACTGATCTTGGAGCCATCTGTGACGAATCCTAACAAACAAAATACTCAGAAGTCTCAAATCGGTGATCCTAAGACCCATTTTCCAAGATTCTTGGTAGAGATTCCAAGATAATATTTTAAAAAACAATTTCTGTAGCTTTCAACTTTTTTCCAGCTTGTCAATAATCTACCAGTGTTTAGAATAAGCCAGAGCACAACAGAGGAAATTAGCTTAAACACGTAACAATCCTTTTTTTTATGCCAACTGTATTGTATTGGCGTTTATATGAAATCAAAATTATCTAGCAATTATTTGCAAACACACACTTTTCTGAAGCTCCCTTAGAAAGCAGAGCCAATACATAATATTTCCCTATTTTACACAAGTTTTAAAATAATCTACATAAAACTAGAGCTAAAAAACATTTACATTTGTTTCCCCCAAATAAGCAGATTTAAATTATGAATCCCTTGTAAGCTATTCATTAACAACCAACGTTTTAGGTATCAGAAAAAAAACGATTTAACTGAGACACAGGTTAAACCAACCAATAGCTACCTTAAAGTAACTGCTGTTATAAATAAAATAAGGAGAATAGATTCAATATTAAACAATCAACTTGTAGCGAGTGAGAAAGTATATCATCAAACATATTTTGAAATCGTGCCTTATTTTGCAACTGAAAAAAATACAAAGGGGAATGAGATCATGATTTTTTTTGTATGTGTCCAGAACAGAAAATCAGACAGCATTACAAGAAACACAGTTTAAAAAATCAGCTCCTTTTTTTTAAAAAAAGAGGCTTTGATTCACAGTTAAGGTCAAAACACTTGTTTAAAAAATAAGCTGAAATGAACATAGCGAGAATCAAATCTTGCACACTGTTAACAAAGCCAGAAAAGGAAATTCATGGAGGCCCTTCGCTTAAAGATTACTTATGAGTTCAAATGAAGGCGTTGCATTTAAAAAAAAAAGAATTCCATAGGCCAGCTGGGTTTAAAAATAGAAGCAGAGTGCAAAATATCTGTGATGTTGTCTAATGCTTGACTGGAATAAGAGCTTCTTTTAAAATAATCTACATAAAACTAGAGCTAAAAAACATTTACATTTGTTTCCCAAATAAGCAATTATGAATCCCTTGTAAGCTATTCATTAACAACCAACGTTTTAGGTATCAGAAAAAAAACGATTTAACTGAGACACAGGTTAAACCAACCAATAGCTACCTTAAAGTAACTGCTGTTATAAATAAAATAAGGAGAATAGATTCAATATTAAACAATCAACTTTAGAAGCAGGAGAAAGTATATCATCAAACATATTTTGAAATCGTGCCTTATTTTGCAACTGAAAAAAAAAATACAAAGGGGAATGAGATCATGATTTTTTTTGTATGTGTCCAGAACAGAAAATCAGACAGCATTACAAGAAACACAGTTTAAAAAATCAGCTCCTTTTTTTTAAAAAAAGAGGCTTTGATTCACAGTTAAGGTCAAAACACTTGTTTAAAAAATAAGCTGAAATGAATAAGCGAGAATCAAATCTTTGCACCCGTTAACAAAGCCAGAAAAGGAAATTCATTGGAGGCCCTTCGTTTAAAGATTACTTATGAGTTCAAATGAAGGCGTTGCCATTTAAAAAAAAAAGAATTCCATAGGCCAGCTGCTTAAAATAGAAGCAGAGTGCAAAATATCTGTGATGTTGTCTAATGCTTGACTTGGAATAAGAGCTTCTAAGGGAGAGGTTACCACAAGCATATTGTCTGTGAATTCGGGTTTATACTTAAGCAAAAAAATAAATTTGCTTCCGTAATCCATATTTTGTATTCAGATGACAGATAGAGACCAGAACTGTCCAACTGTCTTATCGTTCTGCTTCGAAACAAGAAAATGCAGGTAATGGCACCTCTGTTTAAGAAGATGCTAATTCTTAAAAGAGATTTTTTAAAAAACAAACAAACAAACACACAGGTCACACACAAAGCATCCCAAAGGCACAGGCCAAGGGGGGAAAAAATCTGATCTTGCGCAATTATGCATTTCGTGAAACTTTTACCAAGAAGGGCATTTCAAAGATCTTTTACGGATTTCTGTTCATCCTTCCTTGCAGGTTAAATCAAGCCAAGAGTTTTTGAACTTGTAACAAATGAAAGACAATCGCACAGTAAAGCCACGTGTTTCAACCAATGGGCGACTTGGATTCAGCCAGTTGTTTTCAATCACAAATCTTTTAATTTTCTACAGATTGGCCTCTGATTCTTCAGCCACCTCGCTAACCATCGCTTGGGAAAAGAAACCCAAGCACAAATGAAATTTTAATTTCCCAGATTCACCCCAAAGCAGTTAAGTTCCCATCTTCTTCTTCTTTTTCCCCCAATACCCTTCTGCCCTCTTTTGGTGTACAGAATTCAAGTCATTGCCTATTTTTTTTTAAAAAAAGAAAATTAATAATGTGCAGTAGCGTTTAATTGATGAAGTCCTAATTTAAGCTATTAGGGACTTGATCGTCCGTTTCTGCCTTTAGCTCATCTTCAAGTTCAAAGGGAAAAAAAATCCTTTTCCTGATTTTTTTTTCTTTTCTTTTTCTTTTTACCCTGGAAGGACAGGAATCCGTTCAGGCAAATCTGATAGAAACATGCCTTTCCCCACCCCCCTAAAAAATACCAGCCCTTGAAAACACCCTTCAATGTTACACATACATACCTACACCCATGAAAATAAACAGATTGTTTCCTCTTCTGTTTTGTTATTATTATGATCATTATTTTACCTTGACTATAGCTCATTGCACCAGGGCCCTTCTGCTTCCCAGCGATCAGGTGTAGAGATCCTCCATTTACATGGAAGGAAGAGGGGAAGAGGGGGAAGAGAGAAAAAAACCCCAAACTTTTAAAAGTTTAAAAGACCCCCGCAAAGGTCGCCACGCTGAAACTTTAGCCAGTCTTGATGGGGCTCATGTTGGAAAAAAAAGCAAATTTTGCAAGGGCGAAGGAGGAAGGAAAGGTGGGGTGAGAAGGGGGGTGTCCCTGGGGGTAAGGCCAGAAAGAGAGGCTCCTCTAACTTGAAACTCCCATCTTTTAAGAACTGATAATTATGTCCACATCGAGTTACAAGCTCTTTCCACGTTCAACACAACCGCTGTTCCGAGGGGCAGAAAGAGACGTTACATCCTGCAGGGCCTTTGAGCCCTGAGACCCAATCAAGTGTGAAGTACAGTATAGTTTTAGCCAGGATTGAATGGAAACGGGGGTGGGGGGGGGGCTTTGAGCATAGCAACTTTTATGGATTAGTTCAGATCCTATTCTGTTCCGCTGAATGGCTATCACAGCATGAAGAAAGTTTTCTGCACTCTACATTTAAAAAGCAAAGCAGCTGACTCAAAGCTTGCGTTTGGTCTCTATAGAAACAGCCGGGCCAAAATTTCAAGCAAAATGCAAGTTTTCTACTGCCTTGGCTTTGCCTTTTCAGGAAAAAAAAGAGAGAGATTCCACCCTGGATTTGAGAAAGGGCTGGGGTGGTGGGTAGGGAGCAGATCAAACATCTCTGTTTTGGTGGGGGGGGGTGGCTGGTTTGTTGTTCTTACTACCAGAGTCTGAAGTGAGTGGACGCCACTCGCCACCAGAAATCCTGTGAACAGGGTGGAAAAGGTGGAGGGGTTTCAAACAGGAGGGGATGTGTTTCGAAGCAAGCAAAAAAAATCAACAAGAGCAGAAAAAACTACTGAATCTGCTCAGGGTTGGAGGGCAAGTAGGCCTTTTCGAATTAGTTCTTCTGAACAAACAGCACAAGAGAAGATCAGAGTCCAAAAATGAAAACTCTCCTGGAGCTTCTAAGATGCTATGCTAAAATAAAATTATCAGCATAAACCCCATGAACAATTGCAAATCTTTCCCTTGGTCCCTGCAGGTACCTGGCCATTCCATTGTTTTTATTCTTTAAAAAAAGTTTGTCTTCTTGTAGCAGTTAAAATACACAAAACAGGTGCCAGGCTGCAGAGCAAAATTTTAGCTTCTGCTTCATTTCCAAACACGCGAGTGTTTTCTAAGAACGTCCAAACCATTCTTAGAAAATCCAAAGTAGCTGTGGTCCTGTGTTTGGCACCAAGGGAGACAAAGAGCAAGGCAGGTCAGAGAAGGACCCCCATGACAAAAAAATCGAAGGGCAGATGTTTCCTGAGAGCATCTGGTCTAGCTTGGCAATTGGTTGACCTCCAATTGTGGTCCATGCCTGATGTAGATGAGGGGGACTTCCATTCAGTCTTCTCAAAAGAGCATAAAAGAGAATTAAAAAATTCTTCCTGATGCAAGAAAGGTTCAGGAAATGTCCTTTTCCAACAACATTTTTTTATTCCTGCTTATTAAATTTCAAGACCGCCCAAATCCTTGACAATGGTGACCAGCTTATTTCTGTATTCATCCTTTTATTCATTGTATGTATACAGCTCACGAGACCTGGCTCCACATGGCATATATTGTGATGTGATTTCTCACCTATCCTAAACCCAAGAAGTCATCTTGCTGGATGACAAAACTAGCACTGTAGCTAATTAGCTGGCTGATAATCCAGCCCTTATTGCTAGCTGTCATTTCTATCTTTTTTTTAAAAAAACATTGTTAAAAAAAATTAGAATTATAAGCCCTGATGTGTGTTTCCTTTCTTTCTTTTTCCGTAAAGCCCCATATCTATATTTCACAGAAGAGGCTGGATGGGTAGGAAGGGGGTTGATGTTTTTGAACTTCGTCGTTGGAAAAGACCGCTCAATATTTAAGAACGGTCTCTTGTGGTCTCAAGGTTGGATGGATTTGAGGGTGGATTGTTCAGTGATGTTGGACAAGACCTCTGAGAAGATAGCCAAGAAAGCAACACTGATAGATCATGAACAAATCAACCCACCGAACAATGAAACCAATCCAACTTTGAAACACAAACGACCATACTCAAAATGATCCTACTTGAGACATTTACGAAGACTTGGCTTTCTGGAGAAGGTGATGATGCCAGAAAAGATGGAAGAAAGAGAAGAGGACCACCACCAGCCAGATGGAAGGTCTCAGTTAGAGTGGTGATAAGCTGAGGAACTTGAAAGAACAGATAGATTGCCCTACAGAAAATCTTACCTTGATGGTGGCTAGAAGTCAAAGACAACTTGATGGTACAGGAACAGTCTAGCAAACTAGGATCCATTGGGTCCCATTCCTGTCCCAGAAATGTCTACGGAGATTCTCGGTCATCCAGTTCATGGTTGTCCCAAAGATGCTTTTTTTCAAGAGCCAACTGGACTTTCTTGGTTTTCTTTGAAGACGTTTCGATTCTCATCCAAGAAGGTTCTTCAAGAAGCTTCTTAGATGAGAAGTGAAATGTCTTTCATGGAGTAAAAAAAACAAGTCACGTTGTCTTTTGGAGAAAAAAAAAAAAGCATTTTTTACACTGACCCAGAAATGCTCAGATTTCTCCACTTACGGATGAGGAAAATGGTTTTACAGTGCTGCATTCTTCACAGAACTATAGCTTGGACTCCAGATTTTCTTTCCATTTTAATTTATGTGGTGGGGAAATTAGAATCTTCCACTGGATGGTTCTGAATGGGTGAGATAAGCCACCTATACGCAAATAAATACATCGACACACAAGCCACCTTGCTCAAGAATGCTATTTTCGGGATGGAGGGAGCTGCCCGGGGCCACTGAAGTATCTGTATATCAACATTATTATTATTATTTTATTATTATTTTTATTTATTTAGACTTGTGTGCCGCCCTTCTCCCTAAGGACTCAGGGCGGCGAACATATAAAAAGAGGAATATTTACAATAAAACAATATTAAACAGAACAAGTCTAAGATTGCTAAAAACATTAAAAACAATTAAAATTACAATTGAAACATTACAATTAATACAACCCACCCCCGGGTCAATCCAGGCCGGCCTGCTGAAACAACCAAGTCTTCAGGTCTCGACGAAAGGAGCGGAGATCAGGGGCCAAACGAAGATCCGCAGGGAGCTGATTCCATAGGGCGGGTGCCCCCACAGGAAAGGCCCTGGCCCTGGGAACCGCCAGCCGACAGTGCCTAACCGACGGTATTCCCAGGAGGCCCCTCCTGTGGGAGCGTGGGGCGATCGAATGTGATGCTGGCAGGAGGCGTTCCAAGTACCCTGGACCCAAGCCATTTAGGGCTTTATAAGTTGTTACTAACACCTTGAAGGAGACCCGGAAGGCAACCAGCAACCAGTGCAAGTCGCGCAGGAGGGGTGTAACATGGGAGTATCGGGATACCCCCATCACAGGCCGCGTGGCCGCATTCTGCACCAGCTGCAACCTCCGAGTGATCCGCAAGGGTAGCCCCATGTAGAGAGCATTGCAGTAGTCGATTCTGGAAGTGATGAGCGCATGAGTGACCATTCGAAGGGCATCTCGGTTCAGATAAGGGCGAAGCTGGCGAACCAGCCGAACCTGGGCAAAAGCCCCCCTGGCCACAGCCCCCACTTGCTCCTCCAGATTGAGCTGTGCATCCAGGAGGACGCCCAGGTTCCTCGCCCTATCCACGGGGGGTAACACCTCCCCCCCCATGACCAAAGATGGCACTTCCACTGAACACCAAGATGCTGGTAAGAACAGCCACTCGGTCTTGGCCGGATTGAGCCGGAGCCTGTTACTCCCCATCCAGGCCTGCACTGCCTCCAGGCACCGGGACATCACCGAGAGAGCATCACTGATCCGGTCTGGGGTGGAGATATAAAGCTGGGTATCATCTGCATATTGATGATACCTCACCCCAAAACCACGGATGATCTCGCCCAGCGGTTTCATGTAGATATTAAACAGGAGAGGTGAGAGAACCGACCCCTGGGGCACCCCACAAGTGAGGGGCCTCGGGGACGACCTCTGCTCTCCTGCCAACACCGACTGCGAGCGGTCCGAAAGGTAAGAGGAGAACCACTGTAAAACGGTGCCCCCCACTCCCACCCCCCGGAGCCGCCGCAGAAGGATACCATGGTCGATGGTATCGAAAGCCTTGTATAGTAGCTAATTACAATTAGCCTGGAGGAAAGATAATGAACAGATAGCATGATAGACATCTTCAGACCCCCGGAAAAAAAGGGGCTGGATAAAAAAAGTGAGGCAGATTTAATTCTGGAAGATGGAAGGGTTGATGCGAGCCATCAGGTAGTTCTGCTATTAGGGGCCTCCTCACCCAACCATGGAGTAATTCATTCTCCCCATGAACATGTCACTGTTACTTTCTGGATCCACTTTGGTCCTATTTGCAGGGATGGGGTTTTCTGAGAAGTCTTCCTCTCGTGTGGGCACAGCATGGGCCAAAAAGCAAGGCTGGGACAAACCAGCAAGAGGTTTTTTTACGGCTGGAGTGCTTCCACCTTCTCTCCACCACTCCATCGATCCAATCTCCAGCCCACCACGGAAGCATCCGACTCCAAAATATCCCTGGGGCTTCTCTTTATTCTCCAGCAAAGCCCACCTGGAGACAAAGCCCACCTTTTCGCTCTCGGAGACAAAGGGAGCCCCGTTTCCATCTGAAGGATACACGAAGCGATGTCCTTTCTCTGACCGTTGATTGGAAGGAAGGACCTCAGGTTGCACTTGCCTCCAGAGCTTCATTCCCTCTGGTCAGCTGTTCAGAGACACTGGAGAACTTAAGAACAGGGGTGAAGCTCTTAGCTTGTCTCTCATTCTTAAAATGCCAAGAACGTAGGAAGAACATCTTGCAGGAGGTCTAAACTCATCGTATTTGGAAGATTCTATCTTCTTTCTTTCCTTTTCTTTCCTTTCTTCTTTCTAATTCTTTCTCTCTCCCTCATTCTTTTTTATTTCCTTCCTTTTACCTTCCTTTTCTTTCCTTCTTTCTTTTTTTCTCCTTCCTTCCTTCCTTCCTTCCTTCCTTCCTTTCCTTTCTTTTCTCTCTCTCTCTCTTCCTTCCTGTTTTCCTTTTCCTTTTTTTCTCTCCATTTCCCCCTCCCCATAAAAGACAAGTGTAGAACAACTGAGTCACCCTTCCAACACAAAAAAACCCCCCAAAGAAACAAGCAACTTTCTTTTTGAAAGCCCTACACACACTTGTAACATTCTCCTCCAGCCCCGGCCCATCAAGATATGTATATATTATTTATCTTTTGAAGTTGTCATCGGCCAACCGGCTCCCCGCTGGGCAGCAAGATTCTCTTGCTACTTAAGGGAGAATTACGTGATTAAATTGAGACTTGAAAAGTCTCGCCCGGGCTTCCTTCTGAAGGCCATAATGAAGTGGGCCCAAGTCCTCCTTCGGCATCAACTTCGTCGTAGTTTGTTTTCACTCTGGTTAATCACCCACCAAGGCTTCCGTGCGGACCACCAGTTTCCAATAAGCGATAAAAGGCAGATCAGGGAAGTATTGTCCTTTTTTCTACAGAGCTTAGCGAAGAGCCGAATGAATGAGACCTGTTCAAAGTCAGACCAGTCAAGGCGAGGGAAAGGGGGCCGCAGAGCAAGGCGAGGCAGAGGGACGGAGGGGGCAGGAACCTGAAAAGTAAATTAATGTCTTCGGACGTAATTGATGGCAGGGCCAACAAAAAGGCCGGAGCTCATGCTGTCCTTGGAAATTAAAATATTGGCTACTGCAGGTCTTGCAGACAATCGAGGCAATCCCGAACAAGCTTTGCTTAAAGAGGCTGTTGTTTCAGGGTGGGGGTGTGGGGAAGGGCCGGGGAGGGGTCTCCCAACCTCCCTACCCAACTGGTGATAGAACAAGCCCAGAAACCACCATCAACCTCCTAGACGCGTTGGTGTCTCGGTTGGTCCTCGGCTTACGATCACAATTGATCTTCAAATTTCTTGCGGCTGACTTGAGACCTTCGTTTAAGTGAGTGTTGTCCCATTTCATGGCCTTCCGTGACAGAGTTGTTAAGCGAATCGCCGCAGTGGATAAGCGAGCAGCCCGGTGGTTAAGGGAATCCGGCTGCCCCCGTTGTCTTTGCACATCAGAAGGTCGCACACAGGGATCGTGTGATCACTGCGACCGTCGTAAATGTGAATCAGTGGCCAAGTGTCTGAATTTGGATCACAGCACCATGGTCTTGCCTGAAAAACAGTCATAAATTCAATGGCGTGGTAACTTTGAACAGGTCACTAAATGAACTGTTGTGTAAGTCAAGGACTACTTGTGCATCGCGGGAATCGAACTGGGAAGGTTTGTTGGTTGTGCTTTACAGCTCCCCCTGTTGCATATTATTATTATTATTATTATTATTATTATTATTATTATTATTATTCCTCTTCTTCAGCTCAGGCAGGTGTTCTTCCTCCCCGCTGCTGAATTTAGGAAGGTTGGAGGAGAGGTGCCTCCAGGTATGTTCTCAGAAGTTGGCAATGCTGGTGCTGTGTGGCTAGCACCACCAAAGCAACCTTCAACTCCATCGCTCCCCCAAATAGGGAAGCGATGTCCAACCTTGACAACTGTAAGACCTGTGGACTTTGACTCCCAGAATTCCCCAGCCAGAATAGCTGGGAGTTGGAAGTCCACAGGTCTTAAAGTTGCCAAGGTTGGACATCCTTGGTCTAGATGGTTTGAACCCTTTCAAGAAGCTCCTTTATAAGATGACAACTGAACTTGGAAACCTATCATACTTTTTCTTTTTTCTTTTTTAAAAAAGGCCTACAAGGTAGGGTCTTCTTCTTCTTCTTCTTCTTCTTCTTCTTCTTCTTCTTCTTCTTCTTCTTCTTCTTCTTCTTCTTCTTCTTCTTCCCCTCCTCCTCCTCCTAGTATGTGTGTTTGTATGTGTGTGTGTGTTTGTGTATGGTGCAGGTATATATTTATGGATGTAAACAGCATGTGTATATGTGTGTTGTGTATGTGTTTGGGTGGATATACACGTTCTCTTGAAGAGCAGGCAACAGAATTTCGTTTTTAATGTGGGCCAGTGTGCTCACAGTAAAAAAAAAAAAGATAATAAAGTTATCTTATCTTAGTTTACCCACATATATTATATGACGACATGGAGAAACAACAGCAGTGTAATTCGGGTGTGTCCTTGTGTTCTGCACACGTTTCAATTCGCTTTTGGATCTCGCCAGTCCTTGGCAGTTGCACAATTTGAGTTGCCAAAATTTGGAAGTGCGACTCATCCCTCCCAATTCAAGATTCCAAGGAGGTTCCTGACTCTGCTTTCTAGCTCTCTTTCCCCCCCCCCCACCAGATTCTCCTCCCTTGCAGGTTTTTCCTTCTTCATCTCTTCTTTTCTTCGTTTCTTTTTGTTCTCACGGAGAAAAAAAAATCAATTCCCTTGAAGAAAAGTCCTTAATCCCACTTTTGCCAGCAACAATTGCCAGCTCCAGCAGATTAAGAATCGGGACGATGCGGCTGTCTTGTTTAATTCAACCCTATTCAGGTAACCGCCGTCGCTCGGACTTTGTAGTGCCGGGTTCAAAACTTTTTAGAGGAAGATCTTCTGATATTTGGGTTTCCTGGGGCGCTCAGCCCCTTTCTCACTTTGAATTAGGCCAGACAAACCATCACTTAAGTCTTTGAGCTTGACTTGCAGGCTTTTGGGGAGTGCTCTCTTCTTCTTTTTCTTTTAACTTCTCTTTTTCTTTTCTTTCTTCCTTTCCTTTCCTTTTTCCTTTCCTTTCCTTTCCTTATTTCTCCTCCTCCACCACTTTTTTTCCCTTTCTTTTTCTTCTTTCCTTTCCTCTATTCTCTTTTCCTTTCCTTTTTCCCTTTTTCTCTTTTTTCCTTTCCTTTCCCTTTTCTTTCTTATTCCTCCTCCTCTTCCTTTTTTAATTTCCCTTTCAAAAAGAATTTAAAAAACAACAACTTCACCTTGGCTAACACCAACTCACCACAAATCAAAGGCAAAACAAAATGAAACGAATGATGAAGTTGAGGTGCAGAAATCTCTTCCCCCCACACCATCCCACACAACCAAAACACTCCCTCCCTCCCTCTGTCTCTCTCTATATATATATGTGTGTGTGTGTGTGTGTGTGTGTGTGTGTATGTATGTATTCCAATCTCTTCCCTTCACTCCATCCCACACAACCAAAACACTCCCTCCCTCCCTCTGTCTCTCTCTCTATATATATATATGTGTGTGTGTGTGTGTGTGTGTGTGTGTGTGTGTGTATGTATTCCAATCTCTTCCCTTCACTCCATCCCACACAACCAAAACACTCCCTCCCTCCCTCTGCCTCTCTCTCTGTCTCTCTCTCTATATGTGTGTGTGTGTGTGTGTGTGTGTGTATGTATGTAAGATAAATGCCAAAATCATCCATGATTTTATTTGGAGGGAGGACTTGATGGAAATAAGATGGGGCAAGAGATCGTTGTGGGTTAATCTATCAAATGTTTTGCGGTTCCAGGAAAGCAGCCAATGCTTGCAAAACACTGGTAGTCACTTCTTCTGTTTATGGCCAATTTGGGGAGAGATTTCAAGCTTAGAAATGCTGTTTGGGTCAAACAGGTGGATGGCACGCCAAAAAAAACCCTCAACCAACCAACCAACCAGTTGTAACGCGCACAACAACCCCTAAGATGTACTTCAGTCAAGTCCTGAACCTCCACTTGATGTTGACCCAACTTGCATCCTTCGGGAAATTCGCCGGCACAATTTGTTTGGTAAACCCTTCTCTTTCTCGTGGGCGATAAAAGTTGTGTTTGTTTCATTCGAGCGGCCGCAACCACCTTCGACTCTTTTCCTTCTTTCTTGTTCTTAATTGCCCCGGCCCCTTCCATAATGACCAACACGGCCAAAAATGAATGGGGGGGAAAAAAAACTCTAAATAGCTGTTGAAGGCGACTCCGCCAAAGACTCTCCGACGACGTGTCCCGCTCTTGTGCCTTTTCTGTCTCTTGAAAAGAAAGGGAACAAAGGCCCAGTCCTGCCCATTCAAAAACCCCGGCCGGAGTGACAAACAACAGACGCAAAAAAAAAACCTGCTCCCTCATCCGTGTCCGAGGTTAGGATGAAAGGGCCCCGGGTATTTTTTTTCTCTCTCCTTCTGAGAAACAGGGCATCACAAAAGAGACAGGAGCGTTGACAAAACTCTTCTTTTTCATGGCTTTCATGGAAGAGGAAAAGGGAGGCCGCGGAGGAGAAGCTGTGCAAAAGGGTGACGGTGGCGGTGGGATGGCGTTGGCGCTTGGGTTTAATATTACAACATTATTATTCTGGGCATTCTGATCGTTCCTGGTCGTGCGTCATGGCGACAGGGTGGAGCTTTTGAATCAAGAAGTGGCTGGTTTGAATCCCATCACCCCATCCAGTCAGGAGAAGAGAGTTGGAAGGACCTTGCAGGTCTAGTCCAACCTGCTAACCAAGCAGGAGTCCCTGTATCGTTCCAGACCAATCTCTTCTTGAAAGCCTCCAGTATTGGAGCACCCATAATTTCTGGAGGCAACCTCTTCCACTGGTCAATTGTCCTCACTGTCAGGAAGTTTCTCCTTAGTTCTATTGTAGGTTGCTTGTCTCCTTGATTGGTTCCATCCATTGTTTCTTCTCCTGCTTTCAGGTGCTTTGGAGAATAGCTTGACTCCCTCTTCTTTGGGGTAGCCCCTCAGTATCGGAAGACTGCTATCATGTCCTCCATGGCTTGGGTCCGGGGTACTTGCGGGAGCATCTCCTGCCAGCATTGCACTCCGATCGCCCTGTGCGCTCCCACAGGCAGGGCCTCCTTGGGGTACCGTCGGCTAGACAGTGTCGGCTGGCGGCGCCCAGGGTAGGGCCTTCTCTGTGGGAGCACCCACCCTGTGGAATCAGCTCCCCCTGGGGCTTCGTTTGGCCCCCCGGACCTCTGCTCCTTCCGCCGCGACCTGAAGACTTGGCTGTTTCAGCAGGCCGGCCTGGACTGAAATGAGTTGGGGTGGGTTTTTAAGTGACTTTAATTGAATTTTTACGGGTTTTAGATCATTGGACTTGTGATTTAATTATTTTTAAATAATTTATTGCATTGGGATTTTATATGGTGAGCCGCCCTGAGTCTTAGGGAGAGAGGATGGCATACAAGTCTAATAAAATAAATAAATGTCCCCCCCCAAGTCCTTCTTTTTATTAAACTAGATAAATTTCTCCTTAGTTCTAGGTTGCTTCTCTCCTTGATGAATTTCCATCCTCTGTTTCTTCTCCTGCTTTCAGGTGCTTTGGAGAATAGCTTGACCCCCTCTTTTTTTACCCCTCAGATATTGGAAGACTGCTATCATGTCACCTCTAGTCCTTCTCTTCATTAGATTAGACCCAATTCCCGCAACTGTACTCCATATGTTCTAGCTTTCAAATTCTTAATCATTTTAATTGCTCTTCTCTGCATTTTTTCCAAAGCCTCAACATCTTTTTTTTGTAATGTGTTTTGTAATTTGTTGAGGTCTTTGCACTCTCGTGTTCCAGAGATCAGCAGAGAAAGGAAAGAGGCAAGCAAGCTGTAGACCTAATATTTTTCCCCCTGTTTCCATGCAGGGACCAGAGATAAAACTCAGCCAAGTCCCATAACGGATCAGCAACCAGAGAATCAATATTTCAGCAGCTTCAGGAGATCACAGGGCTCCAGGGAGGCCTGACCAAGAGTAAGCAAATTGATTTTTCTTTCGAGGGGAAATTGCTTGGCAAAAAAAAATAAAAGGAAGAAGCCTCTCTTCCACCCATTTGAAGCAAGGGACTCTTGGAGTTGTGTCATCCTGGGAGTCCCAACAGCTGTTCTGAGGAAAACAACAAAAATTGGGATGGCATTGGAAAGATTCAGAAGTTTATTGTGGCATAAGGGTTTGGGAGGCAACAATTTACTCAATCTGAGTATGATTGTTTATGAACGCTCACTTTTCCCAATAGGTTCTCCAGTTGGCAGTGACAAGTAGGAACTCAACACAAGTCGAATTGCGTAAAGAATCAGGACCGTATGTTGAGTTGCAATTCAAAGATGTATCGTTCAAGCCCATGCACAAGAAATCTGGTCAACCAGATAAAACTTAATGGAATTCAGGAGGGTTGGATTTGGACCGTTGATGACAACGTAACGATTCTAAGCTGATGACGCACTTAACTCCACCTCCAGCTCTACCTGCTCTTCTATAAATGGCCAGAAGATGCACACTGTTCAATCAAGACATACTGAAAAAAAATGCAAATATGGAAAAGCAGATCTGTCAACTTCGTAGCTTTCTCCTTCTTATTTAATGCCTGCACCAGCCTTTTTGGGGGATCCACCAAAGATGGATGAATGATTTTATTTCACTCACATTTCTACCAGGGTAAATTCATTAGAAATATGCTTATTATTTCTTGTGTGTATCCTCATGTTCATTTTTTGTAATATCCTAATTCAGGTACTGGATTTATACCCTGCCTTTTTTTCAAGGTGTTCAGAATCACATATTAAATATCCCTTCCTCTCTTTTCTTTCCACCCCACAACTATGTTGTGGAGTAGGGAGTGCTGAGAGGCAGCCTAAGACACCCATTGAGCTTCCTTGGTTAAGGCTAGGTTTGAACCCAAATCTTCCTGATCCAAGTCTGTTATTCTATCCACTAGCACACCTTGCTGTCAAAATTGCAATATCGGTGCTACCATTCTTTGAGATTGATCCCATTTGGATTGTTCAAACTGATCCCATTTTTTTTTATTCCACTGCGGTGTCTGAATCATCTTACAGCCTCAATTCAATCAAAATTTTTGAATCCAGGGGAAGAAAAATATCTTTTGGTGGGCCTGAAGGAAAGAAAGCAGCCATCCTACTTTGTTCCTTCAAGGCCCTTGGTTGCTTGCTTTGATTTGGAAGTTCAATGCCATCATGTCAAATTAGATCACCCAACGTATCTCATTATCTTCGCCTTCATCTTGAATGTGGGTTGCGTTATTAGCAGAAAGCAAACGACTCACGTTAACTCATCGGTTGCACCCGGTGGTAATTTCAAGAAGCAGGCTCACGTTCTGTCACCTAACTCGTGTTTGCTTGGAAAGCATCATTTGATCGAGGACAGGAGCGATCCAATATTTGGGAGGAAAGAGGAACACGGGACCCGTCTGAAGGGCTGATACATCAGCAGTTCTTCATGCATGCCGATTCTGATGGGGTTGGAAACTTCACAAAATGGTTGAATACAAGCCAAGGCCAGAGAAAGGTCAGCCGATGCCCCAGATGGCTTCTGCACTCTTCCATTCCTCCTCCTCCAATGCTTTGAAACAGGTGCCAACCAAAAAGTCAATTGTCCACTTGAATCAAATCCCCACCTGAATTTACAGCACGCAGAGGCCTCGACAAGCTCCGAGCCCTTCCAAATGGGTTTGTGCAGATGTCTGCATTTGTCTCTGCCCCAGCCGGGGGGGTGGGGTGGAAAAACACAACCACAAAACGGTGAATGAGAAGGACACAAGTGCTCAGGCAACACGAACTCAGCCTTAGCAAGTATTGGGGTTTTTTAGCAAAAGAAATTTCAGAGTCACCCCAGAGTCAGTGGTACCCTAAGAATCTCACTGAAGGACACCGTAAGTACATAATTGTACTTATACATAATACATAATTGTATTGTTTATTATTGTGATTTTAATTGTTTTAATTGTTTTTAATGCTTTTTAGTAATTTATAGACTTGTTTTTGTTTAATATTTTTTTATTGTAAATATATTTCTTTTTATATGTTCGCCGCCCTGAGTCCTTAGGGAGAAGGGCAGCATACAAGTCTAAATAAATAAATAAATAAATAAATAAGTGGCCTGGAGGCTTCAGTAGCATCTGAGCTCCGAATAGACCTCAAGCAGATCTGTCCTTCTCAGGGGTGGGCTTCAAAAATGTTAGCAACGGGTTCTCTGCCAGGTTGCTGGGTGGGCGTGACCATGGGGAGCATGGCCTGCACCATGGCAGGGGGGATATTTTTGCCCTCCCTGGGTTCTGGAGGCTTTCCTTGAGCCTCCGGGAGGATGAAAACTCCACCCCGGGCTCCAGAGGCTCTCTGGAAGCTGGAAACAGGCCCATTTCTGGCCTTCCTGAACTTCCAGGAGACCTGTTTCTCACCCTCCCTGAGCCTCTGCATGCTCCCTGCACTTACCTGCATCCAAAGCAGGCCGCGTGAGGACTCTTGGGAGGGGAGGGGCAGGGGGCCAGCCAGGAGTGGGATTTGGGGGTTCTCCGAACTGCATAGAATCTTAGCTAGCGGCTCTCCCAAACCCCTGCGAACCCCCAGCAACCCACCTCTGGTCCTACTCCAAAGGAAGGAAGGAAGGAAGGAGGGAGGGAGAGAAAGAAGGAAGTCTATAAAACACTACGGTATGAAGCAGTATATTAGTCTGAGTGTTATTGCTATTCCTTCCTTCCTTCCCTCTTGTTCCCTTTCTCATTCTCCTTCCTGATGGCACAGTGGTTAGGATGCAGCATTGCAGGCTAACTCTGCCCACTGTCAGTAGTTCAATTCAGTAGGTTGATTCAGCCTTCCATCCTTCCGAGGTGGGCAAAATGAGGACCCAGATTGTTGGGAGGCAATAGGCTGATTCTGTAAAGCCGCTTAGAGAGGGCTGTGAAGCACCATAAAGTGGTATGTAAGTCTAAGTGTGATTGCTATTGCTATTTATTTTCCTGCAGCTGAGGAGTATAACTCAGAAACATTCAATCCGGAAGGTCCAACTATATCAGCTATTATGGCCAGTTTATTCCTACTTTTGACCCTGAGGGTCTCTTGCTAATCCATTGATAATAGATGGACATTTAATGTAATTACGCTGAACGATCATGGTTTTCTAGTGTTTCCTTGTTTTTTGTTATCCTCGCCGCCATCCCGTCCCCCCCGAACTAATATTCAAAATTAAAACATGCGTTTCTCTCCTCCTCCCCCCTCCCTCCCAAAACATCTGTCTCGGGGAGTGAGTGTGCACGATTAAGCTTTCTTCTTAGCCGAAGCTGTCATGAGTTTATGGGTATTCATTAAAATCCCGTCCTAATTGCTCCCTCATCAGCTATGAATTTTAAGAAGCTTAAGTTACTAAGTGTTTAAAGTCCATTTATTGACAGAAAACAGAAAATTCGCTAATGACTGCCGGGTGATGTCAGCATTGTCGTGCCGGAACGCTTGTTTTACACAGCCGTACAAAGGAGGCCAGCCTCAAGATTTCACCCTTCCGGATGAAAGCTGTCCCCGTGGGAAGCCAGCGGGGCGCAGAAGCAACCCAGACTGTTTTCACGGAGAGAAAGCAGGCGGCCGCCGTTGCTTGAAGCCTGAAAAGACTTTTGAAAGGAAGCCAGTCGGAATTAGCCATACGAGGGCGACTCTCCGGTTGAGTTGGGTCACACCTTCTTCAGACACAGCATCGAGGTCTGGAGACCACGTTTCAAGAAGACTCGTGTCAACCAGGAGAGGTCAAAAGAGACCTTGTGAGAAGTCCCCCCAAAAAGCGGGAATGTCAAGGGGAGGCATCTAAAGTATCTAAGGTCAAATGTCTATGGAGAATTTCCATAGGTACGGTTGTCCCAAAAGTGGTTTTTCTTCCCACAAAAGGCAACTGGATTTCCTGGGGTTTTTTTTTTTCCTTGAAAACATTTCACTTTTCATCCAAGGAGCTTCTTCAGTTCGGTTCTCCCTCACTGTCCCCTTCCCTGTTTTCCCTGCTGTTTACTTTTGTATCTTCTTTGTATGCTATTATTATAAACTAATAAAAACTGTTTAAAAGGAAAACAGTTTTTCCTTTCCGCTTTTCATCCAAGAAACTTCTTCAGTTCTAGCAGAAGAACTTTCTTTTTTCAAAGGGAAAAAAAAACACCAATTGGAAAATTGGGCTAAAGGAGGACATCCAGACATCTTCTCTACGTACATCCAACAATGAAGTTGTAGGAAGGCACATTTTAATTGAATGTTAGGGGGAAAGAAAACTTCCCAATGGTAGGAGTAATTCAGCAGTTGAACTAATGATCCAGGAAGGTGGAAGACTTCCTTCTGTTGGGTATCTTCAGCAACGACTGGATGGGAATATTTAAATTTAGATCAGGGATGTTCATGTCCCCTTCCGATTCTGAACTTTAAAATACAGGTTCTGATTTTATGACATATTCCACGGGACAGACATGGAGATCGTATACATTAATCAGGAATCATAAGCCTGGGAGGGGGGGAAAAACCTGAAATGGCATTAGCAATTTAATACTTGCATTATATAGTTCATTTTCAACCTTTGGTCTCTGAAGTGACAGGAAGTCTTTGACTTAACAAAAGCCCATGTAGTAACTATTCAAAGTTACAATGGCACTGAAAAAAAAGTGACTTATGACCATTTCCCACACTTATGACCATTGCAGCATCCTCGTGGGTCACGTGATCAGAATTCAGACTCTTGGCCACTGACTCATATTTGTGACGGCTGCAAAGTCCTGGCATCACACGATCCTTTTTTGGTCTTTTGACAAGCAAATTCCATGAGGAAGCCAGATTCAGTTATCAACCGGGTTACTAATTTAAGAATTGCAGTGATTCACTGAATAACTGTGGCAAAGAAAGGTCGTAAAATGGGACAAAATTCACCTTCGCCAATTTTTCATTTAGCGCTATAAATCCGGGACTCAATTGTGGTTGTAAGTGGAGAACGACCTGTAGTTCACTTTTGAGAAGCCACCGATTAAATTACAGAAACGGTAGCTCCGGTGTTTGCAAATCTACACACTTGAATCGATTGCTTTCACTGGGCGAAATGTGGGTTGTAGCTTTCATTAAAGGAAGCGAAAAAGAACAACCGTACAACAAATAATAATAATAATCTCCAGCTGCATTTCTGCACGGTTCTGAGCCAGACATGGTCGAGTTACATGATGCATTTATGGAGCAGCGACTTCTAAAAATATGAGGTGCGAGTGTGAGAGGCCATGAATCTCTTTTGCATGCCAACGCTTTCTTCTTCAGTGACCCAAATAGACAAAGAGGTGTGTAAGGTTAGTTTAGCTCATTTTTTAAAATTTTTGTGCCTGCTGAAGTTCTCCCAAAAGATGCATTTTATTTGAACATGTTTATGGACACTCGATCCATGCGCCGACAGCTTCAAGCAATGGTGAGGAATTTGGCTTTTAAGTGACACGACATCTGTCATCGTGACAAGACTGAATTACGCAGGAATCCAGTTCTCACCATCGATTCAGCTGGGGACAATATTTTCTAGACTATTTGGGTATTTAAAAAGGGCATCCCTTACTCCAAGAAATTCCCAGAAGTATGGACAAGGATAACACCAAAGCCTTTTGTTTCTGGACTTTTTAAAAGAAGCTCTTAAAACTTGTCTGGTTTGGAGATTTTGACCTGACACCAGAATGTGGATCAAGTTATCAGAATATACAAAACTGTAAGATTCTCTCAGCTGTGGCGGAATAATGTTATTTCTTCATTGGGATAATTTCTGTTTTTAAAACACAAGGAGTGCCCTCTGCTGGGAAGAATAAAAACCAAATCCTTCAGGATTTTTATATATTGTGCCAGGAGACTTTTCGAAGAAATCTGTCATTCTCACGAAGGTGGCCAGTTTAGAACTCATCTCCTACACTGAGGATAAATAAACAAACTAGCTGTTGGTTTAAGCAAGACCATCACCCTTGGATTTCTACAGGGTCCTGAAATCCAACAGGCAGAGTTACCCTGGGTGGGAGACAGATGGACAGACCAAAGTTAACAGAGATTTGGGCCAATTGTGTATTTCAGTTTTTTAGACAAGTAGGCACAACATAGGCTGGCAATGTCCAACCTTGGCAACTTTTAAGGTGGGTAGACTTTAACTCCCAGAATTCCCCAGCAAACATGGGTGAATATCGCAACTAACCCTGGTTGAGGGAGCCTTGCCATTCTCATTTTTGAGTGCACTAGCTGTGTTTGAACATCTCGCAGCCTACCAACCATAAATTCCTTGTGTGACGGAGCTAATATGGGTCAAAGTACAGAATCCAGGATAACAGAGTTGGAAGGGACCTTGGAGGTCTTCTAGACTAGTCCAACCCCCTACTCAAGCAGGAGACCCTATTCCATTTCAGACAAATGGCTGTCCAGTCTCTTCCAGTGATGGAACACCCACAACTTCTGGATTCAACTCGTTCCACTGCTTTGTTTTGACTGTCAGGAAATTTCTCCTTAATTCTAGGTGAGTTCTCTCAATTAGTTTCCATCTATGGCTTCTCCTGCCTTCTAGTGCTTTGGAAAACAGGTTGACTCTTCCTTCTTAGTGGCAGCCCCTCAAATATTGGAACACTGCTATCATGTCACCCCTAGCCCTCCTCTTCACTAGACATACCCAATTCCTGTCACCGTTCAAGTCTTCAGCCTCCCCAAAGCCTTGATACTTTTCTCCATAGGTGTCTTTTTCCAATCTTAGTCTACCCAAGCAGAATCACTGAATCACTGTCCACAAGACAGTGTCGGCTGGCGGTACCCCGGGGAAGGGCCTACTCTGTAGCGGCTCCCGCCTTGTGGAATCAACTGCCCCTGGGGCTCCGTTTGGCCCCGGATCTCTGCTCTTTCCGCCACGATCTGAAAACTTGGCTGTTTGAACAGGCTGGGCTGGACTGACCTCTTGGGGGTGGGGTTAAACTGATTTTATTTGGGCTTGTCAGGTTTGTTTTTTAATGTATTTATTGATTGTATTTTTTAGTTGTGAGCCGCCCCGAGTCCTTTCAGAGAGGGGGCAGCATACAAGTCCAATTATTAAATTAAATTAAATTAAATCTCATATAACCTGGGTTTTTTTCCCCCAGTTGTCCCCTATAAGAGGCAATGTAACCTGACCTGAACTCAGGCGCATGTATGGAAGGAGTCTTGTTATAGTAGCGGCCTTCTTGCAGTAAGATTTAGATCACTATGATTAGCCGGGCAAAGGCTGAGTAATCTTCTTATGGGATCGCTCCACCCACTGCCAGTCATTAATTTCCAGGAAGCATCCTGGGTTCCAGCTGCAAGACTTAAAGAGCTTTCCTCATCTTGCAACCCTCCTTGACCGAGAACTTCATGGACAACCAGCCTCAAGCCTCCGTTTCCCCGCCCAGAAAATGAAAAAATTAGTTTTCAGCGTCTATTGTTCTTAGGAAAAGCCAAGATTTGAGCTTGCAAAGGATTGGAGATGGTGTCAGCTCTATTAGGAAAAAAAATTGTAGGGGAGAATGGACCTAAACCGAGCAATAACAAAGGTGTGTTCCTTTTTTTCAAAAGGCAATTGGTCTTTCCTGGAAGATGTGTTGCTTCCCATCCAAGAAGCTTCCTCAGTTCTGAAGAACTCAAGTTTCCTTAGTTCTTCCAAGAAGCGTCTTCAGCTCAGCTCCAGAACAGAAGAAGCTTCTCAAATGAGAAGCGAAACGTCTTCAAGGGAAAGGGGGGCGGGGGAAACCAAGAAAGTCCAGTTGCCTTTAAAAACAAAAACAAAAAAGCACCTTTGAGACAGTCATGACCTGGATGGCTGAGAATCTCCATAGACATGAAACCCAGCAACCTTGATCTTGCTTGCTTTGCACGATAAGTTTTATACCCTCCTGTTTTTTTTTTAACGCTTTATTCCGGCCTTTTATGCCACCCCACCCACCCCTGGCAACTCAACTCTATAAATAATGCTCTCCGATTGGCGGAAAAGAATTTTTTAAAAAAGAAAGCTGAATGGAACACTTATTCTCGAATGAAAGAAATTGCCTGTAATTTGTGGACTCCTCTTTTGCTATTATGGCAACATTTGCATTTCAATGAAAGCTCTTTTTTTTTTTCCCCCTCCACAATCTGGTTTCACCTTGACCCAGTGACCGTAATCACACACTCTCTCTCTCTTTTTTCCCTTTCTCTTTCTTTCTCTCCCTCCTTGATGAAAACACAGCAGGTCTGATGCACAAAAGTATGCCCAATTCAGCTGCTTGCAGGTGAAAACAGAAAGCCGAATTCTGCCCTTGGTTTTTCTTATGTTTTTCTTCAGGTCTTCTTAAGTCTTCGTTAGAATTAATGAATTTTATTAGTTCCTGTTGAAGAGAAGAGGATTCGGGACAGGGAAAGATGGGGGAGGGGTGTAAAATGGAGGTTTCTTTTCTGCCTCTGGCGAACAATATTGTTATATCTCCAAAGTTTCCTTTCCAAAAAGAGGTGGCAGGAATTGGAAAATATTGAGCAGCGCCAATAAGGTTTTCGGCAACACTTGAAAGACGAAGTCATGGTTGTTCAATAAATTATTTCTGGATCTGGGCATTTATACTACCCGAAGGTTTGTTGCTTGAATACAAATCCTGCATGGCTTGTTCGGATGAACAATGGAGACATACTGGAGGGAGCTTAAAAACAACCCCTAATTGTGCTCATGGTGCAAACTATGATTCTGCTAATCGTGTTGATTAATTGGGTAGATTTACACATTTGCACCCAAGTCTTCCAGTTCCTCTCTTTTACAGTTTAGGGCAGAGGAGTCCAATCTTGCCAGAATAATTGAGTTGGAAGGGACCTTGGAGGTCTTCTAGTCCAACCCCCTGTTTAGGCAGGATACCCTACACCATTTCAGACAAATGGTTATCCAATCGCTTCTTAAAAACTTCCAGTGTTGGAGCATTTACAACTTCTGGAGGCAAATCGTTCCACTGATTGATTGTTCTCACTGTCAGGAAATTTCTCCTTAGTTCCAGGTTGCTTCTGTTTTTTCAGTTTCCACCCATTGTTTCTTTCCTGCCTTCAGGGGCTTTGGAGAATAGCTTGACTCCCTCTTCTTTGGGGCAGCCCCTGAGATACTGGAACACTGCTATCATGTCACCCCTGGTCCTTCTTTTCATCAAATTAGACATACCCAATTCCTGCAACTCTTATTCGTACATTTTAGCTTCCAATCCTCTGATCATATTTATTGCTCTTCTCATTAAGACTTGTGGACTTATTATGTTGCCAAGCCGGCTGGGAAATTCTAGGAGTCGAAGTCCACAGGTCTTAAAAGTTGCCAAGGTTGGACAGCCCTGCCTTAAGCCACGCGACGATTTCTGAAAAGCAACACGACCAATAAATTACCAGCTTAGCTTTGATAAGTGTCATTTATTAAGACTATTATTAAGTGCTGCACCTTATGATTCTTGACTCTTGACGGATGTATCTTTCCTTTTATGTACACTGAGAGCATTTGCACCAAGACAAATTCCTTGTGTGCCCAATCACACTTGGCCAAGAAAGAATTCTATTCTATTCTATTTTGCTACAACTTGACTCTAGTTTTTGAAATAGAAAATGCCATTTTAGTCAGCACTTGGACCCCATTTATGAGCTGATCTGCTCATTATTTGCTATTCTTGAGATGTTTTAAAAAAAAAGTAGATATACCATTTCTGCCCCATATAGCGCAAGGCATTTTAACAATGGCTCCGCAGGCTTTCAATATATCAGGAGGCCTGTTGACAAGCAGCACAAGAGGGAAAAGTAAAACAAAACACAAAAATATGGCCAACAAGCACAACGGATTAATCTTGTGGTTTTATGGCACGAAAAGAGCCACCTGAGGGCCTCTCTACCCTTCCCCGAAGCTTATAAATCTTGAGTTTGCAATGTGGCGATCCAGAACTTCTGAGTGTTTTTCCTCCGGTTACAAACAGATAATAAATTATGTTGCCTTTACAGAGGTTTTCCGTATTAAAACTTCTGGCACCGGCCACTCAGAAAACCGGCTCTGTCGTGTTTCACAACAATGGCCAAAACTGGTCTACGCTTAGTGAACAAGTAAATATTGCCTTTATTTACTTAGCTTAAAAAACAATCATCAGATTTACCACTAGGCAGACCAATTCTAAAGCACAGTTAGTTCTTGACTTAAGAACCACTTGTTTAGTCACTTTTCGAAGTTACAGCTGCAACGGAAAAGGTGACTTTGGACCATTTTCACACTTATGTGAAGTGTGGCATCCCCGCACATGGTCCTGTGGTCCAAATCTGGAGGCTTGGCAAGCGGTTCATATTTACAATGGTCGCAGTGTCCCGAGATCATTTCTGAAAGCAAAGTTGGTGGCAAAGCCAGATTTTCATTTAAGAGTGTTACAAACTCCACTGAACAGCATGGCGAGAAAGGACCGTGAAACAGGGCAAAATTCACTGAACGGGTGGTCTCCCTTCGCCGCAGAAATTTGGGGGATCGTTTGTGGTTGTAAGTCAAAGTTTCCAACATATTATTATTATCTTTATTGTCAGAGTACAACATGTGTACAATGAGATTGGCTGCCAGCAGAGGTTCTAGAAGTTGAAGAGATGAGTCTTGTTTGATCAGAAAATCTGCCATTCCTGGGAAGACGGGCCAATAAATGAATTTTCCTTGCTCAGATGTGATAATTTAATTGTGAATTTTGTTGTGTGTGTCCTATGTATATACATACAATGACAATAAAGAATTCAAATTCAAATAACCCTCCTGCCTCTAAGTTGTCTCTTCTCCAACCTGTTAGCCCCCAAATGAGTTGGTGTCGTTTTTGGCCATGGCCACAGAATTCTGGGAACTGTAGCCCATGGTCAATGTAGAGATGGTCAATTTTATGCCATTTTGAGGTCAACCCTAACCCACTGTCCTGTTTTGAAGCACCAAATTCTGCAGAGGAAATTGAAACCACCCTCAAATTTGGACTTTGCCTCACCCTTTCCAAATTCTCAGTTTGTAACAGCAAGTATATAAAACAGTCAAAAATGTCTGCGCTACGATTAACTGAGCCCTCAGAACAATGCAGCACTCCAAATTCCACAACAAAAGTAATTAGAAAAATCACCAATGGCACAAGAGTTAGTTCTCTCCATACATCGTGTACAGCTACAATTAGTTTGGCCCTGGCAATGAATAAACCTAGCAAATAACATCAGAATTCATAATTTCGCAAACCATTTTGCTTTGACCAAATAACAAGGGCCCCAGACACTTAGAATTGTGGTTTGTAAGGCATGAATCAAAACAATAGTGAGGTTCTTTTAAAAAAAAAAACACAGTGTGTCTCAACACAAGACACAAATCTAGTTTTTCACCCATTTCTGTCAAGCTAAGAGGTTAAGTGGCTATATTTTACAT
Organism: Naja naja; assembly: GCA_009733165.1. Classification (NCBI taxonomy): domain Eukaryota; kingdom Metazoa; phylum Chordata; class Lepidosauria; order Squamata; family Elapidae; genus Naja; species Naja naja. The sequence continues at coordinate 23,108,000 of CM019162.1, forward strand.
ATCTTTCCAAGCTCTGTGTCATAATTTTAAGAGATGTAATAGAAACTGGCATATGGTGGGAGAGCTTATGCCAAGTAACCATACAGTGATTAATATTTTATTTATCAGCCAAATAATTCTGTGTCACAATCTCAAATTCTCTCTGTGTGTGTCATAAGCAGCAAGAAGATCTGGAGCTATTCCAGTCATTAAAGCTTCATATTATTATGTCACACTTTAAAACCAGTTCTGCTGTTTAAAAACAAAACAAAACTGGGAACTGGAATATTCCACAGAAATTTACTTGTCAATATGGAGGAAAGACTCAAGACTTGCTCTTCCAAATATACGACCCTTACATTTACACCAAGTATTATCTATTGCTAGATTAGATTCCCACTTACATTAAGCAGAAATTTCTGGTCTTATTTGCTGAAGAAAAAAATCTGAAAATATATGAAAATTTTAGCATGGATTCTGCTCCAACATTAAGATGAGCTCAAAACGAGATGGTTCTCATCATCTATTGAATAAAATGGTAAAAGTAAGGGCTCAGATTAAAAGAGAATGTCTGGAAGACCCTAACAGGGCATCGCTGTATTCAATATACGGTACTGCAGACAGCCTGTACTGTCTGCCCACCCACTCAAAACAGCTAAAAGACAGCAGCATAAAAAGAGAAAAATACAACTTGGCCAAGTATAAATAGCAGCAAAATTCATGCAAGGCTAGCCATCTGTGGTCCAACATCCACCATGTGTCGCGAGTAAGGTTTGTGCTCAAATAGTTCTTATTTAGAACTATTTAAAGAAAAGAAGAAGCAAAAACTAAAACTGGCTAGAGAGAAGTTCTCTGAGAATGGGCTCCAGCAACGAGGCCCAAAAGCTCAAAAGGCAAAACCTCCGGTCTCGGTGACCGACGCAGATTGGATCCTGCAACATTATCCTGGGAAATATAGATTGGCTTTTATTTGTGAATTAAAACTCCCTTCTTCCCCTGGAGGCAGGGAAGCACATGCAAAACTCAAATGAAATACGGGTCAGGGTGTCTCAGCTTGCGACCGCAAGATTTGCAGCTATGATTCCGGGCTCAATTTTGGTCATAAGTTGAGGACTACTCAGCAAGATAGTGCTTTCTGTGAGAAAAAAACCAAAAATCTCTGTTAAACCAGCACAGTCAGTAGGGGACAGGAATACCCGCTGCATGAGTCAATAAAAGACCGTTTCTTCCATATCTTGAATTTGATGCGATCAATCATCAGCGGATGAAACAGAAACAACGCCAGGCTGCTGGAATTGGGTCATTTTATTTAAAACAAGAGGAAATGTTGGCGTTTTTTTTTTTTTACTCCCACCCCTTAGAAATCTGCACTAGACGTTGAACGGCTGTATTCTTGAATCAGGGGACAACCAACGGAGAAAGAGATCCAAAAACTATTTTAAAAGTCACTTCGTTTTTTTCTGTTTGGTTAAACCAGGCAGCCCTCTTCTGTGACGGAATAATCAGTTAACCATGTAGAAACAAAAGATTTTTACAAGAATTCTCCGCCTGGAGAGCCGAAGGTCGAACATAATGCGTTTGGCTTCTGTTATGAAATCGGCGTTGCGCTTCTTCAAGCAAAGCAACCAACCAACGAAAAAAATAATCATCATCATCTCTGGATGGAGGGTTTGGAAGAAGAAGGGAAAAAAGGCAAGTCGGGTTTTTCAGAAGGATCCCCGCTACTTATGTCCATTCCATTTAAAGCCTGCCTTGTTTTGGTGCCGAGATAGAAGCTCTGGGTATACCTTAACTATTTGAAGATGAAATGCTTTTGTGTCTTTTGTACATGGTTAATGCCTCAAGGTCTCCAGCAACTCAAGACGCGGGTTCGAAGAGCGAGACCTGGGGATTTCTTCAGTCTACTTTCACCACGCTGTAAATCTTACTGACAAACCAGAAGCAAGCAAAGAAACCGATTGTTCCTGCAAAACATGAATAAATCTCTTTTTTTTAAAGAAAGGGAGACATGAAGAGGGTTAAAATCTTGAACGGATCTCTGCCAGGGTGGAGAACAGAGATAAGTAATTTGACCCTGAATTTTTTTCTTTCTCCCACCACCCCTGAAGTAAATACCTGGCTAAGAGAAAAGTTTTGTTCTTAGCCCGAATGCACGAGGTAATGTAAATACGGGCATTCCTCAACTTACAAGAGTTCGCTTAGCGACCGTTTGAAGTTACAATGACCATTTTTCACACTTACAACGGTAGCAGCGTCCAGCGCAGTGACAGGATCAAAATTCAGAGGCTTGGCAACCGCCATGCACTTATGACAGTCGCAGTATGGCCGGTGTGTGTGTGTGTGTGTGTGTGAGACATCCTTTTGGGACTTTCTGACAACAAGCAAAGTTGAGGGGGAAAGCCAGGTTCCCTTAACAACCTGCTGACTAAACAACCAGCAAGGAAGGACATAAAATGGGGCACAAAACTCACTTAACGTATGTCTCGCTTAGCAACATACTATTTGGAGCTCAATTTTGGTCGTTAAGTCTACCCGTACAAAGTACGATTGGATCAAACGCGGCCGCTTTTGAGAGGTGTGGACTTCAAACGGTGGTCGTAAGCTGAGGAATACCTGTCGGGTGGATGAATTACTAGCTTCTCCAGATGTTTCCTCTTTGTAAGGAACAGTAGCAAACTGCAGCTTGGTTAAGCACCTAATTTTTTCCTCCGCCGCCCGGAAAAAGTGATTATTGAGTAGAACATTAATCAGGGGAAGATGTGCCCCAAGGCATTAGGCAGTGATCTCACAAGTTATCCTGGATGAGGCAAATAGCAGTGGCATCTAGGGACTGGTCTCAACGAAGAGAAATCCTCATTTCTAAGGAACATATTTACAGAAGCTGCTTCTCTAATTACAGCCAGTCTGGAAAGCCATCGGCGCATCTGATATACCCGATTTTAAAGCCATTTACCGACTGGGTTCTGTTTTGTTTCCTTGGGCGCAAAAATCGGATAAACAGATAACAGATAATCAGAGTCGGAAGGGACCTTGTAGGTCATCTAGTCCAACCCCCTGACCAAGTGGGAGACCCTACGCTATTTCTGACAGATGGGAGTCGAATCTCTTCTTGAAAGCTCCCAAGGATGAAACTCCCACGACTTCTGAAGGCAACTTCTGTTCCATGGGTTGATGGTTCTCACTGTCAGAAAGTTTCTCCTTATTTCCAGGTTGAATCTCCCCTTGTTCAGTTTCCATCCATTATTCCTTGTCTGGCCTTTGGGGGCCTTGGAAATTAGCTTGACCCCTTCCTCCTCTCTGGGGCAGCCCCTCAAATATTGGAAGACTACTATCCTGTCTCCCCTGGTCCTTCTCTTCCCTAGACTAGCCAGACCCAGTTCCTGCAAACGTTCTTCATGTGTTTTAGCCTCCAGTCCCCTAACCATCATGGTTGCTCTTCTCTGCACTTTTCCTAGATCAAAACCAAAAGAATGCCATACCAATTGTGGTTAAAGAGCAAAGTCTGCCTGGTTATTGTTGGATGTTGGGGTGGGCTTGGGTAATGTCAGAACGAACTCACCTGTGAACAGGAAGAAAATCAAGACCATGATCATAGTATACCCAAAGTACAGGATGGTGCTAGCAATACCAGTAATCTGGAGTTTCGAGAAGAAATAATGGATGGCGTAGATGAAGAGATAAACGGCGGTGAAGCTGCTGGTCAGGAATGATCTCCACCACCAGTGATAATCCTAGGAACCCAAATGAGAAGAGCAAATATGTAGGAGGCAGAGAGGGGAAATTCCCTGGTGTTAAGAGCCAGGGGGGAGATAGTTGTTTTTAATTAGAATTCCAAAATCCATTAACTGGGGCCTGACGCAAACTGGGAAGAGGAAGCTAATTACTTAGAGTTTCTTGCACCAAGCTTGTGGCCCTTCAGATACATCTGGAGAGCATTTGTAAAAATTTGTCCCCAGAAAACCTGTCTCTTGCTGCCTCTTTTACAGGTCTCCTTGTATCTGTGGAATGAATTTTGCATTTATCACGGTAATATAATTGACTCAACCTCTGACCGATCGTCCTTCTGATTTCCGAGTTAATCCTGGCACGTTCCCTAAATCTTTGCATTCTTTTTTTTTCCTTCTTCTGCAAAAAAGAGGCAGGGAGAGAAGCAATCGTGCTCCCTGCTTTTTAATTCCTGCTGTATGCAGTTAAGACCGGTATGTCGGCTCCACGCTTTAATAGGGTTGTTTAGCTGGGCATAAAAGCCCTAAAAAAAATAAAAATAAAATCCTAGGAAATGCACGTTGGGGGACTGGCCCTGCTTTTTTATAAGCTCCATCTGGCTGGCAGATGCATTATTTTTTAAATGACGGGACGCCGAGAAGGCCAGCTGGGCCCTGGAAATGGTCACAGGCTCTTGGGCTGGCAACAGCAAATAGAAAAACATTCCGGTTCTCCTTCCCTTGGCCTTTTGCTACCATGTGTAAGTATTTTCCTTTATTGCCACTCTTAAAACAGTTGCAGATCCCCAGACGCTTATTATGGAAAGGGACTCCTGGCGTGGCAGACAATGTGTCACCAGCTTCTCATTCCAGGGAACGATGCCTCACCCACTGGCAGCCCAGACTACCCATGAATCCATCTGACGCAGCTTCATGCATGCAGAAGGAGCAGAAAGCCACCAGAATTACCAGCTACTGCTGGTCTGCTCTAACAATGCAGAGAGCCACCTTGGTCTAGGGGTTACGGCACTGGGCTAGAAAGCGGGAAGCCGGGAGTTCTAGTCCTGCCTTACGCATGAAAGCTGGCTAGGTGACTTTGAGCCAATCACCAGGAGATAGGCAATTTTAGTCCTGCCTTAGGCATGAAAACTGGCTGGGTGACTGTGAGCCAATCACCAGGTGATGGTGAGTTCTAGTCCTGCCTTAGGTATGAAAACTGGCTGGGTGACTGTGAGCCAATCACCAGGTGATGGTGAGTTCTAGTCCTGCCTTAGGAATGAAAACTGGCTGGGTGACTGTGAGCCAATCACCAGGTGATGGTGAGTTCTAGTCCTGCATTAGGTATGAAAACTGGCTGGGTGATTTTTAGCCAATCACCAGGAGATGGTGAGTTCTAGTCCTGTCTTAGGCAGAAAAGCCAGCTGGGTGACTTTGGACCCATTCCTCTCTCAGCAAAACCCACCTCACAAGGTTGTTGTTGTTGTGGGGGAAATAGGTGTGTTGGTTACGTTTGTCACCTTGTTTTCAAAATAATAAAGGCAGGATGCAACTTAATAAAGTAAATAAACAATAAACACACACATGTGGGTCTCGAACCGATTTTTCTGCTCACCTCAGCACACAGGTGGAAGTAACAAAGCAGGATGGTGGCCTCCGAACAGGTAATCAGGAGAATGATAAAGACTAAGAACAGGAAGCCAAACATGTAGTACATTTGGTGAGACCTGAAATGGAGAGAGGGGGGGAAAAAGGCATTTGGGTCAGCCCGTAACCACATTGATTCTCCTTAAGATTCGGAGCAGGGAAGAGGGGCAGTGGGGAAACAACTCACCAAATGCTGTTCAGGATGAAAAAGAGCTGGATGAAGATGCACCCAAAGGGCAGGATGCCACCCATGATGATGCCCGGCACAGGCTTGGTGAAAAAGGATTGTTCGGGGATCTGGCGAGGAATCTGGTTTGTCCGCACGGGGTGCTCGATGGGCTGAGGAAAAAGCAGTTCAGGCAGTTAATTAGAGCAGCGTTTCCCTCTGCTCCAATTAACTATCACGCCTTGTGCGCATGTGCACACGTGTGTGCGTATGGGTTGCAAACGGAGATCTGAGCCACCTCAACAGTCCCACGTTAGGAAAGTTAGGTGTCAACTCTGAAGCCGGCCTGAGGCCATTTTCCAGGCTTCAGTGTTGCCACACTAGAGATGAGGGATAGGATGGAATAGAGATAGCTGGGGTTTTGCAGCCAAAACAAAATACTTTCTCCTGGGAACCAAGGACATTCCAACACAGGTGGCTGAAGAGGGGAGGAGCGATGTTACATAGCAACTGGACAGCGCCCTGATTGGACCATGTGACTGATTGTTTGGGAAAGGGGAAGCTTTTAATTGGGTGAAAACCACGGGAACCTTTAGAGTCGGTTTTCACCAGCCTGTGCCAATATGGTATCTCCAAATAAAACTGTTATTTGAGGAAACTATCTGCCTCAGAGTTGTTTGCTATGGTGTATTGCTTGCAACACTGACACTGGGACAACTTTACAACCTGTGGACTTCAACTCCCAGGATTCCTGAGCCAGCAGGGAACTCTGGGAGTTGAAGTCCACAGGATGTAAAGTCTAGGGTTGCCCATCCTGCCCTACAGCTAAAAAAACTACAACTAAAAAAACCCCGAAAGCAAGCCAAAAGGAAAATGGGAGGGAAAAAAATCTTGCCAAAAAAGTAAAAAAAAAATACTGATTTGTTCTTACAGCCTAGCACAGAAAGAGCTATTCCTAACACAAAGGAAAAATGCCTAAAAGCCCCACATGAATTCCAAGGCCGTAATTTTAAATTTGCAAGATCCCTGAATGATCAGCTGGAATTTGAGGTTTTTTTTTTTTCCCATTGCTATTATTTCTCTTCTCCTTTTCCCAACTGGCACCCACACACAGACACACACACAAAGTTGGAGAGCCCCAGGTTGAAGATGGATACACCACCTCAGCCCCAAAATAGGGTTGTATTCTGTAGCCCATAACTACGCACAGAAACACCCCTCCCAACTGGTTGTTCTGAATTCAGAGAAAGTATGAATTCTAAAGACTAAAACGGTATGTTTCATTCCTCACTTCTTTTTTTTTTAATTACATTTATATCCCGCCCTTCTCCGAAGACTCAGGGCGGCTTACAATTTTTTGGGATACAACCCAGTGTGCTCAGCAATAGCCTTCATTCCATTGTATATGCCTGCTTATTACTAAGTGGCATTTTTTACAAAGTCAGCTAATTGCCCCCAACAATCTTGGGTCCTCAATTTACCTACCCCGAGAGGATGGAAGGCTGAGTCAACCTTGAGCCTGGTGGGATTCGAGCCTGCAATAACTGCAGGCAGCTGGATCTTAAGTGCAGGCATTTAACAGCCTGAGCCACCAAGGCCCCACTTACCTTCTCCTTGAACCCAAAATAAGCACCAATGAAGGTGAGCGGCACGGATATGCCAAACCACATGGCCAAGATCGCAACCAGGGTTGCAAAAGGAATCGCAGCTGAAGATCCCTTCACCCAGAGGATAAGATTCATAATGAAGAAGTTGGCAAAGACGATTCTGGGGGAGCAGAAGGGGGGTCAGGGTTAGCACAAAAGTGTTGGGGTTCACTTCAGGAGCATCTTGGAAGGATCTGGAGAATTCTCAGGCGCAGGAAAAACAAAACAGTCCAGGTATCCACCATGTTGAACACCAAAGAAATTCTCCGTTATCCAGGTCATGGTTGTCCCAAAGGTGCTTTTGGCAAAAGGCAACTGGATTTTCTTGGTTTTTTTCCCCGCCTTGAAAACATTTCACTTCTCATCTAAGAAGCTTCTTCAGTTCAGATCTTCAGAAGAACCAAAGAAGTTTCTTGGATGAGAAGTGAAACATTTTCAAGGGAACTCCCCCCGCCCCCAAAAAGCACCTTTGGGACTCCCCCAGCTACACAGATCCACAGACTACGAAGGATGGTGGATGCTATCCAAAAATAACCTTTCGTTGGTTTGTAAATAGACAATCTTTTATCTGAGTTATGAATGAATGAATCCTTTATTGGCCAAGTGTGACTGGATACACAAGGAATTTGTCTTGGTGCAAATGCTCTCAGTGTACATAAAAGAAAAGATACATTCATCAAGAGTCAAGAATCATAAGGTACAACACTTAATAATAGTCATAGGGTACAATAAGCAATTAAATCATACTAGGAAACAGTCAATATAAATTGTAAGGATACAAGCGACAAAGTTACAGCCATAAAGTTACAAGTGGGAGGGGATGGGTGATAAGGAGTGATGAGAAGTTTAATAGTAATGCAGGCTTTGTAAATAGTTGGATAGTGTGGAGGGAATTATTTGTTTAGCAGAGTGATGGCATTCGGGAAAAAACTGTCCTTGTGTCTAGTTGTTCTGGTGTGCAATGTTCTATTGCATCATTTTGAGGGTAGGAATTGAAACAGTTTGTGTCTGGGATGTGAGGGGTCTGTAAACATTTTCACAGACCTCTCTTTGACTCGTGCAGGATACAGGTCCTCAATAGAAGGCAGGTTGGTAGCCATTGTTTTTTTCTGCAGTCCTAATTACTCTCTGGAGTCTGTGTCTGTCTTGTTGGGTTGCAGAACCAAACCAAACAGTTATAGATGCGCAGATGACAGATTCAATAATTCTGTTATAATTCTGCCCTCTGTAGAACTGTAGAATATTATATGTCACCCTTCTGCTTTGGGGACCCGTTATGCTAGATATTATGAGATTGCAACTATGAATAGCAACCACCCAATCCATCTCTGCCTATGCACCCACCTCAGACACAGCAGTCCGTGACTTATAACCATATGTGTAATGATGGTTGAAGTTACGACAGTCTCAGAAAAAGTGATTCACGACCTGTGTCCTCAAAGTTACGAGTGTCACACCAGCCTCAGAGTCACAGGATCACATTTCAGGGGCTCAGCAACTGGCTGGCATTTACAATATAGATAGCCCTCAACTTACGATGTCAATTGAGCGCCAAATGGATAATTGCTAAATAAGTCAGGACTTTTGCAAGTGGTCATTTGTTATTATCTGTTTTAAATGTACCCCTTTCATACTGAGCAAACCAACAGGACAATCTGCTGGGTTTCTAGAAAGTTCACTGTATTTTTAAAAGAACGAGGAAAAAAAAATAGAGGCACAGACAGTAATTCATCCTGCAGTCATTGCAACAGCCACATGCAATCAACTGACTTTGGGCATCCTACGTTAACCGTGTTCATATAGCCTTTTTGCTTATTAACTCGGGTTCAAGGACAAAAATATGTTCTATATATCAAAAAGGGGGTGTGGTTACTAACCCAGGGCAGAAGAGAGCCGTCAGCAACACATTGGTCTTCCATTTTTCACCTCTGAATGCTAAGAAAGAAAAGAAATAACGCCATTTATCATTTCTGTATCCTTCATCTATGGAGATGCTCAATCGTTCAGGCCATGGTTGTCCCTAAAGTGGGTTTTTTTTTCGCAAGAGGCGACTGGAGTTTCTGGTTTTTCTTTGAAGATGTTTCTTCAGAGCTGAAGAAGCTTCTTGGATGAGAAGCGAAACGTCTTCAAAACAAGACAAAGAAAGTCCAGTCGCCTCTTGGGGAAAAATATACATATATATATCATTCATTGTTTATCATCTCTGGAAAATGAAAAATTAAATTGATTAGCTTAGCACCAGCCAGGTTGTTGTTGTCACCTTATCTCTCTGTGCCATCTCACTGGCAATTTTTTTTAAGCCTCTCAGGTTTTTAAAGCAACCTGACAAAGGAGAACACAATTATTGCAAAGGTGACTTATTTTTTTTTCCGGATCTTCAGGGGAGTGGTTGCAGCCTCTGTGCTCATTAGACCTGAGATGATCATTAGCAAAGGCAGCCTTCTGGGATTGAAATCCACAATCTTAAAGCTGAATGACACCTGTAGAAGTTTAGCCAAGGAAGAATGCGGAATGACTCCATCCCACCCAAATTCTCTACCTCTTAGGCAGCTGTAGCCAAAACACACAACAACATACTCACTTTTGTACATTCGAGCAGACACGTAGCCTGCTGGGGTGCCCAGCAAAACCCAAAGCACCACTGCGCAGGTCATCAAAGCCCCTCGGTTGGCTGGGGAGAGAAAACCGAGGCAGGCGAAGACTGGAAGACAAACAAGGAAGTGTTGGGAGAAGTGAGATTCCACCTCGTTTTCTTACAGAGGAAAGAAAGGATCTGAGATCCCAGGTCTCTTTCTGGCTTTGGGTCAACCACACCGACTGGAGAATATTCTTCAGGGCTTTGAGAGGCCTATCCTAGCCAGGCTGGGGAATTCTGGGAGTTGAAGTCCTCGAGTCTTAAAAGTTGCCAAGGTTGGACACCTCTGTCTTTAAGAGTCTGCCTCCCCTCCCCAACCCAGAATAATCTTCCCCCACTCTTCCCAGAGAAGCTGAAGATTTCATTCCTAGCTTTGGAGTAAAGTTTCCAAAACTCTTTCAAAATGTAAGCAAACAACTTTGCAATTATTTCTGATAATTGTTATTTATTGATGGTTGTTTTGATTCTGATTCTATTTGGTTTAATCTAACAGGAACAGTGTGGTGGCCTAGAAATTGGAGCTCTTGTCTCTAGGTTGTGATTTCGATGCTAGGTAAGCAGCAAATATTTCTCTCTCTGGGCACAAAGAAAAATTTTTTTTGCTGTGAGCTGCATGTAGGTGTCAGGAAGGACATCCGGCCAGCAAATGCTCAGCTCCATTCAGTCACCCCGATTTCACCCAGATGCAAAGAATTACAGGGTTGTTAAAAAGAAAAAAAAATGATTTAATCTAAGTGGTCTGGCACATGCAGATGGCACCCTTCTACCAACCCTTGTCCAATATTTTTTCTAGCATCACAAGCTCCCCCCCACCTTTTAGCCCATCAAGTGACACTTACACAAAGTAATGAATGTCATGATAAAAATCTGCGTCCCTTGGCCAAGGAAGACGGAGAGCAGCATGCCTTTCCGGGGCGGCCTGAACACGTCTCCGTGGACCAGCTTCCACCCAAACTCCTCCTGTGCATCTTCCTGTAATAACATCTTGATTAGATGAGCCCCACGCAACAGGGAATGAGCACACGCCAGACGTGAAAGTCGCTTTGCCAGCCTGATTATCTTTGGGAGGGGGGGCAGGGGGGAGTTGTTATTACTAAAAGGGTCTAATTTCATCGGCATCGTTAATGTGCCGATTTTACAACTCCCCAAAGGCGAGCCGAGAAGGGAAGGGGGGAAGGACACAGATAATGCAGATTTATTAAGGCTCGCTTATGTTCCGAACAAGGAACAAGCATTAACAGACCTAGCTCAAATGCCGTCCTGTTCGTGGATATTATGCCAACGATAGTGGTTAACGTAAGCTATGTATTACACCAGCATTTAACGTATTTATCTCTTCTTTTATTATCCAAATCATTTCGGATCTGAAGATGCACCTGTGTGCCATATTCTCCTGCTCTCTCTCCCCCACATTAAAAGCAACAGAGTTCCATTCACCAAATGGAAAACACAAATTTCCAGCCGAAATGCTGAATGCCATCTAGCCCATACAGCCACCTCCAAAGTGACCCTGCTTCCCTTTTACGGATGTTTTTGTCCCAAGCAATGCATCTTGATCGAGATGCAGTTCAATTCTTCCAAATTATTTTTCCTCTCTCTCTCCCTAGCAAAAATAGGATGCTTCACCAGGGTGTTTTTATAGCCAAGTCTGTAGTGCGGACGTGAACGTAAATCACAACAGGAGAAAAGAGGCAACTCTGGAGCCTACCTTTTCCAAGTGTCCCACCAAGTCTGCAGATAACAGGATAACAGAGTTGGAAACCAACCCCTCTGCTCAAGCAGAGGACCCTATATACCATTATAGACATACGGCTGTCCAATCTCTTCTTTAAAATCTCCAGGGATGAGCTGTGGTGGCACAGTGGTTAGAGTGCGGCATTGAAGGCAAACTCTGCCCATTGCCAGGAGTTCGATCTTCACCGAGCTCAAAAGTGACTCAGCCTTCCAACCATCCGAGGTCATTAAAATGAGGACCCGGATCGCTGGGGGCAATAGGCTGACATTGCAAACTGCTCAGAGTGTGATGTAAAGCACTGTGAAGCGGTATAGAAGTCCTCTGTAGGTTCAACTATTGTGCACCCCTGTTTCAATACAGTTCAACTGCCCTGTTTATCAAGGGACAGTCTGTGTCAAAGAGAGATGAGGGATGTTTTGGAGAACGCTCTGCCTAGATTTGGCATGTAAGGCCCCAATATTAAGAGCCTCGGTGGCACAGTGGTTAGAGTGAAGTACTGCAGGCTACTTCTGCTGATCACCGGCTGTCAGCAGTTTGGCACATCGAATCTCACCAGGCTCAAGGTTGACTCAGCCCGCCCTCCGAGGTGGGTAAAATGAGGACCCAGATTGTTTGGGGGCAAGAGGCTGACTCTGTAAACTGCTTAGAGGGCTGTGAAGCACTGTGAAGCGGTATATAAATCTAAGTGCTATTGCTAACTCTGCCCACTGCCAGCAGTTCGATCCTGATCAGCCCAAGGTTCACTCATCCTTCCAAGGTCAGCAAAATGAGGACCCAGATTGTTGGGGCCAAGAGGATGACTCTGCAAACTGCTTAGAGAGGGCTGTAAAGCACTGTGAAGCGGTATATAAGTCTAAGCGCTACTGCTATCCCCTGTAGGTCCAACTATTCTGCACCCGTTTCAACGCAGTTCAACTGCTCCGTTACCAAGGGACAGTCTGTTCAAAGAGAGATTAGGGACATTTTGGAAAACGCTCTGCCTAGATTTGGCATGTAAGCCCCAATATTTTTTTTTAACAGCGGGATAAAGCTGCTTCTGCTGTGGACAGCCAACCTGCACAAATGTTTGCTGCATTCCAATATCTACAAGCATGCACATTAATGAAACGCAAGCCATCAATCCGGGTGTGTCTCTTCAGTGGTTGTATATATAAAAACAGGGGAAGGCAAAACTTTCTCCTTTCAATACAACGGTGGGCCCCCTCACTAGAAAGGCTGCCGTGCATTTTAATTCAATTAAGACCCCTAATTCAATCTTCTGCTCAGGGTAAAATCTAAGCCTGCTACTTTGTTAGGATAGTGAAAAGCCAAGAAGTAAATTTAAAGGATTTTTTTTTCTCTTTCTAGCAACGGGCAAGGAATCACGACTGATGTTCCCCCATGTATGAAATTCAGGAGTTTGTGACACCGAGGGGGATACAAGGACAGCTAGAGAAATTAAAGTCCTCGTACAGTAAGAAAGAAAAGGAAGAATAGGAAGGCTCTGTTCCTGCTGTTCAGGATGCTGCTTTTAAGCGCTCTGTGCTTAGAGCTCAAAGCCTTGTTAGAGACCCCACACACCCATTTTATGGTCTGTTTCTGTGGCTCCCCTCTGGGAGGAGGTTTCGAAGTATTTCTAGCAGGACTTCCAGATTCTGTAACAGCTTTGTTCCCTAGGCCATCCATCTGGTAAAACCTGCAAGATTAGTTTTTCTTGCCATGTACAGGTATACATCTGAACCAGGCTCTGTCTTTATCGGTGTTTATTTATTGTTATATTATGTAGTGTCTATCGGAGGTGGTGACTCTTTGAGAGTGGTGCACAATGAAATTTCACTTTAATGTATGCCGATTAGAGTACATTCAAAGTGACAATAAAGTTGTTATTCCATTCCAATCTATTCTATTCTATTCCAATCTATTCTATTCCAATCCTATTCTATTCTATTCCAGTCTATTCCATTCCATTCCAATCTATTCTATTCTACTCTATTCCATTCTATTCCATTCCATTCCAATCCATTCCAATCTATTCTATTCTATTCCAATCTATTCTATTCTATTCCATTCCATTCTATTCCAGTCTATTCCATCCATTCCAATCTATTCTATTCTACTCTATTCTATTCTATTCCAATCTATTCCATCCTATTCCAGTCTATTCCATTCCATTCCAATCTATTCTATTCTACTCTATTCTATTCTATTCCGATCTATTCCAATCTATTCTATTCTATTCCAATCCTATTCTATTCTATTCCAGTCTATTCCATTCCATTCCAATCTATTCCAATCTATTCTATTCTATTCCAATCTATTCTATTCTATTCCAATCCTATTCTATTCTATTCCAGTCTATTCCATTCCATTCCAATCTATTCTATTCTATTCTACTCTATTCTATTCCAATCTATTTCATTCCATTCCATTCCATTCCATTGCATTCCATTCTATTCCAATCTATTCCATTCTTTTATTCTACTCTATTCCATTCCATTCTATTCTATTCCAATCTATTCCATTCCATTCCATTCCAATCCTGTTCTATTCTATTCAATTCTATTCCATAATTCTTTTCCTGTTCCATTCTATTCTATTCTCTGTTCTATTGTCCTGTCCTGTCCTAAAAACAAAACAAAACAACAACAAACTTCTGTTTTTCCTAGACATTTGAAGCGACGCTCTAGCCTACACTGGGAATGTGGCTGTACTAGGCAGGGAAGAAAGAAATCAAATTGTCAACTACAGTGGAGCTTTTGATTTCTTTCATATGAAGCCAGGCACTCTCCAATTTAGGGAAGCAGGGTTTCTACCAGCCTACTCATTACCTCCAAATGACCATTGATGGAAACCCGGCTTCTTCTTTTTTTCCCCCCTTTTTGCAGACCTTCATTTTAATTAGTTAAGTAAATATGGACTATTGGGTTTCGGTTTTAACAGTTCTCCACTAAATCAGCCGCAGGAACTGTTTTTGCAAGCGGACCACCTGGGGCTTCCTAGCAAATAGTCGAGCAAATGAGAAAGGAAGGAAGGAAGTGGGGGAAGAGAGAGAGAGAGAGAAGAGATTCACCAAGCAAAGTGTCAGCTCTAGAAATACTGTGCATATTTTACATCCACTCCGCAGTGGGGCTGGTTTGAATGTGAAGCCAAGCAGCCGGTTTGAATCGTGGTTTAGTGCCAGGCATCTGAAGGAACATGCAAACAACAATTGTAGACAGGCTCAGGTATTCTGCCTTCTCTCGGTTCATTAGAAGCAGCCAACCTTTCCATTAACGGAGGCTGAAGTGACCCTCCTCCAATATCCATCAAGGTGTCAGGATTCCAGCGATTGCCCTAATTACATCATGAGCCTTGAGACAAACTTCAAAAAACTTTTAAGAATTCATTAGGAGCGACATATTGGCATGACCTGGATGTAGCCGATTCTGAGACACGCCCAGGTCGTCACATTCTCCAACGAAACACGTCCATAGCCAAGAGTCATCAATCACATTCTCCAATTAGAGATCTGTGCGACAGAAACTCCAGTCGCTTAGTTATAATCTTTGCAAGGTATGAATGGAATGCACTTTCAGTTCCAAACTGCTTCACCGCTCTTTCAAACTCCTTTCCTCCCCTTTCTGTTGGCAACTATAAAACGGGCACAGAAAATGTTTTATGAGTGGACACAAGGTTCCCAAGCTGCTAATTTCACCCGTGTGTGTGTTTTGTGTTTTTTTTTTTTGGTGCAAAATTAAAGACCAGTTCTCTTTTCATTTTGAGAGCTGCAGGAACTCGGGCTGACTCACCGAAGAATCGATCTTGTTGTACCTCGCGATATCTTTATGAAGGGTCCTCAGGAGAATCATGGCGACCATCCCAGATAAGAAAAGGACGATCACAAGGGAGTTCATGATGCTGCGGGTTAAAGAGTGGAAGAACAGACTTCAAAACTGGTTCCAGGCACCAGCACAGCATATGGAATGGAATGGAATAGGAATAGAATTAGAATGGAATGGAATGGAATGAATAGAATGGAATAGATGGAATGGAATGGAATAGAATAGAATAGGAATAGGAATAGAATAGGAATAGAATAAAACTCGAGGACGATCTGTAAAACTGAGAGGACAACAATATGATGGAAAAAACAACAACCAGTCTCAGGATTTTCATATGGTGGAATTGCACTTTGAGAGTCCAATAAACTTTTTTCTTTTGAGTTTATTGGACTCCCCAAAGAATTTTAGCCCAGAAGAATTGGGGGGATCCATCTTTGTCTCTAATCTGTTGCTTTTTAGGAATTTGCGGCCCACCAGGATGATTTTAGTACCTATTTACTTTCAAAGCAGAATCAGAAGCGGGCAAAAGGATTCCACGTTTTTTTCTCCCCCACATTAGCTGTGTTTCATCCCTAAGCAAGCCATGGTGCCTTTTCCCTTTTTTTTTTTTTTTAAAGAATGCTGCTCAACCGCCACATCTCAGACAGTCTCGTAAAGAAAGCACAATAAAGGCGAGTCTATTTTCTTCAAAAGGCGCATTCTTGAGTGAAACTGAACACTCAAGAGGGGCTCCCAGGAGGGATGAAACTGGGCTGAGGCTCCACAAGAGTAAACGGGGAAAGCCCTCTGCCTTTAAAAAAAAAAAAAGGTATTTTTCACTAGAATCCCTCAAATAAATACAGGGAATCCTTATGACCCCCGACTGAGCTCAACACTTCTGTTATTAAGTGAGACCCTTGTTGAGGGAGCTTTGCCTCATTTTATGACCTTGCTTGCCACATTTGTTAAATGAATTGCCACAGTTGTTCAATCGGGAACACGTCGTTAAGTGAATCTGATTTCTCCGCAAAAGGAGATCACAAGAACTTTGGGACACACAGCCAACGGTCGTAAGAATGAAGCAGATGCCAAGTGCCTGAAATTTGGATCACGGGGATGCGGCAAAGGTCGTGGCTGTGAAAAAGGGTCACTTTTTGTCAGGGCTGTTGTAACTTTTGAACAGTCACTAAATGAACTGCTGTTGAGTTGAGGACTACCTGTTTAAGCAAGGTGAGCTCCTCCTCATTCCAATCTTTAGGCATTTATTTCAGAAGTCCAAGTTCCCTTACTAAGATGCAGCACGTGAGAGCAGCAGTGGCGCAGTGGTTAGAACGCAGTATTGCAGGCTGTTTCTGCTCCTGCTGGCTGCCTGTTTGGCAGTTCAATCCTGAACAACTCAAGGTGGACTCAGCCTTCCATCCTTCCGAGGTGGGGAAATAAGGACCCAGGTTGTTGGGGGCAAGAGGCTGACTCTGTAAACCGCTTAGAGAGGGCTGTGAAGCACTATAAAGTGGTATTTAAGTCTAAGTGCTATTGCTACTTCAAGGGTGCCCAACCATTGGTCTGTGGACCGGCCACAGCATGCCAGAAACCAGGCCGCATAAACAAGCAAAGCCCCACCTGCGGGATGCAGAGAGCACGCGAAACGATGCCCCCTCCAGTCCATGGAAAAATATCTCTCTCCACAGAACCTGTCCCTGGTGCTCCAAAGGTTGGGGGGGGGCACTGTCTTACCTGAACCACTGAATGTTGGTGTGAGGCATGGATTTCAAGATGTAGTCCCACCGGGACGCCCATTTTATATTGTTGTTCTCCTGCACGGGGAGAAAAAATTGGAGCAGAATCACAAATGTCACTTCCTGCACATTTTACAACCACCTTCGTTCCTGTGACTGCCAGACTTCAAATGTCAGGTCGTCTCTGCTGCAGTGACCCCCGATGGAGTAGGGTGCCCTTTCCCCACAGCGCGTGATTTATACGCAGATGGTAACAAACCGTTTCTTGACCTCTTAAGAAAAAAAAACCCCTCAACCTTGGCTTGGGGTTGACGTATGATGGGCGTAGGTTGAAAAAAAATGTGGTTTAAAGTTTCAAGAAGTTGTATAATGGCAATGGAGAAGAACTGCCAAAAATAATTGAGGAGAAAGGCTCAATTCTTATGTGTGAGGGCACTGGAAGAATTGTGCAATTCACAGCCCAACAACTGTGGAAAATGTATTTGATAAAACATGGATAATATTTGTATGGTGTGCCTTTATACTGTTTATACTTAGCACAATAACTTTTTAAAATACACACACACACACACACACACAATTAAAAAACTTATTGTGAGGTTCAGTACATATTATCACTGCATTAACCATCAAGAGCAGAAATGATTTTCTGAATCATTAAAATAGATGTGTTGTACATACACAGGTTATACTTACTTCAAATTTCACAGAGTATGTATAGATCACATCCAGTTTGCTGTTAAATTCTGCAGGAATTTCCATAGGGGGACCGTTACAGGATAAATTGTTTATATCTGTATGCTTGTAGCTGCAAAGATAAATATATACATATTTCCAGAATGATCTAGAGATCTTCCTTCAAATGTGTTCCAGTTTTTAAAAATCAAAAGCTCTACTTAAGATCTAGGGCTACTTCATGTAATACTCATGTAACAAGAGGTTTTTGTAGCTTATAATAATCATAATAATCAAGCCAAAACACCAATTGGATTTTGAGTTTCAAGATAATGGGGAAAAACATAGACCTGCATTTTATGCATTATATTGTATTCTAAGTGATCGATATACTGAGAATCTTATCTTAAGATTCAGAGGAGGAAAATATACAGTTCAAACAGGCAAGAAAGAGAAGATTATTCTGCAAAATATTCATAAAGAATAATGCTAATGAATAATGCTAGTGAATAATGATAGTGAATGAAGTATTGGAAAATACTCAGTCTTATTCCTAAGGGTAGCTAACCACAGAGTAGACGGTATTGTTATTATTATCTGTCTCATCTTTCCTATTACCTACTTTGGTGTCTAATGACTATCATTTTGTTGATTATATCTTATGATTGATCACTTTGCTCTTTGTATGTACACTGAGGGCTTATGTACTGGAGACAAATTCCTTGTGTGTCAAATCACACTTGGCCAATAAAAAATAGTCTGCTCTATATTCTAGTTTTGATGAGCCCAGCAACCCAGCCATCAATAACACAATAACCTTTATAACAGAACAGAGTTGGAAGGGACTTGGAGGTCTAGCCCAACCCCCTGCTTAAGCAGCAAGTGCTACACCATTTCTGAGAAGTGGCTGTCCCGTTCCTTCTTGAAAGCCTCCAGGGATGAAGCATCCACGGCTTCTGAAGGCAAGTTTCTTGATGAAACTTTAGCGGTGGAAGTCAAACTCAACAACAAGCTGTATTAACACCACAGCACCATTTTCTCTTTCCGTTATTAAACCCAATTCTGCTCAAGCATTTCTGGGCCCTCCCCACACACCTCAAAAAATTTGTAGCAATCACAACAGTGAGCATTCCCCCCCTCCCAATTTTCACATCATCTCAGATTATTCTCTTGTAGTACCTTCAGACTGGAATATTATTTTTTTGATGGGGGGGGAACAGGAAAAATAGGAGTTGGGAAACCTGTGAGGACAAAGAATCAATTAGATGCCCCCTCTTCCTCCTCTTCCAGCAAAGAAACCAGAGATGAGCGGAACGGCCACAGGAAAGCCATTCAAAGGACTTGACCATGCCTACTCCGCCCTCTTGTGGAGCGCAGAACCACACACACAAAGGCCAATTGTGCACTGCCCGACTTTGTTCCTGCCCAGGGCAGCTCGATAAATTGACTAGATAAATAAATCCACCAAATCAGGATCTCTATATTACCCAGACTTCAAGGGTCACGGGTTAAGGTCAGGAACGCTGATCGGTTTCACTTGCCACCTTTAAAGGACTTCCAATCAATCAGCAGATTGATCCCCTCCCTGCAACATACACACACACACACATACACACACACAGGGTCTGGAGGGTTGCCAATTTGGAAGAAAACGGCATACTGACAGATTTTTAAGAAAGTGTGAAGAACTGGTTTGCCCTTCCATTTCTTCTCCCCAATACGGAATGAATAGATTGTGTTTAAAAAATATTTCAAAGGAATATTAGGAATGCTATTAATAGAATTAGAATTTAGAACATTAGAATTAAAATTAATTAGAATATAGAATTAGAACAGAATTAGAATAGAAGCATTAGAATTAGAACATAGAATTAGAATAGATTAGAATTAGAAGAATAGAATAGGAATATAGAATTAGAACAGAATTAGAATAGAAGCATTAGAATTAGAATATAGAATTAGAATAGATTAGAATTAGAATAGAATAGGAATATAGAATTAGAAACATTAGAGAATAGGATAGGATAGGAAAGGAATAGAATAGGCTTATTGGCCAAGCGTGATTGGACACACAAGGAATTTGTCTTCAATACATAAGCTCTCAGTGTACATAAAAGCTATAAGGGATAATCATCACTTATAGTTCCTTAGTTATTTAGTGCCTCAAAAGTAATACCTACTAGAATTAGCAAGTGAGCAGTTTACTGTGGAGGCCCCAGTGGTTAGAATGCAGTATTGCAGGCTAATTCTGTTGACTGCTGGCTGCCAGCAGTTCAAGTCTCATCATCTCAAAGGTGGGCTCGGCCTTCCATCCTTCCGAGGTCGGTAAAATGAGGAGCCAGATTGTTTGGGGGCAAATAGGCTGACTTTGTAAACTGCCCAGAGAATGCCATAAAACAACGTGAAGCGATATAGAAGTCTAAGTGCTCTTGCTATTTACCTTTTGGGCTCCAGCTGAGCTGCAACCAGCCGTGCTCCAGGCCAGTTCTCATCTTTGCCACTATGGTAGGTGATTGTAATGTCTACGTGATTGAAGAGGTAAAAGGTGTTCTTCTTGTTGAATTCATCCTGAAAGGTATTAAGACACCATGAAATACTTCTAAAACTGGAGGGGGGAAGAGAGCAACAGCCAATACAGTTAGCCGTACCAAATTTATGTCATAAACAAAGGAACGGACCCCGATACCCTAAAAATTTGCTGACTTACAAACACTAAGGATTACATAAATTTCCAACCAGTTTTCCAGAGGAAGCCCATTCCCAAAGAACAAAGAACTGGATGAAACAAAGATGGACAGAAGAGTGTTTGGGGCGCATATGAGCTTGAAATAGCTCATTCATGCATGTATCTGTATACATTTACTGTGGGGGGGAAAAACTGAATAAAAATCCATTTTGAATATGGAATGTCTTCCTTTCCCATGCAATTCGTAAATATCTTGTTTTAAAACCTGCCTTTCAGCATGCCCATTTGTTGGCTACAGAACTGCATCCCAATATTCCAAAATGCCCAGCGTTGAAAGATTATTTGTTTTTTGAAATGAATTTCAACCTTGGGCCGTGTTTCTCAACCTTGACCCTTTTAAGATGCATAAACCTCAAATCCCAGAATTCCCCAGCCAGCATGCATATAAATTTCAGTCCCCGACATGGGATCTTGGTAAACATCTGGCTAACATACTACACTCATATTGTGGCATCAGCAGCAGCACCTTGGACATCTGCTAAGCCTAGGAGGAAATGTGAACCACACAGGTTGCTAGTTCAGATGGCATGGTTGACTGGGGAATTCTGGGAGTTGAAGTCCACAGGTCTGAAAGTTGCCAAGGTTGGGCAGTCCTGATATAGACTTTCATCACAATTACTGAATAAACTAGAGTTTGCTAGGACGACTAATATTCTAAGCCAAAACCATGCATGAAGCCACTGCTTACGCCCATTTCTGATTGTTCTTCAAATCAATTTAGGAGAAATATATCCTTGATCACTTACACTCATTATACAGAAATCTTTTATCCGGCCATCTGATGCAATGTAACACCCAACTGGAAATCCAGGATTACAGTATTTAAGGCTGTCTTCCACATTGTAGCACCAAGTCACGGGCATGTTATCTATAATCCTGAATAAGAAAAACATACATATAATTCTATAATTATAAATAGCATGGCATTTATAGGCTTTTAAAATAGTCTTCAAACATTTGCACTCTTAATGAGAAGACTAATGCCGCTTCTTCTATGGTCTTCATCTTTCTATTTTTAGAACACGGCCGGACAACACTTAATTCTTCCCTGCACAGATCAGTGCTTTTTAGAGAACATGTTCTCCTCACCAGTGATGCTGGTAATTCAGCTGCATTCCCTTTTTCAAAAAATCCAGTTTGTTTCTGTCTTCTGGATTCTGTGGGTCGTAAGATTTCACGCAAACTTTCTTGCACTTTTCATCTTTTTTAAATGTAAACTGGCATAAAGACAAAAGAGATGTAAATGTTTCGATCCACACCATTAAAACGATTCAGCTGCCACTCATTCAAGATTGTGCTGTTGAAATAATCATTTTGTCCAGCCAAAGATTAAAAGGTTTTAATACTTCCTTATCTAAAAATTCCCCGTGATTTCATTTTCTGCTCAGTGGTTCCTTATTTCCTCTTCCTCTCTCTCTTTCCAACACTCAAAATATATTACTTAGAAGGGCACTGGCAGATAAGTTGGCATCATCCAGGAGACAGATAGAAAGTAAGCTTCTTGTCCTCATAAAATCAACTAATGACAAATGAATTAAAAGCTGGAAGTAAAAAAGCCAGGAAATTCAAGACCCTATCATTTTCCCTCTGCCCCACAAATTTATCAATGAGTGTTTTATTTCCAGCGATAGCAGCAGCCGTCAGCAATATGCCCTTGGGAAACTCACATAGGAGCAATAGTGATTCTGCACTAATTATATCTTCTTTCTAGCCTCCCTCTGGAAATTATTTTCAGCTGACCAAGAGTCAGCTCTATTTAAGAAAGAAACCGAGCTGGTCTACAATTTCTAAATAGTCCTTTATGTTATGCACAAATGCGTCCTCCTAACAGCCATTCAGCATCTGTGTCCCCAAATGATTTCTACGAAGCTTCTGTCAAAAGCGGCCATTGAAAAATCTCACAAAACAAAGCTTCCTCAAAGCATTTGGAAGTCTGTGATCACCTTGTACGGGGAAGAGGCTATTCTCTCGCCAAACAGAACTTGTCCAAGGTTTTCTGGCGGTCTCTCTTCCATTTGATCTTTGCAAAAATCAAAACTGTGCAAGAAAGAAAGAAAGTTATCATGCTTAGGAGTATGACCCTTCATCTCTTCTCTCTCAGCTGGAAAAGTGGTACCCAGCCCCTTTCTAGATGTAAGGGGTACTCACGCGTCATATTCATACGGTAAAACAGATTCGACCGAGTCCAGCCTGTTTACAAACAGCTTAATATTGGACTAGGATTAAAAAGAGACATTGTTTTAAATAGTTGGCAACACACTTTTCTTGAATACAGAGACAAATACTGAACTCGCTCACCAGCAATGGGGGAAAAAAGGTATTTTAACAGATTAACATAATTGTAAGGGATCTTGTAGGTCATCTAGTCCAACCTCTGGCCCCTCCCAAGAAAAAAAAAAGCAGGATTTGTTACATCTTGCACAAAATTCAGGGTTCAAAACAGGAGTGACTTTATGCAGGTTGATCCCTCTTGATTTGTGCAAACTGATGGCTGCAGGTGGGGGACCTTCATTGGGACACAATAACCACCCCTCTAAAGACACCAGCCTAATTAGCTGATTAGACTAATTAGAGATAGAATTTATTTAATGTATTTTTGGGGAAATTTATATTGCTCCCTATTCGCCCATGGGTGACTCAAGGCGGCTTAAACATGAATGTAAAAACACCACATAAAAATGAAAAATAGTAAAAGAATAAATAAAAAATAATCAATTAAATCACATTAATTTCCTTCTCACCCCCACCCCACCCCCACTTCAAGGGTTCCCTGGGTGGATGGGAGTTGACTCGTGTGAATGCGAGACACGTGTTCTCCCTCGAGGAAGCGTTTCATGTAAACACACACAGAGACCCCACTCCACACACACACAAACACACACACAAAACCTCCCCCAGCTTCCCCACCCAGGGAAATACAACTCCCAGGGCCGCGCAGAGGATGCTGGGAGGTGTAGTCCCGGCTCCTCAGGTGGATACTCCGGTTACCCACCCACCCCCCACCCCACGCCATCTCGCCCGGCGTCCCACCAAACAAGCGGCGGGGTTCTCCTGCACAGTGCTCGGGGGCTCGCAGAAGCTGACGGGCGCCAAGCCGGGCAGATAGAAGGCGGCGCCGAGGCCTGCGCGGCCTCCCAAAACCATCAGTAGCAGTAGCGGAGGGACGGAGAGGCGGCTAGGCTGCGGCCTCCCCATCGTGGCGTTTCCTGGCTCGCGGCAAACGGAGGGGCTCTTTCTCCGCGGGTCGAGAGGGGCTCCAAGTGCGGCGTCGGCGTCACAATCGCCCGGCAGCAGCGGCGGCAGCAGCGGCCTCGCACTGAGGAAGCGCGGCCGGGCCTGGGTGGAGCGCTTCGACTCAGCCTCCCACGTGATCCGAGCGCGGCGGCGCCATCTTGGGTCAGGGCAGCCTCGGGGGCCCGTTCAGATTCGGCGGGTGGGCGCTCGGCCCAGGGCGAGCGGCGCCGGCGGCGCCATTTTGGCTAAGGGCAGCGGTCCCTTCCTGCATCCCAGCAGGTGTGTGCGTTAAGCCGACGTAGAACAAGGATAGAATTAATAGTATCTCCTCCAAGAAGCTGAAGGAGAAGCTTCTTGGATGGGAAGCGAAACGTCTTCGAAGAATAGAATAGACTATAGAGAGAATATAATATAAAATAGAATAGATTAATAAATATAAATTCAATAAATGAATAGAATAGAATAGGAATAGAATACGGAATGGGAATAGGAATAGGAATAGGAAGGAATAGAATAGGAATAGAAGTTGAATAGAATAGAGTAGAATAGAATATAGAGTAGAATAGAATATAGAATAGAACAGATTAATAAATATAAATTCAACAAATGAATAGAGCAGAACAGAACGAAAAAACAGAAATGCTTATAGTAGCGAATACCTGTAGTTCAGATATAGGATGAGGGTAAAGGTTCCTCTGAGCTGTGGGTTGGTTTCCTAGCATTTTGTTACCCAGGCTAGGTGACATCTTCAGCGGAGTTTGAAGCTGTTATTTGGCCTGGAAACGAAGCGTTTGGAAGCCAACCCACAAACTCGGAGGACGAACCTTTACTTTGAAAAACCAGAAAGTTCCATTTGCCTCTTGAAAAAGCATCTTTGGGGCAACCATGACCTGGAGGATGGAGAGTCTCCACAGACGTACAGAACAATAGACTTGGAAGGGACCTTGGAGGTCTTCTAGTCCAACCCTCTACCCGAGCAGGACACCCTATACCATTTTAGACAAACGGTTGTCCAGTGTCTTCTTAAAAGCCTCTAGGGATGGAGCACCACAACTTCTGAAGACATCGAAGGGCAACCTGTACCGTGATGGGGGTGGGTGGAAAGTGAGCCAACCCCATTCCTTTCCCCGTGGATCAAGGCACAGGCTGCCACACTACTTATTTTATTTAGCAAATGTATATATATCGGCCAATCTCACCTCCAGGATTCTTCAGCAGCTGATGAAAGAACCAGAACCAAGGGCACAAAAATAACAAAAACAAAACAAAAAAAGCTAAACAAATAATTCCCTCAACACTGTCCAACTATTTACTATTAATCTTCTCATCACTCCTTATCACCCATATCCTCCCACTTGTGACTGTATGACTGTAACTTTGTTGCTTGTATCGTTACGATTTATATGGACTGTTTCCTAGTATGATTTGATTGCTTATTGTACCCTATGATTATTATTAAGTGTTGCACCGGATGATTCTTGACTCTTGACAATTCTTGACAAACGTATCTTTTCTTTTATGTACACTGAGAGCTTATGCACTGAAGACAAATAAATTCCTTGTGTGTCCAATCACCCTTGGCCAATAAAGAATTCTATTCTATTGTTCCTCACACTGATTGGGGAATTCTGGAAGTTGAAATTCACACTTAAAACAGTGCAAGAAATGAAAAGCAATTTTAAATCATTGAAACTGTGCGATCTGCACAGATTCACCTGGCCCAGAGCCCCCAACAAACTTCATCCTAGTTTAGATTGTTGAGCAAAAAGGGGTCAGTGGCTGGCTTGGCCCCAATAATGTGTAAAGGGGGTTACTTCAGATAACGGATGGGCAGCAAGTTCAGGAAAAAAATGAAATTTATATTGGGGGAAATGTTCTAAATCTCGTGCGCATTTTCCAGCTTTGGTGATACAAAAAGGCTGTACAAAAAGGCAGTTTGGTCTAGTAGTAAAGGCACCAGGCTGGAAACCAGGAGACTGGGAAATGGGAAAGCTGGCACCGAAGGTCACAGATCATGCTCACACAATGTCTCATTTAGCAACTACAACAAAAAAAGGTTCATAAAATTTGATGCTGTTGCATGATGTCTCAATGACCACACAACTAATTTTCTGGTCAGAGTTGTGGCCGTTAAGTCAAGGACCCCTTGAATGGTATATATGCACACATATACATACATACATACATACACATCCATGCTTTTTAATTTATTGCAGAGTTCCATGCTTCTAGAGGACCACAGAGAAGAATGTAGGCGAATCTTGAACGAAAGCATCCCAGGCTGAAATGCAATCAACAAATCTACCGTCTCCAAAGCGTATTTATTTATTTATTTCCTATAATTTTATTCCAAACTCAACCAAGGCGCACTTTCATATATATGCACTCCCTTAATCGAAGAAGGAACTCGCGCATGCGCAGACACCCACACCCGCCGTTACCCATTTCTTCTCTCCCAAACCCTGGCCACGCCTCCTCCCTTTCGCCATGCTTTCATCCGGGCTTCTCAGCTCCGTTCGAACGCGCTGACGTCACCTATATAAAGGCCCTCAGCCCCTTTGTTCCTCTTCAGTGCGTCGTTGCAGGCCGGCGGGAAGGAGGTAAGGATGCGAGGTAGCGGCTGAGGGAGTTTTCCTTTTTTTATTTTTTAATGAGGCCTTTTTGATATAATCCCTATACTTTTTTTTTGTCTCACGCACGCACCACCGTTTAGCGGACCCTCAAGGTCGTTATTTATTTCGCTTTCCGTCCACACGCCCCCTCAACGGTTTTCACCGTTCCCGCTTCTCCTCAGGGGGTGGCTGAGGCGCCATTTTAAAGCTTGGGAAGTTAGGTGGGTGGCGGGAAGTGCTGTTTCTTCCTCCCCTCCCCTCCCCCAAACACGGGCTCCTCAGGGAGGGTCGCGGGAGCCGCCATTTTGCGGCTGCCTTTAAGAGTGGCCTCGATGCTTCGCGCGCCCCCGCCCCCTTCTTCAAGGCGCGTGGGACGGGGGGGGCGGACGGGAGTGCGCACGCGCCGCTCTTTCGGGGAGGCTAGTTTTTGCCGAGGACGCATGCGCTGCGCGCGTTCCTTTCGGCCGGCGCACATGCGCGGTTTGCACGAAGCGGCTCCGGGTTTTTTGTTGCTAAAACCGAACGTGGGAATTGCTTTTCCTCCTTTTCTTAAAGGTTGGGTGCTTTATTACTAATTATTTATTATTAGCTTTTATTCATTAAATATGAAACTTCAGTGAAACTGAACATTTCAAAATGTATCGTTATTTTCTTTCCGGCCAAATTCGAAAACTGAATTTCTTATTTGCTCAGGTTCCTCAATTTGGGAGTTTTACCATTTCTATCTCTTCCCTTTGAACTTAAAACTGTCCATTTATATTTTGGAATAAAACCCTTGCAGAATGGACTGGCCGATGTGGTTTTGTGCCTTCAGCAGTCCAGATGCTTTTATTAGAGGTGTTTTTTTGCTAAAATGTACGATTTATTCTTTTGGAACAAGTAAATAGTGAGGACTGTTTAGGGAACTATTAAAAACAGAGTTGAATGTAGCTTTCATTCAGTAGAAATGTCCTCCAGAAATATATTAATAACTTCTAATGGGGGGGGTGTTTCTGAATGAATCTGTCTAGAGGGATTAGTTTGGACAGACTGTTAGAAATTCATTTCATTGTATTAGGGCAATTGAGCAATATTTGTAAAAGGGATTGAGACTTGAAGAAAAACAATTCTGGAGTGAGGCTTAAAACGATTATGAGGAAATGTGGCTTGTTAATGGCCATTTTTGGTTCATACTTAAACTAGAAGGAAGTTTTACCATATCATATTGGGGTTTTTTTTCTTATTACAGCAAGAGGTTGGGCCACTTCAGGAGTTACTTTCTATAACAGCATTTCATACAGCAGTAGGAATGAAGTAATTGACTAGTAATGAAAATGGAATGTTTATCAACTATGTCTTTTTTATATGTAGGAAATCCCGAAAGTCATATTGCAGTTGGATGTGACTATATTTTTTATGGTTTCTAAAGGTTGGTTGTATTGTTCTAGATTCCAAAACCTGTCAAAATGGTTGAAGCGGATCGGCCTGGGAAGTTGTTCGTTGGTGGATTGAACATTGAAACGAATGAGAAAGCTCTTGAATCTGTCTTTGGCAAATATGGCCGTATCGTAGAAGGTAAGGGCAAGGCCTCTTGGTGGGGTTTTCAGTCCTGCTGTGATGAACTCAGCTTTTTTGATCAGCTGAAGTGATAGAACTTACCTATCCTCTAAGAAGTTCTGAGCAGGCTTATGTGAATCCTGGGTGATTTTCCCCCCTGTGAGATCAGCAAACAAAACAATGCTTGTATCTCTCTCAGTTCTCCTTATGAAAGATCGAGAAACCAACAAATCCAGAGGTTTTGCTTTTGTCACATTTGAGAGCCCAGCGGATGCTAAGGATGCAGCAAGAGATATGAATGGAAAGGTAAGAGTTAGTGTCTGTTTTTTATTGTGGTAAAACTCAAAGGGGAGAACTGAAATAGTTTCAAAGGATAGTGTCTGTTGATTTTCTAAGACAGGTTCCAAACTCATGATGACACAGCATCCTCATGTGACATATCGCAACTTTTTTCTCCTTCGCTAAACCGGGGGTGTGCATGGCCCACGGGCTGCAAGTTTGACCCCTGTTCTAAGAGAGACTTTTAAGAAAATCTGGTGTCTTTCAAATTGGATAGCAAAGGTTGCTTTCCAGCATCCCTTAAAGGGGGGGGAACCTAGTATATGAGGTCGTTTTTCCAGTGGTAACAGTATCATAAGAAAAGTGCCAGATATATGCCAAATGTTTGTTGGATGCTCCTCAAAAGATGAGAGGAAACGATGTTCTGTGTAACAGGACAGTCACATGTTCACTTCCAAAATGTTAGTATTGTAATTTGAAGTTAAAAAGACAAATGACTTAAAACATGCTACTTAATATTCTCTGATTTAATGCAAGTACAGTTCGCTTGGGGTCGGACTTAGGTATTGCATACAAAATTGTATGTAGTAATGTTTTACCTGTAAATGACTTTTTCTGTTTTAATCGCAATAATTCGTGCGGCAACAACCGTTTTAAGTTCACTGTAAGTCGTTCTAAGCTTGACTGTAAACAATATGATTTTTGTAATAGAGTTGTCTGGAATGCTCTACATGACTCAGTTGTCTCAGCTACAAATTTTCACAGTTTTAGTCACAAATTGACTTCTGTGGACCTCACTTCATATTTAAGAGGTCTATAAAGGGGGCGCGCATAAGAGCACTAACATGCCTGTCGTCCCTGTTATTTTATTTTTATATTATTCATGATTTCATTTTTGTTTGATAAATTATAAATAAAATAGCCAGCAATCAATAAGCAAGCATTAGCATTCTGAGTTCTCTTGTGTGCACTAACCAGCTAGGATGGGATGCTGATAATACTCTCAAAGTCTAAACACTGTAATAAGCCTAAAGGCAGGAGTTCTTCACAAAGATTGAATTAGATGCCTTTGTTCAGTCTTTAGATGGAAAATCCATTAAAGTTGAACAAGCTACCAAGCCAACCTTTGAAACTGGTAGACGTGGGCCCCTCCCAAGGAGCAGAGGACCCCCAAGAGGCCTTAGAGGTGGAAGAGGCAGCAGTGGAACCCGAGGGCCACCTTCAAGAGGCAGTCACTTAGGTATGTTTAAGTTCCTGTGTATTGACAGCACACAAGACGTAGAGAAGTTGAATGGAAAGAAGGAAAATAGCTGGACAGAAGGTAAATAAAGTGCTGTGAGCAAGAATTATTACACTTCTAAATGCAAAAAAAAAGTCACAGTCCAAGTAGTGCTTTGGGGTGTCAATGTGCTCTTGTTCTTAGATGAGATTGGTGGTCTTTAAAATCTGGCTTGCCTGAACTTGTATTTCAAAAGCAGGTCCAGAGTAAATATCTACCAGGCACCATTCTATAAATTCCTGCCTTAATATGCAATATCTACAAGGCACTGTGCTACTTTATGTACACTGAGAGCTTATGCACCTAAGACAAATTCCTTGTGTGTCCAATCACACTTGGCCAATAAAGAATTCTATTCTTAATATGCAAAAGTCAGTTTAATATTGATAATCAAGTAATTTTTTAATCAGAAACAAACTGGAACATTAGCCATTGTTTCTCAAGGAGCATGTTTCTTGATTTTAAGCGGATGCTGATCAGGCTATGAGTAACTCCTTGTCTGGGTGGCCACTTGCAATCTCTCATAGCTTTTCTAAACTGTAAACAAGTTTTAAAAACCAACAGCCAGGGCACTCTGGGAGAGAGCTATCATCCTAAATATGCTTCCTTGGAAGTAACCGATTGGCAGGTGAAAAATGATTGAATGTTCGCTGACCTGCATTCTAACCTGTGCTTTGAGTTTACAACAAGAACAAAGAGTTCTTGATAATTGAAAGACTACAGTTACAAGATGGGTGGATGCTTAGCAGTTTTAGCTGCTTATTGCTTTTCTGTAACTTGTTTTGTTAATGGCCACAGCCATCACATTTAAAATAGGTTTGCGCATAAATCTGTCATACAGGTTGTGCACCCACAGGCTGAACCACAAATTGCAAGCCAATTGGAGTCTAATTCAGGTTGTGCAAACCTAGATTTGGTACACAAGTGGGTGTGCAAAACACTAGGTGCAATGGCTCTTAGTAATTTCTTAGTAGGTTCACATTCACACCTGAGTCTAGAGCTTGCTATCCACCAGTGATGGATTGTCAACTTGGAAAAGATCTCCTATCAGATAAGCCTGTTTTTACTGTCCCAGTAATTGTCTAAAAAAACCACAGCTCAGAAAACGGGCCTATTTCTCAAAATGAGGTTTCTATTTAGTGGCCTTGATCCAAGGTTGACAGTCACAGATGTTTCTCAGGATGAAGGCAATCCCTCTGAGCATGCTTGTTCTTAACCCCTTTTCACTTCTGGTGCCTCTCAGCATCGTGATGGTGCTTCTGAAGCTGTCGTGTTCTGTCTAGGTTCCTCTAGAGGCCCTCTCCCAATGAAAAGGGGTCCCGCCTCCCCGTAGTGGGGGACCACCACCAAAAAGACCCGCGCCATCTGGACCTGTACGCAGCAGTAGCGGGATGGGTGGTAGAGGTAAGCCTTGTGCAAATGCTGCTTTAGTTCACTCAAAGTCTTTGGGGGCCATTGCTGTGGCACATTTCAAAATTTGGGGCTTTTAAATTCTTAGTGCTGTTTGTGAGGGTTCTTTACTCTCCAGGCACTGGATGCACCACACAATAACAAATCGGTTTGAAATACAACTCTGCTCTTCTAAGCCTTGCAAGATGGTGCCGCTGCCATGTAAATGTGTCTTTAATGCTCAGTTTCCAACTAAAATCTTTATGGGTAACATACAACCTTTGCTGCCTTCCAAATGTTCTTGTACTAGTTGCGATGAGGTTTTGCTTAATATGTGGTTCTTCCTCTTCTAATTCCTGTTGAAGGATTTGTATAATTGTGCGTAGACTTTTGCCTTCATTTAAAAAAAAACAGCTCAGTATAACATTTCCCCCCACTCAAAATGGGGACAAATGCCTTCTGATTGCCTTGTTTCCAAAATACTCAATTCGGGTTTCTTTCTGTTTTTAAATTTTTAGCGCCCCTGTCACGTGGCAGAGACAGCTATGGGGGGCCTCCACGCAGAGACCCCTTGCCATCACGAAGAGATGTCTACTTGTCCCCCAGAGATGATGGCTACAGTACTAAAGACAGGTACAATACTGCCTGTTAATATCTTCAAGCAAATGTCCTCGGACTTTGTGCTATTTTGCTTGTCAGTAATCAAAAAGTAACTTCATCTTAATTTCTGTAGTTATTCAAGCAGAGATTATCCAAGTTCCAGAGACACCAGAGATTATGCCCCGCCACCAAGGGATTATGCCTATCGTGATTATGGACACTCCAGCTCACGGGATGAGTATCCCTCAAGAGGTTACAGGTACCCAGAGTTCCATTGTTAGTCTCTCCGTGTTCCATAGAGTTCATATTTATTTAGAAACATCGCTGGCTGTCCGTAAGGATATCTAGAAAATTGAAAACCCCCAAATAAGCCAATTCCTTAAGCCACCTCATCTATAACAAGGAGGGACTGGGCTTGGTTACCAGTAGTTCTCTGCCTATGGCCCTTTGTCCTTTTGAAGTTAAAATAGCCCTGAACAAATGTTTACAGAGATGGTGTTGGAGCTCCAGCCTCACATAATCGTGGCCTTTGACGTCACCTAACAAACCTGGGGCTTGATTAATAAAGGCAGTTGACACAACCAAATCGTTGATGGTAGGGATTGCCAACACTTTGTGTGGGGGGTCACACTTTAGGACCGCCTCATTTGGTGACAATGGTCATTCCAATCAAATTGCCATTGCAAGTCTGGGAGTAACTAAGGTAACGGGTACTTTTTTTTGAATTAAATATTGATGGCAGACTTGGCTTTGATACCCTTTTAAAGGCCTCGGAGTGCAGACCGTACGCATAACTTAGCATGTACATCTGTACACTCTGGTGGCGAAGTGAGTTAAACCTGCAGTGTTGCAGGCAAACTCTGCCCACAGCCTAGAGTTTGATCCTAGCGGGCCTCAGGGTTGTCTCAGTCTTACCATGCTTCCAATGTCAGCACATGGTGCCTTTATACTGTAAACTGCCAGAGAGTGTTCTAAGGCACTATGGGGCGGTGTATAAGCCTCAGTGCTATAGCTGTTGCTCTACCTCATGCTTCGTAGAGAAAAGATGGAGAAAATGTTACGGTTTAGAAATGCAGAGGAAAAAAAGCAAATCAATGAAAGCAAGAATAAGGGAAACTTTTTTCTATCACGGTGGGCTTCCGGTACTAAACCCTAGTAGTTATTCCTCCTACAGCGATCGGGATGGCTACGGAGGGCGTGACCGGGATTACTCGGACCATCCCAGTGGAGGCTCTTACAGAGATTCCTATGAGAGTTACGGTAAGTGCTGACTTTGAGGGCTTCTCAGGAATGTCTTACTAGGTTTCTTCCTTGACTTGCTAGAGTGCTGCTCCTTAGGGGGATTGTTAACATGATGGGTTTTTCTGCTGCAGTGGAAGGGGCGGGGGAATGTTTTTATTTTAACAAAACGATTGAATTGCAGTTCCCTTAACCTATCGAAGCAAAGTTCAACAATTCTGAATTGCATCTCTCTCACTGGAAAAACAATGGCTGAGTTTCTTCTATAAAAAATAGCAAGCAGTTCTGGAATAATCCCCCCCAAAAAAAGAGCTACTTTGTGAAAAAAAAAAACAGCATCTTCAAACAGCCTGTTTTGTTTCCTTCTCTGCCCGATCCTTCCCCCACCAAATATAATGTGAGGTTATATTTAAGCTCCTCCTCAGTTTAAAAATCCAAAAAAAAAAAAGTCAGAGAAGCCATTGATGCATTTCTTTTAAAAACTCAGATGTAAAATTGTGGTGATATGATTTATAGTGTTGCCCTATTACCTGACCATTGAACCTGCAGGTAACTCACGTAGTGCTCCCCCTGCACGCGGGCCCCCTCCATCATATGGTGGAAGCAGTCGCTATGACGATTACGGAAGCACCCGTGATGGGTATGGTGGAAGTCGAGAGAGTTACTCAAGCAGCAGAAGCGATGTCTACTCAAGTGGCCGAGACCATGTGGGCAGACAAGACAGAGGCCTTCCCCCGTCTATGGAACGGGGCTACCCTCCGCCCCGCGATTCTTACAGCAGCTCGAGCCGCGGAGCACCCCGAGGTGGCGGCCGGGGAGGGAGCCGCTCGGATAGAGGTGGAGGCCGAAGCCGATACTAAAAAACCTTTGAAACTCATGGACCAAGTCAAGTTTTTTTCCTCCTCCCCCCCAACACAAGGAATGTGGAAGTTTTATCTCGTTCCCACCCAGAGGACTACCGACACGATGTTTTTAACTTTTTTTTAATTGTTGCTTGTTAAGTTCCCCTTCATTACTGATGTTTTTTGTGAGGAAAGAGTAAAAACAATGTTTAATTTCATTTCAAAATTGTTAATAATTTCTCTCAAAAAGCAGATGTTAATGTATGCCATTTTGAGCCTATGTACTAGTGTTGTAACCTTTTCAAAGTAAACGTTAACCCTGAAATGCCACACTTTTCACTTCGTCAATGCAACGGCCAGCCGAAGGCACCCCATGCATCTAAAATGGCCATGGATCGTTCTGCTCATGCCAGCATGCCTTCTCTCTAGGCAAGACGTGATTTGTTGGAAGGGAGGGTGGGGATGGATGCCAACCCTAAGCTATTAAGTGTCCTCTGAAATGCAAAGATGCTCCCAAATAATGACCTACCTTCGGTCCTGTGTAAAATGCAGGACACCATTCAGCCTTTTTAAGTCAAAACCACCAGTGGATAAAGCTGAATGTACCTTGTGCCATTCTACGCATTTCCTTAGGCCATTTGCAAGAACCTGGCCCCCCTCAGTAATGTATTAAGCCTGTGGCAAGCGAGCTGCAGAGTTCTGTAAATTAAAAAAAAAGAGGTTTGGCCCATTCCATCCAAGAAGCTGCAGAACGTACTTGCTCTTACTGTTTCAAATTTTTGCAATCCTGTAGTGTCTCATTTTTAAAGGAACATCTTTGACTCCAAAGGCAAAATGGAGAAAAGTAAAGATAAGCAAAGAAGTCTCTCTCGCCAACCTCTGAAAAGCTCATGGCTTCATATAAACAAGTGAAAACTTTCAGCATCCCACAACAACAGCTTTAAAGCATCCAATGCCCGTGAAACAGCAAAAGATGGTAAGCAAAGCAAAAACTAGTTTTTCGGTCTAAGTCGAAACGTGAAACCAAAAAGCTGTCATCCTTTTTAGTACAGTAGGACGTGCTGTGCATCATGGCAATGGAAGTTTTTCTAGCTTTTTAAAGAAAGCGCCAAATGGAAAAAAAAAAAGTAAATACCTGTGCTGAAAAGCCTTAGGCGAAGCCTTCTAAATTCATCATAACCTTGTCTTGGATGAAAATATGTATGGCACAAAGCTTTTGAAAATGATGCTAAGAAAGCAGCTTGTAAACAAACGTCCCCATAAGGGGTTGGGAGGGACTGTTGCTTTTTTTTGGCCAGTATGTTTCAATGAAGATACATATATATATATATATATATAAAAGCAACTTTTTAATTTTAAGAAATGTAAAGCCGTAATAACAATCAGAACTTGGCTTAAGTTGCCAAAATCTGTGTTTAACAGCTTGGGAAATGTCAAGCAAGCCATGATTACGAACTTTGATGTTTAGTTGGATGCCTGACTTCTTTTCTTTATGCTGTAGTCTTTTGTTTGGGAGTTTTGGTACCTGGGCCGAGTTGTCATGACCCAGGGGCGGCCAGGAAGTTCAAAAGATGCTGTTGAAATGTAGTAAGACCGGAAGACCTCCAGCTAAAGTGCCTCCTCTAAACCTTCCAAGCACATTTGCCAGTCAAATGGACTTACCATGAAAAAAAGCACCATTGGAAAGAGAATCAGAATCCATAAAGCCATGCGACTTTTTCACTAAGCCATTCCAGTTCATTCCAGTCCAATGAACCTTCCACACCTCAAATGTGTAAAAATGTTAGATCGTGACAGACTAAATCGGCGAGCCCAGGTTGTTGGGTGTTTTTGTTTTTGCTTTCTGCTTCTGGGGTGGTTGTGGGTTTGGGCGGTTGGGGCCGCCGGAATCTTTTACACCGTCTGTAATTGTTGCAGGCTGAGCGCTCGTTCCCTTTTAAGATGAGACCCGGGAAGCAGTGCGTGTGTTGGGATGAACACCACATTTGTGAGCTGCATCAGAGCAGCAGGTAAGCTTGGAGGTAAGGGAGGCCTTAAAAGGGCTCGTTTCAGATACCTTGCAAAATAAAACCTTGAAGTAGGACAAGCTCACTGCTCCATCGCTGCTGGTTTGTGGAATTAGGTGACTTAGTTCTACATTCAGTTTGAACAGACTGATAACACATCACGTTGCTTTTGCAAGCAAGAGGGAACAAATGTGTTTGTTACTAAAGTCAAAAATAAATATTGTATCCAATATGGTCAAAGTGCTGATGTGTGACCTATTAAAATCTTCTAGAAAAAAGGTCACATATTGAAACAATGGGCCTTGGTGGTGCAGGCTGCTAAATGCCTAGCACTTAACTTCCAGCTGCCTGCAATTAGTGCAGGCTGGAATCCCACCAGGCTCAAGGTTGACTCAGCCTTCCATCCTCTCGGGGGAGGTAAAGTGAGGACCCAAGATTGTTGGGGGCAATTAGCTGACCTTGTAAAAATGCCGCTTAGTAATAATAAGCAGGCATATACAATGGAATGAAGGCTATTGCTGAGCGCCTTGGGTTGCGCTCCAAAAATTGTAAGCCGCCCTGAGTCTCTGGAGAAGGGCGGCATATAAATGTAATTTTAAAAAATTTTAAAATAAAAATAAAAACAGGATAAAGAATATTCAGTAGAAACCTTCCAAAATAGCACTTGGAACTATCTTGTTTTCCCCCCAGTGGACATTATGGCTCACCTAGCTTTTGAGTACCTTCTGCCTGGTGTGTCATTCTTAAATTGCTTTTTTATTATTATTTTGGAGATATAAACAGTTAAACAGCTGGAGAGCTAATGTGCTCATGGACTAATATCTCCATTGACCTTAACAAGGGGTAAGCGGACAGCTCTTAAGCTTTTGCTGAAAGCTGTTTATCGTTGAGGCTCAGCATTTCATAAGAGATGATCCGTCACTTGGGGGAAGGTGTTACCAGAGAGCAGTTGTGGTCATTTATGGCAGCTTGTTCAGAAACTGCAAGCAGCCAGGTATGTTTAAGTGCACAACAAGGTAAAGATCCTGAAATGGTTCTTTTCGTGCTATGCAGTTGTTTCATTTCAGCAACAGCATCACATCGTCTATACTAGCCATGTGTTTTGATAACCTTTCTGTTCTGACAGTCTCCTAATGCTTCTATTCTAGGTACAGAATTGTATGGAGGCCTCTAGAGAAAGAAGCAGACTCAAAAGATGGATGTGAAGTTTAAAGAAGGCAATTTGCAGGAAAGTCCTTTCCTAAAAGCCATTGTCTGTTGTAACTACAGACAAGGGTCATATGTGAGATAAAGAGTCTTAAATGTCAGATGGAAATTATTTCTGTCCTCTTAACAAATCCAATTGAAATCCTGGCAGGCAGGCACCCAGCAAAAGCTGTGGCTTGTGGTTTAAGGGGGAGTCAGGAGATAGAATTGGGGGGACCTTCGGTTAGATGAGTGTACGTCTTCCTTAAATAACTGCCAGAGATTAGACTGCACTGCAGGAGGCTGATTTTTCAAAACGTGGCCACTTGCAATACTGAGCTTCTCCCTAAGAACTCTGCTTAAATCCTCATGTTCAGCATGATGTTTATAGCCAGGAGTTGAGCCAACCATTTGATTTCACAAGAATGTCACAGCCATCTAGAAAATGGCTTGGGAAAATCTCACACGAATGAGACAGCGTAAAGTTTACCAATTCCCTTTTCATGAAAGGGGATTGTGAAAAGGAGCCAGCGCCATAAGTTTAAGAAACAGGTAAAACGTTTTGGTCAAATGAAAACGTGACGCATCATGGAAGAGGCTCAACAGCTGAAGTTTGGGATCCTTGTATTCACTAAACTCAATAAAGTATTGATTTCCTCCTGTGCTCTTCATTACTCCAAAATGGCCTGCGATGACATTTCTGGCTTTCGGAACGAAGTCCAGCGTAGGAGTGGCCAAAGGCTACTCAAATATTTTATCGGGTTCGATATTACTGATTAGATAACCAGCTTTTCTGGCAAGCTTTTAAGGTGTTTTGAACACATTACAGGGTTTGAATGGGTTGCCAAAAAGGATATAACTTTGTGAGCTTTTTCTGCTGAGGGAGATAGAAACTCCACTGTAGACACTTCTGCCTTTTGCTTTTAAACAGTCTAATTTAAAGAGCTCACGAGGTGGACAAGAACAGTCCAACCCAACAATGTACCTGCCTGTACTTTGGGATGGGTGGAGATAATCCAGTTAAACAGATTGGAGAGACAGGCAGAGAAAGATACTGTGTATTATCTCTGGCCAATTGCAAAGTAATCAAAATGCACAAAAGATGGTGGAGGCAGAGGGGGGAAGATGGTCTAGGAAAAGGTTCTTCAAGACATGAAAGAACTCTTTTCACCTTAGGGCAGTGTTGGTCCTAGGGCTCCTGGGTCTAGGATTCATCCCGTTTACATTTTGGGGCCGACCCCCCCCCCCCAGAACTGCATTGGTGAACTTGATCACAATCCTTTGCCTTGAATAATCCACAGGCACAGAAAAATCTTCCAACAAGTTAAGGGAAGGAAAAGCCATTGTTCCATTTTAAAGGGGGAGAACTTGCAGCAAAAATGAAAAAATATGGCTTAGCTTTTGTGGAGTTGCAAAACAATTGTCAGTAGAGGGAGACCTAAGCCAGTGGGGAGGGATAGTGTAGGGCTCAGGTGCTGGTGGAATTGGTGCTGCTGTGTGGCCCACAAATATGTGTGAAAGGGACGTGTCTTGCTCAGCCAGTTGGCCAGCATGCCCAGAAAAAGGGGAGGGGAATCCAGCATCCTGGACACCTGGCTTTTACCTTTATGCCATCTGGAGTTAACGGTTACACAGGGAAATGAGTATTCAAGGTGCTTTTTTTAAAAAGCCCCAACACGTTTGAAAGTGAAATTTGTACAGTTTCAAACACTGCCCAATTTTCAATCCTTGCCATGCTCCACAGCATCTGGTGCAACTTGTGAGCTCAAGAGGAGGTGTGGCAGCCTAGCACAAAACCACAAGCCAGAAATAAGACAACCTGAAGCTTCAGTACAGCTGCTGCTTGAGTGGCTCAAATGGCAGTTTGAAGGCAGGAAGGAGGGCCAGTATTAAAGGAGATTCCCCCCCCCTTTTTAATTTTTTTTGCAAAAGGCGAACTCCCACCAACAATTCAAAAAACCTCAGCCCTCCAAAAAGGGAATTCAGCACGACTCCCAGAAACCCACTTTTGGCCTCTGGCTCAAAAAGTCACAAGATGCCACTTTTTGGATGAAGAAGTGTGAACGTTCAACTGTATCCATGATCTCTGCTTTCCTTTTTTTTAAATTACGTGATTGTGATTGTTTTAGGTACAAAACAGCAGCCAATGTGGAAGAGGGGTTTTCATAACACAGTGTTCATATATTTAAAGATGTAAATCTTTTAAAATATGTAATCTTGATCTGATTTACTTGGACATTGTGTGGATTGATGCCTTAACATTATTGGCTGAATCCTAGTCAGTCCTAGACTGTACGTATTGCCACAAATTGTATAGTCTGGCGTTGAATGATGGCAACTAAAATAGTGGATAATTCCATTAAAAAGTAAATCACTTTAAAAGTGCATCAGTAAAAGTCTTTCATACATTTAAAACTATCCCTGCAAGTAGAAAAATTGCCAAGATTTAAACTAAGCTACATTTTTTTCCACCGCTGGTAAATTCTTAATTTTCCACAGAAATTTTTATCTACCAGATAACAGATTAACAAGAGTCGGAAGGCACCTAGTAGGTCATCTAGTCCAACCAATGGTGTAGACCCTACACCATTTTTCTCACACTTCCTATCAGCTCAGCCATCACAGAATTGGGTATATTTACTCTTCCTTGCAAACTTTGCAGGCAGTGCTTCCTCAACTTCAGGAAATTCTGGGAGTTGAAGTCTACCCATCTTCAAGCAGGCTGACTGGGGGAATTCTGGGAGTTAAAGTCCATGGTTAAACGCAACCACTTTACTTTGCAATGGTGGTTTGGGGGAATGTTCTGTTTTGTGCTTCTGCAGAAGTCATTGCATAAGGCGAATCAACAAACCTGTTCCTCCAGTCCAAGCCAATTCAAGATGGTGCTTTCTGGCTGCTGGTGGCGGTGTTTTGTTTTTTAAGTATTCGACTGGTTTGTCCTCTATAGGTGGAGGGTAATAGGGGAACTTCTTTTAACTGCTCATTCACCCACCTCACAAGAAGCAGGAAGATGCAGCCACGGATGTGGGTTTGGCTTCACCGTTGCACACAAAAGAAGCTTGAGAACAGAACAGGCTCCCAGTCATGAATCCAGAGGAGCAAACGGTGACTTGGTTGATTTCTATGGGGGCTTTAAACTCCCCCAAAATGATGGTGGAGGACCCCGTGCAATTCCTCAAGGCGTCTCTGAAGGATGGAGTTGTCCTTTGCAAACTACTCCTCCGACTTCTGCCGGGCTCTATCGAAAAGGTACGGCCGTGACGATTCGCTTGCTTGTTAGAAAGAGGGTCGATTACTAGAGATGGATTTGGAGACCAGCTAGGACTGCTCTTCCAATAATCATTTTTGCTCTTCAAGTATCGGGTAAATTTTAATTGCAAGGGGTGTGTGTGTGTGTGTGTAAATCCTGGTTCCTAACACTGTAGGGACAGGATCCCAAATCACTGGGGAATCGTGAAGAAGCCTTGAAGATCTTGGAATGATGCAAAGACACCCAAAATATTGGATGGTTCTGCAGTCCAGTAGAAATCTTGATTAGCTGTCAGAGTGGAAGAACATGTCCCAGTTTCTGGGATATAACAACAACAACAAAAAGACAAAAATCAAAGAGTTTTCCGATTTATAACAAGGTCCTTTCAGAAAGGGAAGAAAAAGAAAGAATGCTTGGGGCCAACCCAAAATACCATTTATTTTTGAAAGCATTGGCTCAAGGACAGCTCTTGATTCAAGGCAGAAGTCAGTAGCCCAAAGGGAACCCTAAAAATTATTTCAGTATTTTTTTCTCTCTCTCTCTTTCCACTCCTGATTCCAGACTATGGATTTTGAAGGAGGGGTGACTTAAGAGAGAGGATATTAACATGGATTTAGAAATCCATGCATAGAAAGGGAGAAGCCCTCTAGCAAAATACAGAAGTGGAAGATCTGTGAATTTTTGGACCCAGGAGAAGCATTTTGAAAAGTGTTAAAGAGGCAAATGGAAAACACCAAAAATAAGAAAGAGGAAGCAAGAGATGTCGTCTGTCCACGTTGCCTTGGAAGTTCCTTTCTTTCTCTTGAAAAAGGAAGCATTTCTTGGGGTACCTACGTGGAGCGCCTCCCTCTCTGAATTGTTCTACAGAAGGATTTAAGAGGAGGGATCTCCAGACATGGCAACCGTCAGGCCGGTGCACTTCAGCTCCGAGAATTCCTCATGCTGGCTGAGGAATTCTGGGAGTTGAAGTCCACAAAGTCTTAAAAGTGGTCAAGTTTGGAAAACTCTACTGCCAATAACAACCTCCCAATGTCCCGTGCGCTCCCATAGAGAGGGCCTTCTCCAGGTGCCATCGACACAACAATGTTGACTGGCCATCCCCAGGAATAGGGCCTTCTCGGTGGGAGCACCCACCCTTTGGAATCAACTTCCCCTGGGGCTCCGGATGGCCCCCGAACTCCGCTCCTTCCGCTGTGAGTTAAAAACCTGGCTATTCCAACTAGCCTACCCAGACTGAGGGAGAACGGGAGAGGGTCTTGAACATATTTCAAATTATCCTCGCCAGCATTAAGACCTTGACTCCGTCGATCATTTGTTTAATTGTATTGAATCTATTTTAATTGTAAGCCGCCCTGAGTCCCTCAGGAGATAGGGCGGCATATAAATCAAATAAATAAATAAATAAATAACTCTTGGTTTAGAAGACTCCTTCAACCACGGATTTTCTCCCCTTCCAGTTCAAATGTAGGGAAAAAGAAAAGATGCAGTACTGTAGTGTTCTTGGCCTGGGTTTCAAAACAAAACAGATTATTCCAAAATGTGACCAACTGGAGTTCCAAATCCACTGGTGTATTTCAGCCACAGCCTGCCCACTTGACCGTTGACCTCAGTTTCTGCTTCATTAGCCACGGATGATCTGCTGGTGTTGCTTCTTATGGGGCAGAGAACAGCAAGACCCACAGCGGCAGGAAGGCTGGGGCGGGGGGCTGTTGCACTGCTAGCTTGGAATTTGAGGAATCTCAACCAGACAGCTGCTGCAAGACTTGATGTGAAAAGTTTGGGCATCCCTTGGCAACTTCAGGGCTACTGTATTTTGCCTCCACAAAAAAAGGATAAAAACGTAATGGACCTCACCAGCAACCACAGCAACTGTATTTTGATTATACAGTTTTATGTGCGCAGGCCCATTGATTAAATCTCATCCTGTGGTCATTAGGCCAGCATCAGAAGGGCGAAATATAAACAATCATTTTAAAAGCTAAAAAAAAATAATATGAAATGCAAAGAACAGCCCCTTTTGCTTCTGTCTTCGCATCTCCGCACTTTGCAAGTTGAACTCTGCTCAGAACCAGGAACCATGATTTGTGAAACCATTCTGAAGTGCTCGAGGGCTCCTGAAGGACAAGAGTCACTTCGCACCAGCCATCGTCCTTCAGATGTGCTTAACCAGAACCGTTGAGAGTAAAATCTCCTTTTATTTTTAGCAGAAGCTCGGCGTTAGAGGGGGGCCGTTTGTTTGCAAAATGCTGACTCAGGCCTGCTGCAAATCGATACCTCTTATTCATGCATGCCCCGAAGCTGTTGTGTTTGAGTCCCAGTCTTAGCATGTGAATCTATATCTAGAAATTATGGGTTAGCAATCCTGGGATTGTAAACAGTGCCTGAGTTTTATAGGCACGAATCGAGCAAAGGGGGATTTTATTCCACGAGCTGTGTTTTAAACAGACTGTGATGCAACTGGAGGTGAGAATTTCTGTGCCCGGATGATTGACAGGGAGGCCAGCTCTGGTGATATGAAGCCCAGCATAAAGATAGTGCAGGGCTGTGAGAATTGGAGTCTAACGTATCTGCAGTTTGGACAGATCAATATGCAAGCTAGGCAATTGCAGCGGCTTAATGCAAATAATTCTATTTCTGAAACTGTCTTAACTCATGGCCATCTTTTGAAAAAGATCCTTCTAAATCATGACTATTGCAGCCAGAGACAAATCCATAATCAGTGCTCAATAAGCAAAGCAGGAAACCCTAAGAGCAGCCACAAAACAAAATAACTGAAAATCACCTCTCCGTAAACGAGTGAAGAGCCTTCACTCCAACCTCAGTTGTGTTTTTTTTTTCCAAAGAAAGCAGGATGTTTTTCAGGTTCTGAGGTCCTCGTAGACAGTTTCAGATGATTTATTCCATCTGAGTTGAGTTGTCATGCACATTTCTTCTCTTCAAAGAACTTCCCCGTTTCTCAAGAAAAAGAAAAAAGAAAGAAAGAAATCCACCAGAGAGCAACAAAACCAGAAAGACCAGAATGATAATTAGAAGGTTTGCCAACACTAGCCCAGATGCAGCAGTAACTGTTTTAAGGATCAAATTTGCATGGGAGGAAGTCTTCGCAATACAAGACTCCATACCAACGTGACCTGGCTTTAAAGATTGCCATTATCACCGGAAATTAGGCTCACACACAGCCTTGTGCAGCAGACAGTCTCTTGTGTAGCATCTCCTATCTAACTGGCTTCCAACTGAATTAACCAAGGAGGTCAAAAGCCACTTAAGAAATTATTCTTTTCCTTGCTAGGATCCTTCATCTTGAAGGAATTGCA
Organism: Naja naja; assembly: GCA_009733165.1. Classification (NCBI taxonomy): domain Eukaryota; kingdom Metazoa; phylum Chordata; class Lepidosauria; order Squamata; family Elapidae; genus Naja; species Naja naja. The sequence continues at coordinate 23,151,210 of CM019162.1, forward strand.
CGTTCTCTCTTGTCTTTCAAGCTAGCTAGTTCTCTGCAGAAGACCTTCTGCACTGGCACCAAAGATAGATAGATAGACTGGATGGATGGATGGATGGACGGACAGACAGACAGACTACAGTTGGAAGGGACCTTGTAGATCATCTGGTCCAACCTCCTCCCACCCAAGCAGGAGACCCTACACCATTTCTGACCAATGGCAGTCCAGTCTCTTCTTGAAAGCCTCCAGTGATGAAGCTCCCACAACTTCCAAAGGCAACTTCTGTTCCATCGGTTGGTTGTTCCCACAGTCAGGAAATTCCTCCTTATTTCTAGGTTGAATCCACTTGGTCCCATCACCCATAAAGATCCCCAGAATTGTTCAGCCAGAGGGATCTCCTCTTCCAGTTCACACAGTCTTCATCTCCAGCAACCTTTCTCTTCCTAGCAGAGGGCATCTTGTGGGCAAGCATTCAGCACCAAGTCCTAAGCTCTGGGTGGCTTTGGGTTCATTTGTTCCACGGTTCTTCCTGAGCTGACAGCTTGTCTTCCCCTCTTTTTTCCTGCCTCCCCCCCCCACCCACAGCCCATCTTCTTGTGAAAATCCAGTGAGCACCAAGCTGTCTTCATTCCTTCTGCAAACACTCAGGGTAATGTTCTTTGAGAACAAAAGTGAGCCAGCTGACAGGAGTTGTCACAAGCTTTCAAATCTGTTGACTGTTGGATTTAGGTTCTTTTTCCCCCCTTTTTTTTCTTTTTAGTACTGCCTGGAGCCCAAGACGGAAGCCGACTGCCTTGGCAACATCCAACAATTTTTAAATGGGTGTGCAGCACTGAAAGTGGAGGTAAGCGGCAACAGACCACAGTGCCGGGAAGGGTCTGGATGGACAGGCGGTGGGTGCCAGGGAGGGGGTAAGGAAGAACGGCTGAAACCAGATGCCCTGACCTCTTGAGGATGTCTTTCTTGGGTTGAAGAAAGACTGAGGATTGTGTGCGTGGATGCTGGGGAGGGCCAGCTGTGCTTTGTCCTCCCTCCAGCTGCAAAAATAATGAAAGTCCATTTTGGTTCAAGAAAGGGGTTTATTCCCAGCATTGGCAACAACCAGCAACTGAATCCAATACATTTTGCAAAGACAGGCAGACAGACAGACGGGTGGATAGATGGATATGCATGGGTGGATAGATAAATAGAGATGAGAGAGAGATTAGAGAGAGAGAGAGATGAGAAATGATGATTGATAGATAGGGGGCGTGCATAAGCGTACCAACATGCCTACCGTCCCTGTCCTATTGTTTCTTTTTATTTTTCTTATATGTATCCATTTCATGTATTCGTAACAATGTTTATACTTATACCTGTAATCTTTTGATCGCTTGACAAAATAAATTAAAAATAAAATAAAAATAAATTAGATGACAGATATGGATAGTTAGATGATTAGATAGATAGATAGATAGATAGATAGATAGATAGATAGATAGGCAGGCAGGCAGGCAGGCAGGCAGGCAGGCAGGCAGGCAGGCAGATATAGATGATAATGATAGATAGATAGATGATAGATAGATAGATAGATAGATAGATAGATAGATAATAGATAGATAGGCAGGCAGGCAGGCAGGCAGGCAGGCAGGCAGGCAGGCAGATATAGATAATGATAGATGATAGATAGATAGATAGATGAGATAGGTAGATAGATAGATAGATAGATAGGCAGGCAGGCAGGCAGGCAGGCAGGCAGGCAGGCAGGCAGGCAGGCAGGCAGACATGGGGTGGGTGGATGGATGGATGGATGGATGGATGGATGGATGGATGGATGGATGGATAGACACACTGGATGGATGGATGGACAAGAGAGAGCTGGGCCTGGAGAAGATTTCCAAAGTGGCTTTCTCGGAACCCGGACAGTCTCCAGCCCCAGAAACCGTTCCACAGTGCTGTGACTCTCTTGTAGCCTGGCCAGTTCCGTGTTCAGACCTTCTCAGAGGCGCTTCCCTTCCTTTGCACCCATTCGGCCCTTCTCCGGAGCCCAGCTAATGCAAGAACCAGAATGGCCAGTTTTAGGCTCCCCAAGGGCGAGAAGCCGCCTTGTCCCACTCTTGCCTTCTTCGGCCCTCCCTGCCTCCACTCCACTTCCTGGCCTTACAGACACATCTGGAGAGGGGAGACAGAGGGTGGGTTGGGGTGGGAGTGCGGGAAAGAGAAGAAGAGCACAATAGAAACATTCAGTGGCTGCAGCTCTGCACAGACAACTCCCACCCCCAGGTGCCATATGTGAGTGGGGGGATTTCCCCCCCTCTTTCGCAGCTACTCCCATTGTTCCCCGTGGCAGATTGTTTCTGGGTAATGATTCAGTTCCTGCACCCCCAGAACAAGAGAAGGGAAAAGCTGTAGCAGATGTCTGGATTCAATCTGGTTGTCATTGAGCCCGGGCTTTGGTGACATAATTTGGGGGGGGGGGTGGAATGTGAAAAATACCAGCTACTAGAAAAATATTATCCCCGTTGGTCTCCTGCCCATAAGGCTGTAGATTATGAAACCCCACCCCCTGCAGAAATCTGACCCCATTGGCTGCCAGGCTGGGCAACAGGCAGGCGAGTCGAGTGGCAGGGAGTTCCAACGGAACCCCCCCCCCCCACACACACACAAAGACAAGTTCGCTTCTGCCGGACTGAGCACCGCCTGGGATAACATCAAAAGGACATTTTGCAGCGCAGCGGCCGCTTCCCTTTCTCGCTCTTCTCCCTACAATGCGAAACCGCGGCCGAAACTAAAGAGTTTCGGGCGAAACCAGCTGCTCCTGGTTCGTCGGCCGGCCGCCTGATCAACCTCCCTCCGTCCGCCGGCTGTCCGTGTTTGCAGATCCGGGGAAACGACCGGTTGCAAGGCTGGTTGGAGGGGGTGGGTGTCGTGGCAGGCCGGGGTCTCCCTGCTTGTCCAGCGAGGTTGTTGTGTACAAGAGGTTTGCTCGCTGGCAGAGCGGCAGGGACTTGCGGGGGGGGGCATCTTTCCCATCCCCTGCACCCCTCACTGCCCGGAGCTGAGCGGGACCCCGCGGAGACCCCTGCCCAAGTCCCGCGGACGGCTCGACGCAGGAGGGAGGGGGCGTCCGGCTGGCTCCGGAGAAGGCAAGGGCGCTGCGCCAGCAACCGAAGCAGCGGCGGCGGCGTGGAGGGGGCGCTCCGGAGCATCGCCCCTGCCTGGCTGGCTGGCTGGCTGGCTGCCTCCCGCTCCCGCCGCCTGTCACTTCCCCTGCTTTGCGCCGCCCGCCCGCGATCCAGCTCCGGGTCAGGCCGTCCCTGCCCAACGGGGCTCCGCCAGGCAGGCAGCAGCAGCAGCGGCCGGGCACACGGAGCGCAGCGCTTGAGCCACAGGACGGACGGGCGAGCCAGCTGCGGAGTCTTCTTCTTCCTCCTCCTCTTCTTCTTCCTCTTCTTCTTCCTCTTCCTCCTCCAGCTGCGCGGTCCGCTCCGCATCCCCTCCGCGCCTCTCTCGACCCACGCGGGGGCTCCCCGGTGCGCCCACCCACCCATCCCGGCCCTGCTCGCTCCCCTCCTTCCTTCCTTCCCGGGGCCTTCCGCAGGTAAAGCTGCCCAGAGCAGGTAAGACGCTTCCTCCTTCCTCGCCAAGTTTCTCTCCTTGAGCCTCCTTCGGCCCCGGTTTTTCGGGCCGGCCCGAAGGGTCCCCAGGGGGAATTAGTCGGCTGCGCGGACCTCTCCGTTTCCCTTCCTTCCCACTCGGCTCCGTCCGCAAGGACGGCCCTGGCTCTTCTCTTCCTGCGACGCCCTCCAGATGTAGCAAGGTGAACCCCAGATGTTGCAAGGGCATCTGCACCCCCTTCCACATCTGGGGGGGTTTCCTGTTGCCGGATGCAGCTGTGCAGAAGCCCCTGGGTGCCTCCAGTTCCAATTTGCCGGGTGGTTGGACATCCAGGCCCATCATCCACTTATAGCCTTTGCTCTCCATCCATCAAGGGGGCGATGGGGGGGGAAGACTTCCAGCATCCCCTCACTGTGCGCTCTTAAAGGTCAAATTGGGAATTCTGCTGTCCGTCCAGAAACAGCTTAATAATTGATTTCTCCGCCTTGACCGAATTGCTTTTCTGGAGCAAAGAGGCAGAAGAAGCAGAGGGGAGAACAGAGGGAACAGGCTGGGTGTGGGAGGGGGGACAGGGCTAGATTTCTGGGTAAGAGCAGGCCAGGTGATTGGCAATCAAAAGTCCAGAAGGGGCATCATCGAGACCACCCCCCCAGGGGTGAAAAAAGCTGGAACAATTGCACAATGTCTTTTCTTGGGGGTTCCACAGAGAAGGAACTATCCGGGCGACTTTTAAGACTTGTGGACTTCAACTCCCAGAATTCCCCAGCCAGCCAAGTCTTCAAATCGCCATGTTTTGGGGACCCCCTGCTCTAGACTCTAAGTGGGGGGGGGACTTGTTTAAGAGTGAAAGGGGAGGGGATCCATACATTCAGTGGGGAAGATCCATCATGGTTTCAGTTCTGCTTATCTGCGCTTGATTGACTTGCAAGTTCTGGAGAACATCAACAGATTTTCTTCCTCCCAGGTGGGACTGGGGGAGGCTGAGCAACTCCCTTCTATGAGGTGCTTCCTTCTGTGGCCCTCCAGGTCCCAATCGGTCCCTCCCCTTCCTCCCTACGGGATCTGTTTTCTACCCATGTTGCTTTCCATCCAAGAAGGCCATTTTTCCTTCTTGCCCACTGTCTAATCCAGAGGTCTCCAAACTTGGCAACTTTAAGACTTGTGGACTTCAACTCCCAGAATTCTCCAGCCAGCTATTCTGGGAGTTGAAGTCCACAAGTCTTAACGTTGCCAAGTGTGGGGACCCCTGGGCTCTCCTCTTTCTTTTTCATTTCTGGAAAACCCAAATGCAAAATGTGGGATTAAAAAAATGATCAGGCACTGTTTCTTTTTGCTTGCTTTTGGAAACATATCTGTCGAATGAGGAAATTGGTTTTAAGGGAAGTTGGCTGACAGGTAAAATCAGCGAAACGTCTTCAGATCCATAGCAAGGACCTTTCTGACTATAAAAAGGAAGATAAATTAATTAAGGCGTTCTGGGTTGGTTTGGATGGGATCTGTGTTGGACGTGGACATGATGGCATTTATAACCTGAGCGTAATTAATCTCCTGCAGTGGCGATGAGTCTTCCATAAATGTAGGATACAAGTAATAGGTTTCGAAAAAAGGAAAGGGAATTTTCCAACTGTGCACATGGTGAAATGCCTCTTATGAAATGATGCATGCCATGCTGGCTGCCACAGATGGTATCTGTTCCCCTCCTCCTTTTTAAAAAAGGGCTCAAGGTGTTTGGTCTTTTTTTCCCCACAAAAGGCCTTTCATTAGTCATTTCTACTGCTTTTGCACATTCTATCCTGGTCTGTTGTAACTGGAGAAATCGTAGAATAGAATGGAATGGGTCCTTGATTAGTCTCCTTGATTAGTTTCCATCCATTGTTTCTTACCTTGCCTTCTGGTGCTTTGGAAAATTAAGTTGACCGCCTCTTCTTTGTGTCAGACCCCCAAATACTGGAATAGTCCTATGTGGATGCTGTTATGTGATTATTTCAAATACTGCTGTGTGATTTTGTTGCTAGTTGCATTGGTATCTCAGTGCCTATTTTATCCTGTGCTGTCTTGAGTAGATAATAATCTTGGAAAAATGGACTCTACTTGTTTGCAAGAATAAAATGGATTCCGAAACATAGCTCCCTCCCAGAACATGCATTGATCCTGCCATAAATCGGACCTTGTGAGTGCAATATGCTGTGGCCTCTAAAATAAAGCCCCAGATCCCTCTGGTGCTCAAACTGCCAGAGAAGATAGGAACCGCAATCCAGAATCATGGCGTGGCACAGATGATAGTTTGGCCTTGCAAACAGTTGTTCAAATAAACAAACTCATGTTCCCTTCTTTAGAACTTTAAATTATAGTCTTCAGGCCACAGAATAGCCCTGGGTTGGCCGGGTATGTAAAGAAAGCCACAGAAGCGTAGCGTTTTGGGAGTTCAGCTGCAGAACAGCTGACGTAAAAGGGAAAAATTGCTTTTAAAATTTAACTTGCTTTAGCAGCCCAAGTTGCTAGCTAAATATCTCTAGGAAGCTCATCAAGAGGGCTCTTGAAACTTCTTCATCTTTCCTATTACCTATCTCCTTCTACTTATGACTATATAACCTTGTAGCTTTTGTATCTTTACAATTTGTATTGATTTATTTAGTTTCCTAATAGGATTTTGATTGCTTATTTAGTATTCTATAACTATCCCTAAGTGTTGTATCTTAGGATTCTTGTTGAATGTATTTTTTATGTACGCTGAGAGCATACACCGAAGACAAATTCCTTGTGTGTCCAATCACACTTGGCCAATAAAGAATTCTGTTCTGTTCTATTCTATTCTATTCTATTATTCTATTCTATTATTTTATTCTATTATTCTATTCCATTCTATTCTATTATTCTAATCTATTATTTTATTCTATTATTCTATTCTATTCTATTCCATTCTCTTCTTCTATTCTCTTCTTCTATTCTTCTATTCTATTCTTCTATTCTATTCTATTTTATTCTATTATTCTATTCTATTATTCTATTATATTCTATTCTTCTTCCATTCTCTTCTCTTCTATTATTCTATTTTATTCTATTCTTCTATTCTATCTTCTATTCTGTTCTATTCTGTTATTCTATTTTATTCTATTATTCTATTTTATTCTATTCTTCTATTCTATTCTATTCTTCTATTCTATTCTTCTATTTTATTCTATTCTATTTTATTCTATTCTTCTATTCTATTATTCTATTATTCTATTCTATTTTATTCTATTCTATTATTCTATTCTATTTTATTATTCTATGCTGTTCTTCTATTCTATTCTTCTATTCTATTCTATTCTATTCTATCTATTCTATTCTATTCTATTCTATTCTTAAGGCTGCAAAGATTGGCATGACATTTCTTCTTTTTTCATCTTTTTCCCAGCTGTTTGATGCCCACGATCTCTACTCCGGAGGAAACTTCTCCAAGGTACTGACTGCCCTTTCGTCTCTCAACAAAGCAACGGAAGGTAAGGCAGGGGGAAAAAAGGGAATCTCACGATTATTTTCCCGCGAACGTCTCTTGCCTTCATTTCCCAGCTTTGTTCTGAACTCCAGAGATATTTGTCCAGGTGGGAGAGCCAACGTGGCTAGTTTTCAAAAGCGGAGCCGGGTTTGCAAGCGACCACAATATCTCGGGGCTGTAGGCCAGCTCTGGGAGGCGGGGGAAACTGGGAGAGAAGGCACAGCAAACTTTCCCTGTTGTTGCTAAATAAAAGCCAAGGACGTGTCCACAGAGGACTCATGAGTCAGGCTAGGCTTGAAAGAGACTTTATCTTGACAGTGTGGGGCATCTCCGCACACAAACACACACATACACACACACAGCACCCTCTATTTGCAGAAGAACAATAGAAGAAAAATTTGGCTGTTCCTATAGAAACTGGTGCTTACAGCACCCTCTATTTGCAGAAGAACAATAGAAGAAAAATTTGGCTGTTCCTATAGAAACTGGTGCTTATTGCTTTTCAAAGATGAAAGCATGTTCCAGTTTTGTTCTTTTCCCATATCCTGTTTATTATTTTCTTTCTCCTTCCTTCCTTCTTTCCTTCCTCAAAATTAATGTTTCTTTTTTCTTTCCCTCCTTCGTTCCATGTCTATCTGTTCCTTCCTTCCTTCCTTCCTTCCTTCCTTCCTTCCTTCTTCAAAATGAATCTTCTTCCTTCCTTCTTTCTTCAAAATGAATCTTCTTTCTTTCTTTCTTTCTTTCTTTCTTTTCCCTTCCTTCCTTCCTTCCTTCCTTCCTTCCTTCCTCCTTTCACATTGGACTGCTAGTAGAGTAAAATGCACGTGTCAGTTCTGTACTTCCTTTACTGTTTCTCTACTATTGAGATCATTCTTGGAGGATTTGGCAAGGATCTGCTTAACATGATATGGTCGGGCTGGTAATGCACAATGAAATCTTTATTTAAAGCTAAAAGCTTTGGGAGATGCAAACAGTGGAATCCTGCTGAACAGATGCTAGATTTTAACAAGATTCAGAGCGAGTTGAAGAATATAGAAAAGGATTGAGCCTTTCTAAGCATATCTGAATAGATTTTATGTTGCCCTGCTTGGTGTGAAACATGTGGCAGACCTTCCAGAGGGTCCCATCCTGTCCGACCAGTGGAGGTTTATATATTTATATCTCTGGGGGTGGCAAGAACATCTGTGACGCAGAATGAAAAATGCTGAAGGGTATAATTTGATACCTGAAAACAGAAACAGATTGTGCTGAATGGGTCTCTTTCTCAGGTGCTGATTTATTTCTTGGCCACTGTGTTCTGATGTCCATTTCTTGGATGGATGGATGGATGGATGGATGGATGGATGGATGGATGGGTGGGTGGATGGATGGACAGACATATATGATAGATAGATAGATAGATAGATAGATAGATAGATAGATAGATAGATAGATATGGATGGATAGATGGATGGACAGACATATAACATGGAAGGGAGACAGACAGACACATAGTATTTTATGGATGGATGGATGGATGGATGGATGGATGGATGGATGGATAGATAGGTAGGTAAATAGACAGAGTCATTTAGATAGACAGACAGACAGATAACATGGATGAATGAATTGATGGATAGATGGATGGACAGACATATAACATGGATGGGTGGAAGGGAGACAGACAGACACATAGTATTTTATGGATGGATGGATGGATAGATAGATAGATAAGTAAGTAGGTAAATAGACAGATAGTCATATAGATAGACAGACAGACAGTCATATAGGTAGATAGACAGACAGATAACATGGATGAATGAATTGATGGATAGATGGATGGACAGACATATAACATGGATGGGTGGAAGGGAGACAGACAGACAGACACATAGTATTTTATGGATGGATGGATGAATGGATGGATGGATGGATGGATAAGTAAGTAGGTAAATAGACAGATAGTCATATAGATAGACAGACAGACAGTCATATAGGTAGATAGATAACATGGATGAATGAATTGATGGATAGATGGATGGACAGACATATAACATGGATGGGTGGAAGGGAGGGAGGGAGACAGACACAGCGATGGATGGATGGATGGATGGATGGATGGATGGATGGATGGCCCACCCATCTTAAAATGGTTAAAATTGAGAAACACTGCTTTAGTGAATTCCTGCCCGGAACAGGACTGGACTAGATACCTCTCCAACTCAGGCAATCTGTGACACCAGCTGGTTGACGGAGAGGACGATGCATAGATGCCACACTTATAAACCACCCACGCTTCCCTCCTTCCGAAACGGCTTGCCATATGATGCTGAAAGCTGTTCTCCTTAGCAACACACTTTTTTCTTCCGAAGGCTGGGCAGGGAGAGGCTTTTTTTTAAAAGCCCCAATGTTGTGACCCAGGTCATCTCTAGGCAGAGGCTGGCAGAGGCTCCACCCCACACTCTCCTGAAGGCTGCACACCCCCAGCCGCACAAACAAAAGCCAGTAAGCCACAAAACCAAAGCAAATCCGCAAAGCCAGAGAGGAAGTCCAAAGGGAAGGTCTGAGCTCACGGGGCAAGGTCCAGATTCAAGGTCCATAAGGCAGAAACACGAGCCAAGGCTGAGTTTTTCCAAAGCTGAGGGAGTGTGTGCCAAAGCAAACAATTTGTTAGAGTTTGCAGCAGAAATTCAAGTCCAGAAAACACACAGACGGCTGATTCAGCAGGAACATTAACTTCTTTATGAACATAATAACACGAGTAAAGTTTACAATACCATTTGTAGATTCTTTCAATGTAACAAGAGCAAAAAACACAAGCAGCAGCAGCAGCAGCAGCAGCAGCTCAGAGCAGATATCAGTTTCAGTTTTTAGGCAAGTTAGTTTCTCTTTCACTTTAGAGCTGAGCACAGAACAGAGATAAGCCACACCCAGATTCTCTCTTTTAAGTTTCAGCCCCCAGTTCATCTCTCATTGGCTGACCTTGTTACTAAGCTCCATTACAGTTCATGAATATACTCTGACATAATTGTTCCCAATTGTCCCAGGACAATTTCCCCAGCTTCTGCTTAAGTCAACCCACGTCACGTGTTCCTTGTGAGGAGAGGTGGGGCGGCCTTCTCCCGAGCAGCCTTGCAGACCTCCTTGCCTCCACTCTACTCTTCGTGTCCTCGGATCAGTGGGAGAGGCAGCTGTTCCTCACCAGAGGGGATCTGCTGCTCTCTCGACACCCCTGCAGATCTGCAGCCAATCCTCTCCCATGTCTGTGAGGGCAGGCAGCTCTCTGTCTGGTCCACCACCTCCCCCAATTGTCCGAGGGTCCTGGGACAGTATTGTCCTCAGCCCCCCGGACTCTCTAAACATGGCAAGGGAGATGTGCTATCCCCATTGGACGGTTCTAGTTCCAACTCATCCTCCTCCTCCAAACCAGGATCCGATAGGGCCATGATACCCAGCTTTGAATATCATGCCCCTTGGTGGGAAATTGTGACCCAGGAATCTAGCCAGAGGTGGTATTCAGCAGGTTCTGACCCGTTCTGGAGAAGCAGAGATTTTGAGTAGTTTGGAGAACCGGCAAATCCCACCTCTGATTGGCTCCATCCTCATCTATTCTCTGCCTCCCATTGAGTCCCAGCTGATTGGCTGGGTCTTCTTTGGTTGCCCTGCACAGGAGAACGGAGCTGGAAAGCAGGTTAATGGGGTGGGGAGGGAATGGGGAGTTTGCAGGATCCTTCCCCTGCCACGCCCATCAAGCCATGCCCACCAAGCCATGCCACAGAACCGATAGTAAAAATGTTTGAATCCCACCACTGAATCTAGCCCCGTTTAACAATCAACTGTGATCTACTGGCTGGGGAATTCTGGGAGTTGGACGTCCAGCCCTCTTAAAATGGTTGAAGTTGAGAAATGGACCCCGAGGAGCTTTCAGTTGGGGTGCAAAAGGATGTAAGCTTCCATGTGACCCCTTGTAGCTGTTATTCTAGCCTCAGCCCAGCGAGGGTTATTTCCTTCTGTTTTTGAGCTCTTCTCCTTTTTAACAGATCCAGGAAGTTCTACCAGGAAGCCATGTTCTCAGCCGCTTTCTCCGGCCCCCGGTGACTGCCAGCCTCTGACCCAAGCAGCCTCCGCTCGGCCATCCAGAGTGTTGCAGAGACAGTCAAGAGTTGGGGTACGTTTCAACGCGATTCCTACCCAGAGCAGGAACAACCCATTTGTCACCTTCCTTCACCACCCTTGGGTGTGTGGCCTTCTCAGGTCCATTCTGCCTGTCTCAGAAGGTGAAGACGTACGAAAAAAAGAGCTTAGGGATTGGGCTTAATTAATGCGGTGTTGTTTTCATTGAAATTCGTGATCGTTTAGACTTAAGCTGGCTTTGTTTATTCTCTAGTTGTTTATTTATCCCTCTTCTCCTGGCCTATCTCTTCTTAGAAGCTGGCCCTGCCACAGCAGGCCAAGTCAAGAATAATACGCCACCCTAAAAATGTGTTGAATGGCACAGGAAATAGCAGGTGGGAATCCAAGGCCTGGTGTTAACCTGGTGCACAGAATAGTTGTACAGCTGAACGGTGAAGCAGGAATTCCCTCGTTCAAGCCAGTCTATTTTTTATTTTTTATTATTTGGAGAAGCAGTCAGCTTCATAGCTTCAGCCCTTCCTGACCTTGGTTGGCCAACCAAAGCATCTCTCTTCTGCTTCTTCCTATTTCATACTTGCTATTCAGGCAGAGTTGGAAGGGACCCTGGAGGTCTTCTAATCCAACCCCCTGCTTGGGCAGGAAAGCCTACACCATTTCAGACAAAAGGGTGACCAACCTCTTCTTAAAAACTTCCAGTGTTGGAGCATTCGCAACTTCTGGAGGCAAGTTGTTCCAATGATTAATTCTTCTAACTGTCAGGAAATTTCTCCTTAAGTTCTAAGTTGTTTCTCTCCTTGATGAGTTTCCACCCATTGCTTCTTGTCCTGCCCGCAAGCGCTTTGGAGAATAGCTTGATTGCCTCTTCTTTGGGGCAGCCCCTGAGATATTGGAAGACTGCCCTCATGTCTCTCCTAGTCCTTCTTTTACTAAACATCAATTCATGAAGTTTGATTCCCTTTCCCGCTTCTTCCCAGCATCCTCCTTTCGCCTTTCTCTTCTGGAACCAATGCTCCTCCTGATCCTGCTTGCTCTGTCCTTAGGAGATGACCGAAAATGGCAGCCACCAGCTGGTGGTCAAGGCCCGTTTCCAGTTCAAGCAGACCAACGAAGATGAGCTGACCATCAACAAGGGGGACATCATTTACGTCACCCGCACTGAGGAAGGGGGCTGGTGGGAAGGGACTCTGAACGGGAAGACCGGCTGGTTCCCCAGCAACTACGTCCGGGAAATTAAATCCACCGGTAAGAGACACCTGCTGGGATCGGTCCTGTCCTTGTGGAGGCTGACAGGGCCTGGCTGTGTGGTGGTCGTGATGGCCTCTGTTGCCGTATTTCGGGTTTGCATGCCCAGAGAGATTGGTGAGGTCCACTGAAGTGCAGAGCAGCCTTTATGGGGTTGCTTATGCTCATAACATAGGGTGGCTTCCATGGGTAGCTTTATGTGCCCTAGATTCTTTCTTGCGTTTGTGAAGAACAACTTCTCCTCCACCACTTTAGCCTCCTTCCCTTACTCCTCCTCTTCCTCCTTTTCTTTCTCCTTGTCTTTCATTTTTTTCTTTCTCCTTCCTGTCTTCCTCCTCCTCTTTTCTTTATTGCTCCAATCCCCCTCCCTGCCTGTCTCCACAGCAATGTCTCTGTGTGTAAGGAGTGGAAATGCTGCTTTTGCCTCTTCCTCTAAAGGAAAAAAAATCAGTTTGGGCTTTATAGATGACAGTGACAGAGTAAGATTGCGTGCACATTCCTGAGGGTTTTGCCCTGTGGTCATCTGAGTCATGCACAGGATGGAACGCCGGCTCCTTTCTTTGAAACTGAGCTCTGTCTACAAGAAGGGGGGCGGGGCCTTTGTTCCACAGTCATTTCCCCTGGTGCTGGGACGTCAAGACTTCTTGGTCCTCCTCACCTGTGTGAGTCATGTCTTCAGACTAGCTGGGAATCGGTGGAGACCCTTCAAAACTATTCAAGGGCTAGCATGGCCACTTCAAGGAAGCCAGCGATCGGTCAGGGAGCCTTCTCTCTGCCTTGGCATAATGTTCGTTGCTCATAATAGGTTTCTAAACTGAGGCTGTAATCCCCCCCCCCCCCAGGGCCAGAGAACTCCTGCAAAGTGTGGTTCCAAATTGAAATGCTCAGGGTTTCCCCAGCGAAGCCAAGATTTGTAGCAGTAATGGAGGAAACAGCGATAGCAGTGAAAAGTGAAGATCAAAGGAGGGAGGGAGGGAGGGAGGGAGGGAAGGAAGGAAGGAAGGAAGGAAGGAAGGAAGGAAGGAAGAGGTAGGAAGGAACAAACAAACAAAGGAAGAGGCAGGCAAGCAGGCAGGAAGGCAGGGAGGAAGAGTCAGGCAGGGAGGAAGGTAGCCAGGAAGGAAGGAAGGAAGCAGGAAGGAAGAAATGAAGAGGAAGGAAGGACAGAAGGAAGAGGCAGGAAGGAAGGAACAAATGAATGAATGAAGGGGCAGGCAGGCAGGCAGGCAGGTCAGGCCGCAGGAGGCGGACGGAAGGAAGGAAGGAAGGAAGGAAGGAAGGAAGAAGGAACGAAGGAACGAAAAGGTAGGAAGGAACGAACGAAGGAAGGAAGAGGCGGCAAAGATGAATGAGCCAGGGACGGAAGGAAAGGAAGGAAGGAAGGAAGGAAGGAAAGGAAGGAAGGAAGAGGAAGGAAGGAATGAAGGAACGAAGGAAGGAAAAGGTAGGAAGGAACGAACGAACGAAGGAAGAGGCAGGCAAAGACGAAGGCAGCCAGGAAGGAAGGAAGGAAGGAACAGGCAGGAAGGAAGGACAGAAGGAAGAGGAAGGAGGAAGGAAGGAAGGAAGGAAGGAAGGAAGGAAGGAAAGGTGGGCATTGCTTGGTCAAATAAGTAGAATATCTAAGCTCAGTTCCCGTTGAGGCACAAATGCCAAGCTTATCCCCTGTGCCTATCTGCCTCTAGAGTAGTTAATGCTACCCACCACTTCCAGATCCATATCTCATGCTCATTTGGAGTGAGAATTTTAATTGTGGTTCAGCACCCCAGGTTAAGGAAGGTTGCTCCAGGCAAGCGGGCATTCTTCATACCTGTTCAGAGGCTCCACCTCTCCCGTTTCACACCTGTAGGCTGTTGGCTTGTGTTGTGCCCTCTACTTCCTCTTCTGGCAACATCTCTTCTCTATAACCATTCCTCCTGTTTTTCCTCCAGATAAACTGCTCTCTCCTAAGGCTTTGAAAGCAGCTGAAGGTCCTCAACTTACCAAGAATTACTATGCTGTGGTAAGCCTGTAGAGTCTCTACTGTTGCTGAATTTTATTCGCTGGAAGGATGCCCGTAAATCTATCCTTGTGAACTATTAAAGAAAAACTGCAACATCACACAAGGTCATAAAAAATCAAGCCACGTTTAAGCTAAACACATGTTGAGCAATGGAACTATAAGATCTGGTTATGCTAATTGTCTGGGTACTAGGCATCTCTTCTCCATTTTAGTTTTCTAAGCTAAGGAAGAAGCTACCTTCCTTCACCATCATAGCTGAGTCTCCTGAAACATGACTTCAATAAACTAAAACAAAAAAAAGCTTTTTAGTTTATTGAAGCCATGTTGCAGTTGAGAGCCAGAACATGGACATGCATTGGCCTTTCCAAGAAGTGTCTCTTCTAGGGTTGACTCCAGTGGTGAGATTCAAAACTTTTTACTACCGGTTCTGCAGGTGTGGCTAGGTGGGCATGGCTAGGTGAGTGTGGCCATGTGAATGGGTGGGCATGGCTTTTTTTTCTTTTTTGGGGCCTGCTGGGCCTCAGGGGAGCCTTTGGGGGGGGCTTTTTGCTCCCAGAAGGCTCCCCTGGGGTTCAGGAAGGCAAAAATTAGAGGGGGGGCTGTGCCCCTCCCTCCATTTTTTGCCTTCCTGGGCCTCAGGGAATCCTGGGCAAAGCAGTAAGACAAGCTAGGGGAATCCTGGCACAGCTGATTGTATAAACAGCTGATTGTCGGGAGGGGAGAAAAATAAATACCTTAAGGGGCGAGCATCATGTGGGCAGGGCAAGCGAGCCAGTGGCGACTGGGTGACCGGGTTGGGGTGTGGCCAGCCAGAACTTACTACCCATTTGGTGATCCACACCAAATCCTTGCTACCAGTTTGTGTGAACCAGTGCAAACCGGCTGAATACCACCTCTGGTTGACTCCCATTTGGAGGGTAGATAGTCCACTTTCAATGGAAAATGGAGAAGAGATTTCTGTTTTATCCCCAGGACTTCCTTCTTTGAAGTTAGATCCCTGGCATGTGGATGTTTGTGCCAACAGTGATGTCAGAAGTTGAATGCATTCCTGTAGGGTGTTGTTAGGAAAGGACTTATTATTAGCAAGGAGGAAAAAAAATATTCTCAAGAAAAGTTCCCTCTTGCAATCTTAACATTCTAGATTTTTTGGTCTGTTTTTGTCCAGGGGGAGAAGAAAAGTCAACTCTTCTGCCATTTTTAATCATGATAGGCCAAAGAATTCTCCTGCCTCTTTTTGGTTTTTGTTTTTGACTAGGTCTTATTTACTTTGGTAGAAGAGATAAGTAGCTTTCAAATTTTCTTCCAAAGGAAAAGAGAATTGCAATGGCATTCTTCTGGGGTAGATAACATTCTTGAAGGACAGTTATGGGGAAATCTTATACTTTCTGACAATGGCATTCTTCTGGGGTAGATAACATTCTTGAAGGACAGTTATGGGGAAATCTATATTTCTCTGACTGATCCAGTGATTAAACCTGGAACACGGAAAGCCCTCAGAGCTATCAAACATGAAGCCTAGGGATTCACTCCTTATCAGTATTTCCCAACCACCAACATTTTAGTATTTCTCCTGTCCATAAATATCCTGGAAAGCAACAAGATGGTTGCCCAGAAAACAACATAAATGGCAAAAGTCGATCTCAGCTCAAGTTTTCGTTCAAAAAGCTAAGCCCAACCAAAGTTGGGTATGGTCCACGCTTGAATAGGGGAGGCAAGACGGCTAAACTGAGTTGTTGAAAACCATATCTTGAAAGCATGAGATAATAAACTACTTCTAACTGTTGCCAAGAAACTGTACAGATATTTATATGAAGTCACCAGCAGCTGAGCTGACTCGAGGGAGGCTTTATTTTTGGCACCACGTCTGTAAACACGTGACGAGAAGGATTTCATACCTGTGAGCCTGGCCATGTTGATAAACCTGCAGTGTGTTTACGGACGCCATCATTCATAGGCAAGATGTATTTGGATCGTTCCCAACATCCTTTATATCTCCTGCTTATCTTCACCTGCTTCAGGTGCTTCAAAATATTTTGGAAACAGAGCGAGAGTATGCCAAGGAGCTGCAATCCCTTCTAGGAACATACTTGAAGTCTCTCCAGTGTTACGACAAGTAAGTAAGATTGTTTGAGATGATCTCATTGATGGGGAAGAGGACAGATGCAACTTCTCAAATCATCATTGATGGCTTCCAACTCTACAGCCCAGTCTTTGGATACTGGCAGTTTTGAATGCTTTTTTCATTGATGGGGTTGGTCTTTTGCTTTGCTTCTCTAAGGAAAGAGCCACACTCAAGGGCATAATAGTAGTTGGGACAACTAAGGAATAGATTGTTTGTGATGAGAACATAAGAGTGGTCATTACAATGGGATGAAGACCATATTCAACTTTCAACGTGACCCAAAGGTGCTTTTTCAAGATGCAACTGGACTTTCTGGTTTTTCTTTGAAGACATTTCGCTTCTTATCCAAGAAGCTTCTTCAGCTTCTCTCAGAGCTGAAGAAGCTTCCTTCTTTGAAGTTAGATCCTTGGCATGTGGATGCGAAAGGTCTTCAAAGAAAAACCAGAAAGTCCAGTTGCCCCTTGAAAAAGCACCTTTGGGATAACCATGACCTGGATGACTGAGAATCTCTGTAGACATTCAACCTTCCACAAGGTTTCTTAAGCCAAGATTCCTTTCCCCATTGAGGGGTATCTATCTTTCTATGATCTGTTTATTTCTAGGCTGAGCACTATGGACATTGCCTCTCTACTTGGAAATGTGGAGGAGATCTGCAACTTTCAACAGACTCTCAACCAGACACTGGAAGAGTGCTAGGTAAGTCCTGAATGTGTTTCTCCATGGAAAGTTTTCTTATTTAAGATCTTCTCCTTAGAAGAGGAAGGAGGCTCCAGGTAGGAGTCTGAGACCCTTAAGTTACTTCATGGATGTTCTCCAGACTCTGCTTTGGATAAAACATTCTGTGTTGCTATGGTGTTGTTGCATTTTGTAAGCTGTCCAGATAGTCCCCAATTTACGACCACAACTGTGGCCTAAAATTTCTGTTGCTAAAACTCTTAAGGGTGTTTTGCCCTATTTTTGCGGCCTTCCTTGCCAGCTGTTAAGCGAATCACTGCAGTTGCTTTGTCAGAAGGTCACAAAAGGTGACCTTCTGGGCTGAGGTGGTCTTCAGCTGGTTCTGACCAGTTCTGGAGAACCAGTAGTGAGATTTTGAGTAGTTTGGAGAACCGGCAAATCCCACCTCTGACTGGCTCCATCCTCATTTATTCTCTGCCTCCCATTGAGTCCCAGCTGATTGGCTGGGTCTTCTTTGGTTGCCCTGCACAGGAGAACAGAGCTGGAAAGCAGGTTAGTGGGGTGGGGAGGGAATGGGGATTTTGCAGTAACCTTTCCCTGCCACACCCACCAAGCCATGCCAGGCCCACCAAGCCATGTCCACAAGAACCAGTAGTAAAAAAATTTGAATCCCACCCCTGCTTCTGGGACATTGCAATCACCATAACTATGAGTAGTAGTCAACCATTTGCATTTTGATCATGTGACCATGGAGATGTAGCAACGGTTGTAAGTCCCTTTTTTTCAGTGCCGTGGTAACTTCGAACAGTCAGTAAAGGAACTCTCATAAGTTGAATACAGATTGGGACAGACTATCCATTTCTATAAATAAATGCTGACGGGAAAATTATTTTCCCTCAGTCTCTGCTCCTCTCAGCTCAGATAATACTAAAAATTTGAAATGCCAACCAACAGCTTCAATTTCTTCCATCTTTGACTGACTTGTGCCTCTCGCAGACTTCCCGAACACCAGCAAAGAGTGGGAGGTTGCTTCTTAAGCCTGATGCCCCAATTTGCGTCTCTGTACCTCACTTACTGCACTAACCACCCATCTGCGGTCAACGTCTTGACCCACCACAGGTAAAAATAAGGACGCACCAAACCCTGCCCTGGGGAAAGATCAGGTGTGCCCAGTGGGCTGGTCTGTTTCTCTATTGTCATGGATGCTTCTCTTCCAGTGATGAATTGGAGAAGTTCATGGAGAACCAAGGGATGGACTCCTCTGGGATACTGACCTTGACCACGAGTCTCAGCAAACCATTCACACGGCTGGACAAGTACATTGCCCTCCTGCAGGAACTTGAGAGGCACATGGAGGTGAGCTTTGATGAAAGACCAGTCATCCCTATCAGTTGGTTCCATCATTGTTCAATGATGGACTCTTCTCATGGAGGTGAGCTTTCATGAAAGTCCAGTCATCCATATTGGTTGGTTCTATCATTGTTCAATGATGGACTCTTCTTCTCATGGAGGTGAGCTTTGATGAAGGTCCAGTCATCCATATTGGTTGGTTCTATTATTGTTCAATGATGGATTCTTCTTCTCATGGAGGTGAGCTTTGATGAAAGACCAGTCTTCCCTATCAGTTGGTTCCATTATTGTTCAATGACGGACTCTTCTTCTCATGGAGGTGAGCTTTGATGAAAGACCAGTCTTCCCTATCAGTTGGTTCCATCATTGTTCAGTGACGGACTCTTCTTCTCAGGGTTGTGTTTGGCTTTCCCCCATGATTCTCTGGGGTCACCAAGGGTCTTCCTGGGTCAACATCCTAGTAAGTGAGCTCCTGGAAGGAGCCTCTTTCTCTACACCCCTCTTGGACCCCTTGCAAATTGATGGTTTGCCCAACTTTGTGATGATCCAAAGGGAGCAAGAACCAAGCTCCAAAGGTGGAGCCTAATCCAGATGTTTCCCCACTTTAAGAAAAAGAAAGCAAAATGTCTTTCCTTCAGTTCATGCTACCTATACAAACAGGTGAACCATCCTTGATCACAATAGGCAAAGTTCCAGGAGAACATCTTGTTCTGCATCTGAAGGAAGTTCATCCTTCTCACCGTTTCCTAAAACTGATGAGCCATTTTTTATCTCTGTACCTCACATCTTTCTAACCACCATTCTCTCTGGTTCTAGTATTTTGGGAAGGGAGAAAACAGTTTCTCTTTGTCAAATTTATCCACTTTTCCTCCCTTAGGAGGCACATCCTGATCATGAAGACATTTTGAAAGCCATAGGATCCTTCAAGTCTCTTGTGGTAGGTTTCCGAGCAGCCATTAAATAGCCCTCAAGGGGGTGCTGTTGTCCAAAGCAAGGTTCCAAATGTGATTTTTTTTCTTTTTTTTTTGGAGAATGTGGTTTTATTTTATTTTCTGTTGTTTTCCTTGTAAGGCCGAAGGTACAACAATCAGCTTTTTTTTCTCTCCTCAGAAAAGGAGATTTTTGGATGGGAGAGGAAGAGCTGAGCCCAAGAAAGGAGGGAGGGAAAAAACATTTATGAAAGCAGGATTAAGAACATAGTAATCTAAATGGAAACATTGAGGAAGCCGTAGCTCTTGACTTGAAAGCATCTGGGATCTGGGATCTGATGCTTTCCCTGAAGGGATTGTGAGGGTCTTTAAAAGAAGATGATGATTCATTGTCTTATATGCCACAACGCAGCAGTCCTTTCTCCAATACACAAACAACTTGGTCTTATCTATGATCCTCCTTGTAACCCAGTCCCAGTGCCAAGAGATGAGAAAGAGGAAGCAACTTGAACTGCAGATCCTTTCAGAAACCATCCAAGGTTGGGAAGGAGAAGACATCCGATCCATGGGCAGCGTCCTTTATATGTCCCAAGCCATGGTCCAATATGGAGGGAATGAGGTGAGAACAGTGCCAACCACGATGCTTTTTTTCACGGTATTCTATTGTGCTCTATCTGAAGAGGTTTCCAGTTGCGGCTATCACACACGATGTGATGTAACGAGCATCATGTTCTGGCCAAGGCTTCCTAGACAGTAATTACGCACACGCTTATTTTAAAAACAAGTCTTGTTTTCTTGCAACACTGGGAATTATTTTCAATGAATTCTCAAACAGTCCCTCAAGATAAGCACCCACCTTTTCTGTGAAGTGCTGCCAATAATAGAAGTATCAAATGAACTAGAAACAAAAAAAACCCAACCGAAGTACAAAGAACTTCAAGAATGAATCTGAACCGAACGAATGACTTTGCTTCCTGCAAAGGTTTCGTCATCTTGGCCTGTCCTTTAAACCTTATGGGAGGGGCCATCACCTCCCAGCCTTACTCACGAGTGGCCCCTTTTGTCTTAGCTGCTCTCACCTTCTAGCAGCTCTGTGCACACGCGCACTGGGAACAGGCTCCCCTCGTTCCTCTGCCTCGCTGCTGCCAGACTCTGGAGGCTCCGGAGGCAGCACCCCACTCCCAGATGGTCCTGGCCCCATCTCTGCATCCTCTCTGGACTCCCTGACTGGTCCCTGTTCTTCCCCACTGTCCGATTCCGCTGCCGTCTGCACAGGCTGCCGGCGAACCACAACACATCAAGCGATGGGAGGGATTGCAGAAATGCTGCTGTCCACAATTGTTCATGCACGGTGCCTCTCTTCCTTTATCCCAGGAGAAAGAAGAAAGATACCTCATGCTGTTTCCAAGCGTTCTGCTGGTGCTGTCAGCCAGTCCTTGTATGAGTGGATTCATGTACAAGGTGAGTGGGTTGCATGTAGAAGGGCCAGAATTTAGATGGTGGGTTTTGGGGGGTTTTTTTTGGAGAAGCAGAGATGATTCTCCCCCAACCATGAAAATATCCCCATCTGCAATCAAGAGAAGGAAAGACTTTTCCCAGTGCAATTTCTAGTCTGGGGTATGGTGCAGGTTTAAGCTACAAATCATGATTTGATTTGATTTTTAATCGGCCGACCGATCTGTCATTTTCACATTGCTCAAGATTGCTCTGAGTAATTTTCATATCATATTTTTCCCCTTCCTTCTGGGAGAGCAGGGGAGACTCTCTTTAATAGGAATGCTGGTGACCAAATCAGAAGATCTGGAAGGAAACGATCACGCTTTTGAAATCTCAGGTCAGTATTTTTTTATATATATATATATATGCAAAAAAATCCAATTGGCTATCAAGCTCAATCAATCTCAGCATTCTAAAAATGGCATCATGAAACTTTTATAGGGGACTAATAACTTTTATTAAATATAAATAACATGATTATTAATAATTGATGAAGGACACAGCTGTGCCAGGCCAGGTGGCCATGTTTTTCGACCTTAGCAACTCTAACATGCCTGCCCTTCAATTCCCAGAATTCCCCCAGGCAGTTGTGCTGGCAGAGGAATTCTGGGAGTTGAAGTCCATACGTCTTAGAGTTTGTCAAGATTGAGAAAGATTGAGTCAAGGTTGATGAGGGTTGGTTATGATCGAAGTCCCTTCTGGTCCAGAGTTCCTCCATTCCAACTGGCAACTGGGTACCTTGGAGAAGTGCACAAGCAGGATGTGAAGATAACACAACATCCACCTCTGTTGCTTCATGGGAAGCTGACTTTCAGCAGTGAATTACTTCCACAGTTGGAGGTGGCATCTAACCACCCTGAGACCCTTCTAGATTTATCCTCCTGGATTTATCTAAGAACATCTTCCCTACCTGATCCCTGTTCAATGACCCATGGCTATAATTTTGAGGATTTCTCTATGCCAGGGGTCTGCAACCTGAAACACTCAAGGAGCCACTTGGACCTGTTTCCCACAGGAAAAAAAAAACACTGGGAGCCTCAAAACCTGGGTGGGCGTGGCCAATTCAACATCACTCCCACCCAGTCAAATGACATACACCCCAGCCATGCCTACCCAGGTTTTGTGGCTCCCAGTGTTTTCTGTGGGAAATGGATCTCTCTCCCTCCCTCCCTCCCCTTTCTGTTTTTTGTGTTTTACCTTCTCAGGCCAGGGGGAGAGTGACTGAGAGGGGAGGGCGAGGGGCGGGGCCAGCCAGTGGTGGGATCACCCAACAGGGAGCCACAGCGGAGGGCCCAAAGAGCCACATGCGGCTCCAGAGCCTCAGGTTGCTGACACCCACGCTAGGACCCGAAGGCTGTCAATTCAGGGAAATAAAATCTAAACCATCTGGAACATTCGAAGATTAGCGATGGGTCATCTCATTCAGGGGTGGGCTTCAAAAAGCCACGGGTTCTCTGCCCGGTTGCTGGGTGGGCATGGCCATGGTGGGCATTCCATTTTGCCCTTCTTTGTGCCACACGTTCTGAGCCAGTCTTCAATCGAGTGACGGTTTGGGTTTGTCTTCCTCTTGCAGGGAGCATGGGAGACCGGCTCACGGTTCACTGCAGTAGCAGCCAAGATCTGCACGAATGGCTTGACCACCTCCAACGGTTGACCAGAGGAACTACTTTCAGTGGTACCCTCTCGAAAACCCAGTCTTGGGGCTCCCACTCCGTGAGTAGCTCCCCAACTAAACCAAGCTGAGATTCCAAGGAAATGTGGAAACTTCTTTCTTGCAGGTCATGCCCAAATCTACCTTGATCCTAATCTCTGGGCAGGGGTCATCAATCTTTTGGACCTCAGGGACCACCAAACTCATACTTTTAAATCCCGTGGACCACTAATAGGAATTTTGATTGACGGTGGCTTGCTGATGTTGGTGGGAAAGTCGGTCCCATATTCCAGAGCTGCAGTAGTCACAGGACTGGCCCTTTGGTCATCCTGGAGCAGCTGCTCCTCCACCTGGTGTACCAACCTGCCATGGACTGGAGGAGCTGCTGTGGGGTGAGCAAAGGGCCAGTCCTGTGACCACTGCAGCTCTGGAATATGGGACCAACTTTCCCACCAACGTCAGCAAGCCACCCGGGGTGGATTTCCCTCCCCCACTGTTGGTCTTATCTTCCAGTTCCAGCTGGCAAGGTTTGTGCTTGGCTGAAGGGTGGGGGCCAGCAGGTGGGTGGCCCATGTGGGTGGTGCAGCCTTGTGTTCCTGCGCAGCCTGGATTAATTGCTTTGGGGGGCACATTTCTCTGCGGACCACCAAAATTTTCTCATGGACCACCAGTAGTTCTCTGAACCACTCAACATTTCTGCTACCGGTTCTCCAGAACTGGTCAGAACCTGCTGAATACCACCTGTGGGCCCAACCATCTGTCTAAGTTTAGGGCCACACAATTCACTCCTTTCCAGCTGGAACTCTTCCAGGTCCTCCTCCTCCCATTCCAAACCATCTTTTGAGAGGGGAAAAAATTAGAATGTTTTGCTGTCATTTTGCTGTGGTTTGATCCAAAGGTGATGGGAAGCCACCAATGGGGTTCTACATGGCTACCTGAAAACCACAAGCAGAATGTTCCTCACCTGTTCTAAGGGATGATGTCCTTGTTGGGGAGTTTTGAAGTGATCAGCGGGGTTGAAAGCAAGGAACTCAATAAACTGTTCTTTTTAAAAAATCAGACTTTTAGCTCTACTGGACAATTCCGTGGCCCACTGGAACCACCCCAGATCCTCAAACCTTGGACCTTGAGTTGCCTCCGCCCAGCACCTCCTCTCAGACCATCAGTGGCCCTCAGCTATAAAGAGGTAATGTCGTGTGACTTTTCCATGAGTGTCTTTCTTGCATGATGTCACCTTCCAGGTTGAGCAGCAGCAACAAATTCCCACACAGTTGGGTGGAATTTAGGAAGTTGGACTTGAATAGAATAGAATAGAATAGAATAGAATAGAATGTAGAATAGAATAGAATAGAATAGAATAGAATAGAATAGAATAGAATAGAATAACAGAGTTGGAAGGGACCTTGGAGGTCTTCTAGTCCAACCCTCTGCTTAGGCAGGAAGCCCTACACCACTTCAGACCAATGACTATCCAATCTCTTCTTAAAAACTTCCAGTGTTGGAACATGTATGACTTCTGGAGGCAAGTTGTTCCACTGATTAATTGTTCTCACTGTCAGGAAATTTCTCCTTAGTTCTAAGTTGCTTCTCTCCTTGATGAGTTTCCACCCATTGCTTCTTGTCCTGCCCTCAGGGGCTTAGGAGAATAGCTTGACTCCCTCTTCTTTGGGGCAGCCCCTTAAATATTGGAACACTGCTATCATGTCTCTCCTGGTCCTTCTTTTAATTAAACTAGACATACCCAGTTCCTGCAACTGTTCTTCATATGTTTTAGCCTCCACTTAGTTTGCAAGCTTTGATGTTCCCTGCCAGAAGAAACCTAGTTCATTCCATCATTGTGGTCCTTCTCTTTTTCCACCAAACACATATTTATTTAGAAATAAATTTGGCAGATTGGTTGGCAAATGAATTGTCCTGTTTAATTGACAGACTTAAGAATTAATTCTAGGTTGAATTAGGAATTAACAGAATTAATTCTGCTGAGTTTGGAGAATTTATTTCCTCGTGTTATATTTTCTGGGGGAGAAAGAAGCCAGAAGTTAAATAAAGATTCATTTCTGTTCCAGAGTTGTAGGGGAGAAAGTTTTTTCAAACACGCTGCTAATTTCCAACTCCATCCAAGCTGCCCTTTTCAGTCCCTCAAACGCTGCAGTTTTGCCCATTTGAACCTCCAGTTTCCAATCTTTCATCACCATCTTTTGACCTGGGTTTTTTTTTTAAAAAATGCCACAGAAACTGGGACCCCTATCAGTAAAATTGCTTTTAAAATTTTAAAATTTATGGAGCCAGCCATCTTCTTCCATTGAATTGTCATCCCTGCCTTGTCAAAACACAACATTATGCAAATGTAGGCCCACAGGAAACGGGGGTGAGGACTTATTTGCATCAGTGAGGAAACTTGTATCGCACACACCCCAAACTCCGTAATTTTAAACAAAACCACCCATTTTATTTTATTTTTTGCTTTTGTGACTCATTTTTCTGCACAAATCAAATCAAGATGAGATTTTACTTCTCTGGTATCACAGGTTTGGCCTCTTCTTTTCACCTGATGCTTATCATAGAAAGGGGAAATATCTTTATTCCACCACTCTACTGGCATTTCTCATACTCAACTTGACTATTTTAGTTCTGGTCCTCCGTGGATTCCTGGAGAAGATCTTAAGTAGGTCTTCTCTGAAGGAATCAATGCAAAGAACCTTGGAACTCAATCTCTGAAAGTCGCTTCAGTGTTAGGTTAGGCAGGATTGTTATAAGAGATGAGAACTTCCCAGAAAGACCCTAGTACAGGTTACAAATCTGATATTTTTTGGGAGGGGTTTCCAGCCCCACTGCTCACCACAAAGACCCACGTGGGTAAGACGCAGATTCTGATAATCAAGATGACAAAACTTGGATTAGTTATCTAACCTTTCCTCTTCTGTTATGATGAGGAAGCAGGAAGAAGGGGTTCTTCAAATAGGAGATCCCGTCCTAGGGGTGAGATTCCATTGGTATAAAAACTGGTTTGGTGATCGCGCACGAGTGCACCAAACACACACTCCACGCACGCGCTCCACATTTAGAAAAGCTCTAATACTTACCTTCTACAGCAGCCCCAATGTGATGACCCAAATGGGCGTGGCACAAAAGCCACACAGTCAGATAATCAGTAGGAGTCCCTTTATGAGCTCCAACTTTGCCCCCAATGTCCTGGTTACCTTCTGGGCTGGAGGAAAAACTCTCCCAGGAACAGCCTTTGGCTGCAGAGAATCAAGTCCAAAACGTGGTCAACAAAAACTGTAACTATAAGTCCAATCAAGGCAAGATGAGGTAATTAGTCTGGCCGGGCAGGAACAAGAATTCCAGACATGAAGGAACGGTAGTAATTCAACACAGTTGGGAAGATGCCAGGAACGCAGATAACCAAAGTCAACAAAAGATAAACTCACATTTGCTCCCAGCAGCCGCCGCTCTCAGCTTGCATCTCTTTTAAACTCTCATTCCCAGGTGTGGCTAATGAAGGGAATCAGGGCCTTTCCTCCCCCATAAGTCACACAACCCATGTTGCTCCCTTCTCCGTTCCTCCCTGTGCCTAGGATGAAGGGTGGGTGGGACTGGGTCTTCCTCTGAACTCCCTCTCCCTTGTTCTACCTCTCCCCTGCTCTGTCCAGCCAGACTTTACCCTTCCCCAGTTTCCTCCACAGCCAACGGAGTCACACTCCCGCTCCCTGTCAGCTGTTTGTCTTCCTCCTCGGATTCAGACTCCGACGGGGACATGACACCCAGTGAATAAAACAGCAGAGGCATGGCAAACCACTCTGTGGTGTGAATCAGCTGTGCTCTAAACAAACCGGTTCTCTGCCAGCTGATCTTTGGCGCAAGGGGTTCACCGAACCAGTCCGAACTGGTAGAATCCCATCCCTGCCCCAACCCACTGCCTCACACAGAACAATACCGGCACTCTTCAACTTACAACAGTTCGTTTAGTGACCGTTCAAAGCTAAGGTACAACAGCACTGAAAAGAAGTGACGTGACTGTTATCACATCCCCATGGTCACACAATCAAAAATTCAGATGCTCGGCAACTGGTTCCGATTTATGACAGTTGCGGTATCCCGGGGGCATGCGATTCCTCTTTTGCGACCGTCTGACTAGCAAAGTCGATGGAGGAAACCAGATTTGCTTAAAGAACCGGGTTACTAATTGAACAACTACAGTGATTCGCTTAACCCCTGTAGCAAAAACGGTCATAAAACAAGGCAAAACTCAACAACAGAAATGTGGGGCTCCATTGTGGTCGTAAGTCGAGGACTACCTGTATAGTTGCAAGATTCGTTTTTGGGTTCAAAAGCTAGAGGAGAGTAAACCCTAAGTAGTCTGTGTTTTATTTTGACTGGGTTGGTTAAGTTTGAAAGTTCATTCTTTATGGTGGTAGTTTGATGGCCACGTTCATCTTTTCATGCTCATCTTTTCTTTCTTTCATGCTCCTTCCCAGCGGATGTCCTACATCTTAAAGGTAAGGCGAGAAACCTCACCGCGACATGTTCTCTTGCAACATGCCGAGGGTTTTAATGCACAAGCAGGGTTTTTCCCCCAGTGACAAGTTTCTGTGCCGGGTTTGTGGTCATATTTTCCCAAAGCTCATCTCACGGCTGTTTGTTTGTGCAATCTGGTTGCCTGTACATTTACTCAGTAGTGAAACAGAGATGTGCTTTAAGGCAACCTCTGACTCAGGGTTTATTTATTTGTGCAACGATAGCACTGAAGCTGGAACAATTCACCATGGCTTACGGGGTGTGTGTAGGCATTCTATAAAGGTATTTAGAGAGAGTTTGGAGGAGGTAGGAGTGAGCCATTGGAGAAGAGGTTACAAAGTCTAGAAGTGGAAGGAAGTTTGAGAAAGAAACTCAAAACAAGCCCCCGTGATATATATATATATATATTTAAACCCTAAGATCGGACAGAGAAAAACTGGGACAGGCTTTCAAGATTTCTGAAATTCCACAGAGGGTTTCCTAGAATTCTTACAGCGTCTCTTTCTTGATCTGATCTTTGAAGTCTGTCCCAGTTTCTCTCTTTGTCCTGTTTTATACTAAAACAACATCAAGGCTCAGTTACTTGGAGTTTCTTTCTCAATTGTCTTTCTATCTCTGGACTGTGTGCAATAAGATCTCTTTTGTCGCCTGTCAGCTGCTGGCCCCTCCAGCAGCCAAATTGGAGGAGGAGGAGGAGGAGGAGGAGGAGGAGGAGGAGGAGGAGGAGGAGGAGGAGGAGTAGTAGTAGTAGTAGTAGTAGTAGTAGTAGTCAGGGTCAGCATCAAGACAACTTGAGAACTCAGAGGTGCAAGGGGATGAGGGAATGAGCTGGCAGAGAGAGACAGACAGACAGAGGTGGAGCCTGGGCTGTCCATCAGCCCTCAGATGGGGAGTCAAAAGCCCCCAGGTCTGGAGGTGGCTGATGAGGAAGAGGAGGAACAGCTGGGTCCAGTTCCTGATGTGTGGATGCTGGAAATCTATGGGCCGGTCCTTGGGATGGAAGACCCACCACTGCTAGCAAAGCCCCACCCTAGCTCTGGGGATAAAAGGCAGGGGGAAGAGATGAATAGATGTGGCAGGCAACTATTCATCTCCCTGCCAGACAGACTTGTTAGCCTGCATTGAGAGAGAAACTTTATGCCGGAACTGCTGGCGCTCCTAATAAAGGAATCCTAATAAAGGAATCAGGGCCTTGGTGGCTCAGGCTGTTAATTGCCTGCACTTAAGATCCAGCTGCCTACAACTGCTGTAGGCTCGAATCCCACCAGGCTCAAGGTTGACTCAGCCTTCCATCCTCTCGGGGGAGGTAAATTGAGGACCCAAGATTGTTGGGGGCAATTAGCTGACTTTGTAAAAATGCCGCTTAGTAATAAGCAGGCATATACAATGGAATGAAGGCTATTGCTGAGCACACTGGGTTGTATCCCAAAAATTGTAAGCCGCCCTGAGTCTCCGGAGAAGGGAGGCATATAAATGTAATTTAAAAAAAAATTAAATTAGAGGGTTTGTCGTGTTTGGTGAGCTGGATCAGAACACTCTCATTTAAATCCCTCCTCAATGGCTCTAAATCCTTTCAAAGATATTTCCTTGCTAGAACTTCCATGCTGGACTTCAAGGCATGGCATTTATGGGATGGTCAATTGTCCATTGCCTCACATGAAAAAGGTGCAACATTGCTATCGTTGGTAGCTGGGCCAATGGCTCAGAAGAAGAAGGACATGGAGAGTTGTGGGCCAACACAATTTATGGCTACCAGATAAGCCCAATCTGTCTTTGTGTCGTGTGCCCAAACAGGCCACCTATCGATACAATTGGTCGACCCTCGGGTATTTACACTGCACACTCACAAATATTTGAGTTCGGTCCGTGGTTAATCAACGGATGTATCATGAGTGGAGATTATTTTTCCCACCCAGGATATAATCCTAATCAATGGTTCTATCTTGACAGGATGCCAGCAAGAGTCCAAAGACGATGAAAAAGTTCCTGCCCAAAAGAAAAACAGAGAGGAAGGCATCGGATGAGGAGTTCGTTATTAGAAAAAGTACGTTGGCTGCGTAATTGCTTTCTAGAATAGATTCTCTAGAGTATGCTGTAAGGTAGAACACTCTGATCTGTATTCGTTGGTTAAAAATGACATTCTCCTTCCATGATGTTTTATGAAGTTGCATATCTCTACTAAAGGAAGAGAGGCAAGATTGTCTCCCAGGAAAGGCATCCTTGAAGAGTTTAGTTCAATTTCCAAATCAGGAGAATTAATATTTCCGCTGTCAGGATTCCAGCGATCGCCCTAATTAAATCATAAGCCTCAAGCCAAGCTTCAAAAAACTTCAAAAGATTTATTAGGAGCGACATGCCGGCATGACCTTGGAATCAGGCATAGGAATGTTTTACAAGTTGACTTCCAGTTTATCTTCTATTAGCCAGGCCCCATGTCTAGTGCTGGATCCAGTTTAAGGTTGTACAAATTGCAATGGAAGAGGTCCATAAAAGGGCAAGGAGAAAGGCCAGGAGATGGTCTACAAGGAGATGTTGAGGGAACTCTTTAGCTGAAGAGAAGTTGACTTAAGGGAGACCCAATAGTCTCTTCAAGTGTCCTGCAGATCAAGGACCCATCTTGTTCTCCGTTGTCCCTGAAGGCAAGAGGCAGAAGTTACAAGTCCAGCCTTGTAGATTCTCCTAGGAATTAGGAGGAACATCCAAACTATTTAAGCCAACTAGACAACAAAACCAGCGAGAAGCCAAAGAGGTTATGGATTCTCTTCCATTGGATGTGTTCAACCAGTATCTGGACCACCATCTGTGAAAGATATTTTGATTCAGAATCTTGCATCAAGCAAGGGATGAAGTTGATGTCATGGCCCCGATGGACTATTTTGTGATTCTAACAAAAGTTATTAGAAGGACACAAAGGATGGCCTTAGAGCAATAAGTAAATAAATAAAGCAAGGCATGAAAATGGGACTTCGCGACCATCAGTTTATTATCTTAGAAGCTTTCGTGCACCTCCTCAAAGGTCTTGCCTACACTCTTGCAAAAGGAATACGAAGGAGACTTCCAAGACCTATTGTGGAGAAAGGACAGAGGACACCAGATGACAATGGGCACCGTGAAGATTATCGATTGATAATGACCGCTCCCTAGTCAATAATTAACTAGTGTCCGATTGCCCCACAACACGTCTGGTCAGCTTGAAGGACTCAATACTTAAAAACAGACTAATGGAAAAAAGACAAAGGAGGCAGTCCTTCTTCTAGCAAAATTGAGGATGGAGAGCAGGGGTCTCCACACTGGGAAATTTGAAGAATTGTGGACTTCAACCGGGGGGGTGGGGGGCTGCTACTGGTTCGCACCGGTTCGGGTGAACTGGATGTTAATTTTACATGTGGTTCACCGAACCGGTTGTTGCAATGACTGGCTGGCCCCGCCTGCTCCTCCCCTCCCAGGAGTCTCCACACAGCCTGTTTTGGATCCCAGGTAAGTTCAGGGCCCACGTGGAGTCTCGGGAGGGCGAAAAACAGGCTTCCTGGAAGTTCCAGAAGGCCGGAACGGGGCCCGTTTCCAGCCTCCACAGAACCTCTGTAGCCCAGGGAGCCTGTTTTCTCCCTTCTGGAGGTTTGAGAAAGCCTCCAGAGCCTGTGGAGGGCAAAAATGTGACTCCCCCCACCGCCATGGTGCAGGAGGCCAACCAGGCCACGCCCACCATGGCCATGCCCACCCAGCAACTGGGCAGAGAACCGGTTGCTACATTTTTTGAAGCCCACCCCTGACATCAACTCCACACTGCCTGAGGGATTCTGGGAGTTGAAGTCCCCAAGTGTGAAGGTTGCCCAGTTTGGAGACCCTTGCTCTAGAGCAGTGATGGCTAACCTTTTGTGCCCAAAGCCTGTGTGCATGCATCCCCAAAATGCAACATGCGCACCTACGCATGCACGAGTGACCCCCCCCATGTGCACCCTGTCCTGTGCATGCATGGCAGAGACCCGAAGACCAGCTGACCAGCGGGAGGACTCTGCATGCCACCTCTGACATGCATGCCATTGGTTTGCCATCACGGCTCTAGAGTAAATCCAGAGCCTGTCCTTAACATGTGTTTGCTTTTCAGGCACAGCTGCCTTAGAGGAAGACGCTCAGATCCTGAAGGTGATTGAGGCGTACTGTGCAGGGGCGAGTCTACAGCAGAATGTCACTTCAGGTGAGCAGTTGGAAGCCCAACCAGGTTTCTCTTAGTGGGTTTTTTTCTCACTGTGTCTTTGATCAAACGTTAATGATTTCCCCCCCACCAAAACTAAAACATCCCGGGGGGCGGGGGGAGAAGAGCTTTTTCGTAGGCTGAATATAAATCCAGCTCCCATGTGATCATTTCTAATTCTGGTAGTCCTCGATTTACAACAGTTCATTTAGGGACTGTTCGTACCGCCCTCAAAAAAAGGGACTTATGACCCCTGTTTCACACTCATGAGCCTTGCAACATCCCTGCGGTCGCCTGATCAAAATTCAGATGCTTGGCAGCCGACTTACGACGCTCCCCAGGGTCAAGCGATTCCCCTTTTGTGACCAAGTCCAACGGGGAAGCCAAGATTCTCTGAGCGACACCTGTCGCTCCTTTCACGATCACGAGAGATTCGCTTCATGAACGGGGCGAGACGAGAGCCGTTAAAAATGGGCCGAAAATGCGCCGAGCAAATGTCTCCCTCAGTGACCTCCACATTGGGCTCGACGGCAGCCGTAAGTCGAGGACCCGCTGTTTTTTGCTTTCAAAAAGGAATAGATGCATCTAGCCCAGCGCGGAGGAGTCGAGCCTTTGAAATAAAGCTGACTTGGGAGATTGCGAGATGAAGGTAAAGGAAACGGCGAGAAGTTGCAACAAGATGCTGTTGACTTTGGTTCCTTTTGGCCCTGCCAGCCTCCTGAGATGCTAATCTCCCAAGACACTTGTCGCTTCTGAGGCTTTTATCGTTCAATCTGCTGCGCATTTCAGAAAAGAAAAGAGGCTGCCTGGCGGTTTTCTATATATATATATATATATATCTTCCTTTTTTCTTCTCGCTTCTTCTGAAGCCATGAATGGAAACACGTCTCGTGTTGGTGGCACTGAGGTGGCACTGGCAATAAATCAGTGCGTCTTGGGGACGGGGGTGGTGGTGGCTGCTCTCCTGCGTTGATTCGGGCTTCGCTTCAGCCTGGGGAGTTTAACAGATTTAACAGAGTTGGAAGGGGCCTTGTAGGTCATCTAGTCCAACCCCCTGCCCGAGCAGGAGACTCTGTGCCATTTCTGACCAATGGCAGTACAGTCTCTTCTTGAAAGCCTCCAGGGATGAAGCTCCCACAACTTCTGAAGGCAACATTGGTTGATGGTTCTCACGGTCAGAAAATTTCTCCTTATTTCTAGGTTGAATCTCTCCTGGATCAGTTTCCATCCATGTCTCCCCTGGTCCTTTTGTTCATTAAAATCAGATTAAAGTCAGATTAACGGAGTTGGAAGGGACTTTGTGGGTCATCTAGTCCAACCCCCTGCCCTCAAATATTGGAAGGCTGCTCTCCTGTCTCCCCTGGTCCTTCTCTTCTCTAGACTAGCCAGGCCCAGTTCCTGCAACCGTTCTTCATGTGTTTTAGCCTCCAGTCCCCTTTGTTGCTCTTCTCTGTACATTTTTCTAGAGTCTCAACATCTTTTTTGTAATGTGGTGAACAAAACTGGATTGAGTATTCTAGATTAAATGTCTGTGACGTTAAATTTTAATTTTTTTTAACTTAGTTCTATCCCGGTTTTTATTATTTTTACAATAACTCAAAGCTGGGAACGTACCCTACGTGCTTTCTTCCCCTGTTTCCTCCACAACAACAATCCTGTGAAGTGGATTTGGGCTGAGGGAGAAGCCAAAGTCATTCAGCTGTCCTAAGGCAGGACTAGAATTCACCGTCTCCTGGTGATTGGCTCAAAGTCACCCAGCTGTCTTTGGGGCCTAAGGTGGGGCTAGAACTCACCGTCTCCTGGTGATTGACCCAAGGCCAGCCAGCCCTCTATGAGGCCTTAAGGTGGGATGTCAGGAGTTCTAGAACTCCCAAAATCACCCAGCTGGCTTTCATGCTAAGGCAGGATTAGAACTCATCATCTCCTGATGATTGGCCCAAAGTCACCCAACTGTCTTTGGGGCCTAAGGTGGGACTAGAACTCACCGTCTCCTGGTGATCGACCCAAGGCCAGCCAGCCCTATGAGGCCTTACAGGGATGTCAGGAGTTCTAGAACTCCCAAAATCACCCAGCTGGCTTTCATGCTAAGGCAGGATTAGAACTCATCATCTCCTGATGATTGGCCCAAAGTCACCCAACTGTCTTGGGGCCTAAAGTGGGACTAGAACTCACCGCCTCCTGGTGATCGCACCAAGGCCAGCCAGCCCTCTATGAGGCCTTGTTGGGATGTCAGGGTTCTAGAACTCCCAAAATCACCCAGCTGGCTTTCTGCTAAGGCAGGATTAGAACTCATCATCTCCTGATGATTGGCCCAAAGTCACCAACTGTCTTTGGGGCCTAAGGTGGGACTAGAACTCACCGCCTCCTGGTGATCACCTAAGGCCAGCCAGCCCTCTATGAGGCCTTAAGGTGGGATGTCAGGAGTTCTAGAACTCCCAAAATCACCCAGCTGGCTTTCATGCTAAGGCAGGATTAGGACTCATCATCTCTCTGATGATGGCCCAAAGTCACCCAACTGTCTTTGGGGCCTGGCAGGAACCAACGCCTCCCTGGTGGATCGACCCAAGGCCAGCCAGCCCTCCATGAGGCCTTGGTGGGATGTCAGGAGTTCTAGAACTCCCAAAATCACCCAGCTGGCTTTCATGCTAAGGCAGGATTAGAACTCATCATCTCCTGATGATTGCCCAAAGTCACCCAACTGTCTTGGGGCCTAAAGTGGGACTAGAACTCACCGCCTCCTGGTGATCGGCTCCAGGCCAGCCAGCCCTCTATGAGGCCTCTTACAGGGATGTCAGGAGTTCTAGAACTCCCAAAATCACCCAGCTGGCTTTCATGCTAAGGCAGGATTAGAACTCATCATCTCCTGATGATTGGCCCAAAGTCACCCAACTGTCTTTGGGGCCTAAGGTGGGACTAGAACTCACCGTCTCCTGGTGATCGACCCAAGGCCAGCCAGCCCTCTATGAGGCCTTAAGGTGGGATGTCAGGAGTTCTAGAACTCCCAAAATCACCCAGCTGGCTTTCATGCTAAGGCAGGATTAGAACTCATCATCTCCTGATGATTGGCCCAAAGTCACCCAACTGTCTTTGGGGCCTAAGGTGGGACTAGAACTCACCGTCTCCTGGTGATTGGCCCAAGGTCAGTCAGTCCTCTATGATGCCTGAGGTGGGACTAGAACTCCCAAAGTCATCCAGTTGCTTTCATGCTATTGCAGGATTAGAACTCACAGTCTCCTGGTTATTGGCCCAAAGATATTCAACAGTCTTTTGTGCCTAAAGTGGGACTAGAACTCACCATCTCCTGATGATTGGGCCAACAAGGTCAGCCAGTTCTCTATGATGCCTGAGGTGGGACTAGAACTCCCAAGGTCACACAACCATCTTTTGTGCCTAAGGTGAGACTAGAACTCACCATCTTCTGTTGATTGGCCCAGAGTCACCCAGCCACCTTTCATGCTAGAACGAGACTAGAACACACCACCTCCCAGTCTGGTGCCTTCACCACTCAACCAAAGTGGCCTCAGCCTCATGGAGGCAAAATTGCACCCCAACCTCTCCGCGCCCCAAACAAAACCCTTCCCTGAATTGTCCTCTCTCGTCCTCAGGGTCCCGCAAAGATTCAGTCCCCCAGGTTCTACTTCCGGAAGAGGAGAAACTAATCATCGAGGAAGTGCGGAGTAACGGGCAGACTGTGGCCGAGGAGAAGTGAGTGAGACCACGAGCCGAACCTACAAAAAAGCTGCAGCAAAACCTCATGGGGGAACTTCTCCTCCCATCTCCATTCCTCCTTGAGATTTCTTTGAGGGCTTCCTTCCCTCGTGTTGAGTCTTGTGTTGATGACCCAACCACGAACCCCAACGTTTTGATTCTTAGGAAGTCTTCTACGCCGAGGTGACCCATTTCAGTGTCTTGTCATGAAGCGGGTGCAAGAGACACAACGGGAGCCTTTGTGGGCAAGATGGTGTCATCCTTGTAAGCAGGGGTGGGATTCAAAAATTCCAACAACCGGTTCTCTGCCCAGTTGCTGGGTGGACGTGGCCTACCACAACTTCCAGGAGGGCCATTTTTCGCCTTCCCCAGAGTCCGGAGGCTTCCCTTAGGCCTCTGGGAGGGTGAAAACAGCCACCCCTGGGCTCCATAGGCCCTCCAGAAGCCGGAAACAGGCCAATTTCTGGACTTCCGGAACTTCAGGGAGGGCCATTTTTCACCCTGCCAGAGCTTCCGTGTGGACTCTGCACTTACCTGCATCCAAAACGGGCTACATGGAGATGCCTGGGAGGGGTGGGGCAGGGTGGGCGGGGCCAGCTGGTCGATTCAACTACCAGTTTGGCAAACCAGAGGTAAATTTAACACCCGGTTCGCCTGAACCAGCCCGAACCGGCTGAATCCCAGCCCTGCTTGTAGGTGCCGATGGGGTGTCCTTCACAACCACCTCTGGTTTCTCTTTGCTGGTTGAAACGGTGCATGTTTTCCTGGCGGCAGAAAATTGTGTGGCCCAGTTTTGCCCAGTTTTGTGTGTGTGTGTGTGTGTGGTTGTCCCCAAATCCAGAGCCAAGTCAGATGGGGAAGGCTTAGGAGCTCTTATTGTTGGTGTCCCTCAGGGCCACAACCCCTGAAAGGAAGAGAAAGAGTTTTGTGACCATGAACAAGTTGGAGGTCAGGAAAATGGGAGTCTCCTTCATGATTACGATAGAATAGAGCTGGAAGGGACCTTGGAGGTCTTCTAGTCGAGCCCCTCCCCCCAGCTCAAGCAGAAGAACCTATGCCATCTTGGGCAAGTGACTGTCGAGTCTCTTCTTAAAACCTCCAGTGTTGGAGGTTATCTTTTTATTCGTTGGCTGTTCAAACTATTTTTTTTTCTTTTTGCATTTATTGCAATATTTTTCTTTTGCCCAAAAGCCAGCATTCTTAGTTAGGAAAGTCCAGGATAATCTCTGGAACGCTGACACTCGATTTACAACAGTTCATTTAGTGACTGTTAGAAGTTACAGCACAATTGAAAAATGTGACTTATGACCGTTGTATGACCGAACTTATGACCATTGTAACTTCCCCTTGGTCACATGATCAAAATTCAAACGCTTGGCAACTGATTCATATGTCAGGATTCCAGCAGTTACCCTGAATTAAATCATGAGTCTTGAGCCAAACTTCCAAAACTTAAAAAGGATTTATTGGGGGGTTAACATGTCTGGCACTGCCTGGGTGTAGCCGACTCTGAGGCACATCATTCATTGTCCCCCTTGACCCTGGTTTTCCCCCATCCCTCTGGGTGTATCGTAATTCATATTCTCCAATGGGACACCTCCATAGCCAAGAGTCATCAATCATGCTCTCCAGTTAGAATTTTGTATGGCAGAAACTTCGGTCACCTAGTTACTATCTTTGAAAACATTTATGGAATGCACTTTCGGTTTGCCAGCTGCCCCTCCCTTTCTGTTGGCAGCTTTAAAAAGACCAGAGAAATATTTTATGAGTTGACATCATACTTATGACAGTTGCATGTCCCAGGGGCACATGATCTGCTTTCGCGACCTTTTGATGAGCCAGATTCACTTAACATCCATGTTCCTAACTTAACAACTGCAGTGATCCGCTTAACAACAGTGGTAAGGAAGGTCATAAAATGGGGCAAAACTCACTTAACAAGCATCTCACTTAGCAACATAAACTCTTTGGCTCAATTGGGGCCATAAGTCAAGGACCACCTGTAGTTTAAGGGGGGAGCTGAAAACCGTAAAATGAAACATAAACCTAATATGAAAATCGTTTTTAAACATTACAAGAATAGATTGCCACGGTACAAAGCTCTAAAAATGAAAAAAGAAAAAAGCGAAGGAAATCTTTTGTGTCTTGTACTGATGATGATTATTTTTATTATTATTATTATTTTGGCCTTTTTCTGCTGTTTCCTAGGAGTCTCGTGGATACTGTCTACGCACTAAAAGACGAAGTGAAAGAACTAAAGCAGGTAATCCAGAATAATTGAATCAGGCTGGTTTCCCCCCACCCCCTGGGTGTATCATAATTCATATTCTCCAATGGGACACATCCATAGCCAAGAGTCATCAATCATGCTCTCCAGTAATAATCTCTCCAGTTAGATATTTGCACAGCAGAAACTTCAGTCACCTAGTTACTATCTCTGAAAACATTTATGGAATGTACTTTTGGTTTTGCCAGCTGCTGCACTTCTTCCCCCCTCCCTTTCTTCTGGCAACTCTAAAAAGGCCATAGAAATATTTTATGAGTTGACAATTGAATTTAGAGTAACTTAATTGTCACTTTGAATGTGCGCGAATCGGCATACGTTAAAATGAAATTTCGTTGTGTCCAAATGGGGCAAAGCACCCCTGTAACAACTGCCTTGCTTCGCCATGGAAATTCCATTGCAGTCGTTAGGTCAGGACTGCCTGTACCCCAAATACAGTTTACAGAAGGAAAACCGCTTTAATAACGTGCGGACATGGCTGTCCCTTTTTCCTCTCTGCAGGAGAACAAACGGATGAAGCAATGTCTGGAAGAAGAGCTGAAATCCAGGAAAGATTTGGAAAAATTGGTCCGGAGGTTATTGAAGCAAACGGATGAAAGTATCCGAGAAGAGACAGGCCGCCGTTCCTCGATGCTGGCCTGAATCCCCAAACCCCACTCAGGAAAGTTTTCAGCCGCCTCTCTCGTGCTCCCTCTCTCCTTCGTCGGGGAATCACGCCTCTTTTGCTTCTTCATCGCAGAAAAGAAAAGATAAAAAACAAATAGCCCAGCTGTTTTTTTTAATTTTTATTCCCCCTCGTTTTGCATGCTGCTCACAGCCGGCGAAGATTTTGCTCCAAAACAGACATCACAAAAGTCCTTTTCCGGGACTTCTGATATCACTCCCTCCCCCCCTCCTCCCGTGTGTCTCATCCCAAGAATATATTGCTCCTGGCAAGGGATGGGTCACCACTCAGCGTGAAGAAGGTTCCTGAGTGCAAAACCCAGTTGAGAGGAAACGCAGGGAAGAAACAACCCCACCCCAAACAAAACCCCTTCCTCCGTCTGTTCTTGTTTTGCTTTTAAAGTGTGTGAGTGTGGTTTTAATTTATTGAGTGGGAGGGGAAAGCAAACTCAGTTTCCTGAACTGCAACCGAGGGAGAAGCCAAATGAACTTTTGCACTTCTATTATTATCATTTTATTTTTCAGGGAATCAGGAAAACGAGCGCGAGATTCGGCATCCTCTCTTCGAGACTGCGAGAATCCACCTCGCAGCTCGCACCTTTCTGGAGAGGATATTTATGCAAAGGCTCTCAGATTTTCGGAGAACGGATCCCTCTGGATTCACAGATTTCGGTTCCTTGCACTTTAGCACGGATCCCTCAGGAAGTGGGGTTGAAACGAAGAGACAGCAGCCAGTGGCAGGTTCACCTCTTCCCATTGGTATGGTCTCTCCGGTTTGAGCTGGGGGAGGGTTAGACTAGAAGACCTCCAAGGTCCCTTCCATTTGTGTGATTCTGGTCTTAGCATTAACCGAGGCAGCCTGATTACAGGTCCTTCCTCGCCTTACAACAGTTCCATTTTGTGACCCTCCAAAGTTACAAAAGGATGGGCGGGGGGGGAAAGTGACTTACGAACATTTTTCAAGTTGCCAAGCGCCCCCAATTTTTTTTGATCGCCTGCCCATGGGGGATGTTGCAGCGGCCTCAGGTACGAGGAATGGTTGTACGTTAATTTTTTTTTCAGTGCTGTTGTAGCTTCGCATGGCCACTAAACGAAGAGTCGTAAGTCGAATTACCTGTGCTCTGAGGTTGGAGAGGAGCTGCCTTGGGCTTCCCCTACCGGCAGAATTATTTTTTGATAGCCACCCTGTAGCAAGAGTGAGATTGACTCCGAAAAAAATCCAGTGAGGGATAGTCTTTGCGTTCCGGCTGTTAGCGGCCGGAGAGGAAAGTTGCATTTTGGCAGGCAAAAGCTCTTTGGCTGCAGCAGGGGGATGCATTCTGAGGCAGTCAGGAAGACAAGCAGACCGAGGCTAAAGCTGAAAAACACGAAGAGGCAAAACGCGCGGAAACTGAGCAAGGGATGCCTTCTTGGGTTGGCCAACGTTGTGTGGAAGCTTGCTGCGAAGAGACAGAATGGAGATTTTACTCCCTAGAAGATCTCCCTCAAGTATGGAGCTCCTCAGCATCCTTCTTCATGAATGATCTACTGGGAATTGGGTGGGTTTTTTCCCCCCGCCATCACAGAAGGTCTACGGTTTTCCCTTTTTGACCCACAGGGATTCACCTGGGCAGTAATTAGAATCAGACAAAATATAGGAGGAGGAGGAGGAGGAGGAGGAGGAGGAGGAGGAGGAGGAGGAGGAGGAGGAGAAGAAGAAGAAGAAGAAGAAGAAGAAGAAGAAGAAGAAGAAGAAGAAGAAGAAGAAGGCCCTACCTTGTAGGCCTTTTTTTAAAAAGAAAAAAGAAAAAGTATGATAGGTTTCCAAGTTCAGTTGTCATCTTATAAAGGAGCTTCTTGAAAGGGTTCAAACCATCTAGACCAAGGATGTCCAACCTTGGGAACTTTAAGACCTGTGGACTTCCAACTCCCAGCTATTCTGGCTGGGGAATTCTGGGAGTCAAAGTCCACAGGTCTTACAGTTGTCAAGGTTGGACATCGCTTCCCTATTTGGGGGAGTGATGGAGTTGAAGGTTGCTTTGGTGGTGCTAGCCACACAGCACCGAGCATTGCCAACTTCTGAGAACATACCTGGAGGCACCTCTCCTCCAACCTTCCTAAATTCAGCAGCGGGGAGGAAGAGCACCTGCCTGAGCTGAAAGCCGAGATGATCTTCGGAGGCCTTCTGCATGATCTTTGGTGTCTTCACTTGTTTCTGTGCTTCCTTACTACTCCCAGCCAGGTGCTTCCCAAAACTTGGATCCATAGGTGTCCTAAGCAATTCCAAACAGTATCTGGAGCATGTCAGGGGGTGGGTTGAAATCAATATCCACAAATCCACCTCTCTCAAGTTCGAGGTGGCCCACCAGGAACGAGCAGCAACTCCAACATAGTCAGGAGGAAGAATATTATGCTGATCTGTTCTTGGCAATCAAGGAAACCATGAAATCTCTGGGCACAAGATAGGAAAGATCCTTAAGTTGAAATGTAAGAAAGAGATATTTCCCAGGAAGAATATATATATCTTGATTTGTCAAGGGTTGCTAATTTTTTCAGAAAACTACAACAAAAAATTTTGGACTTTCTTGGTAAGCATAAATTCCATCTCTGCTTGGTCAGCCAAGGAAATTACTGTGTCCAGGCCTCCAAAATTTAGGAAATACTGGCCTGTTTCCACTATATGCACCAGATGTTACAATATGTTTGTGTGTGTTGTTGTTCTAAGGAAAATTAAGGCTGCAAAAATTCCACGTTTTTCAGAGAAATCCATGGAACTCAGAGAGAATTTCCACAAAAATGCATAAGATTGTGCTGTTAAAAAAAAAACAAAGGAAGAATATACAATTGTACTAGAGGAATAGAAGCCATTTGAACCTGATTGGATAATATGCATATATATATATAAATACATATAAATATATATTTACAGTTTTATGTAAATAGGTTTCTGTTAAGACTTTATCTTATTTGTTCCTTTCTTTGCTTTTCAGTTTTTCTCTTGTTCTGTTTTTATTTCCGGCCCACCACAACTGATGCAATCAAACCCCTTTTTTTCTAAAAAATATTTTTATTTTGAGAAATTTTTAAAATTTTGGTTTTCAAGGAAATAAAAGAGGATTTTTAAAAGAAAACAGGCTGTGCCTTTACAAGCGTACGTGTCATCTTTCATGATATTAGGTCTGTCTGGTTATTTCTCCTCGGAGTGGTTTAGTTTTGGCTAAAAACGAAAGGAGGGCATTGCAAGAGGCTCCCTTATAAAAACAACAACCCAGAAGTTTAAGCAGAAAACATCAGCAAAAGAAAATGTTTTAGTTCAACCATTTTGGCAGGCTGTTTAAGAACAGGATGAGGTGGAATTGTCTTGTCTTTTCATCGTGCACACAACCACTTCCATCGACCCTGCTAAACCGAGAAATTTATAATTCGTTAGAGCTGGTTGCCTAAAGCAGGGGTCTCCAAACTTGGCAACTTTAAGACTTGTGGGCTTCAACTCTGAGAAGGCTGGAGATCCCTGGCCTAAACCATAGGAGCCTACTTAACACATAAGACTAAGGAGTTGTCATCTTTGATCCTACACAGCATCACTTTGAGCTGTGAAAGTTGAGTTTGGGAACCATCTGAGCCAAGAGTTCATCATCTCATGGCTACTTCAACAAGAAGTTCACCTTAGGGAACCTAATTTTTTCCCTTGGGTCCAAAATACGAAGAGTGGTTGCAGGAATTGGGTATGTCTAGTTTAATGAAAAGAAGGACTAGGGGGTGACATGATAGCAGTGTTCCAATAACTAAGGCAAGGGTCTTCAAACTTGGCAAGTTTAAGACTTGTGGACTTCAAACTCCCAGAATTCCTGAACTAACACGACTGGAGGAGGAATTCTGGGAGTTGAGGTTCACAAGTCTTAAACTTCCCAAGTTTGAAGACCCCTGTTCTAAGGGGTTGCCAGAGAGGAGAGAGTATTCTCCAAAGCAGCTGAAGGCAGGACAAGAAGCAATGGGTGGAAACTCATCAAGGAAACAACCTGGAATTAAGGAGAAACTTCCAGTCAGGACAATTAACCAGTGGAACAACTTGCCTCCGGAAGTTATGAGTGCTCCATCACTGGAGGTCTTTAAGAAGAGACTTGGACAGCTACTTGTTTGGAATGGTGTTAAGTTCTCTTGCCTGAGCAGGGGTTGGACTAGAAGACCTCCAAAGTCCCTTCCAACTCTGTTAAACAGTCTTGTATAAAATATACTCATATATAATCATAGGAGGGTTTACACGTTATGCAAAGCTGGCCATGTTGACTAAACATGTTTGCAGTTGGCATCTCAGCACCTCTGAAGAACATCAGATTGGGGAGCGTTGGTTGATCTTGAGGAACAAGCAGTTAGGCTCTTTCTTAGTCCACTTTGGAGGTCACTGTGACCTGGGGTGGGCTTCCAGAATGAAGCAGATGCTTCCCCACTGAGATATGGTCCATCAGTGAGTTCTACTAGCAAAGCACGCATGAGAACAAGAGGCACCCAGATTTCTCCTTCAGCGACAGTCCTGGAAGCCACGTGAGATGCCATCTTGAAACCGGCAGCCCTCAGCCTTCCAACATGGAACAAACCACTGCTCTCATATTCAGGGCCACCTATATTTGATAACCTTCAGATTTGAACAATTCACCCTCCCACCCTGCTTAATAAATTAAATAAAATACGTCTATAAAAGAAATAGAACCAGAGAGTTCATAAATACGGTTGGAGGACAGGAGAAGGGATGGCGGGGCACAGAATGAAGCATCTTTTCTAGGAGAGCTGAATAAGGCCAAAGTAGGTGTAGCCATAGTTGAAATCTACTCTGGAGATGTCCGTTACATTGACAAAGATGGTGTGGCCGGACTGGAGCTCCACAGCCCTGCTCAGGTGGATGGACTGCAAATCACACAGGTCCACTGCAGTGTTGTAAGTCCCAACACTCTTCATTAGCAGTTGATGTGTCTCCAACGGCAGGTCGAGATAGACCTGGACCTTGAACGTGAGCGGGGTATGCAGCTCTGGCTTGCTGCAAAAGGTGACTTGAGCATAAATGTAATACCGGCCGCCTTTGCTAATTGTAATTTTTCCATCCTGGTTGGAGAACACATCATCCTTTGGGGCATAGGTCGTATTCCTCCAGTGCAGAACTGTAGGGAGGAAGGTGAGAGGTTTCATTTATTCCATGTCAGCTCAATAAGGTAAGACCAGATTAAGAAACCAATGGCCTAGAAGTCCACTGTTATTTTTGGGTAAGGGACAACTACTTTCTGGCTTGGAATTCTGGGAGTTGAAGTCCATACATAGTATGTCCAGTCCATACATCATTGTCCAGTTTGAAAAGCTTTTGAGGGCTGAGGGTTTCTTCAACCGATGGGGAGGGCAGCCTGTCAACCCTGAAGCTGACCTGGCTGTGGCCGCTTTCTTTTCTGTAGCTTTTTCTACAGGGACTTTCCTTCACGTGGCTTCAGGCTTGACACAGCCTGGAGCTGAGGGTGAGGGGTGTAGAAATAGCTGGGGTTCTGCAGATAGAGACCCTGGGAAAATCCCCCAAAAAGTCTGCAGGAAAATCCCCCATCCTGTTTTCCTACCGATCAATCATTTGTTATTTGGGATCACAGGATCCACTCTCTCTCTCTTCCCCACCCCTGAGAATGGAGCTCAAAAGCAGGTTAGTGAAGGAATGTGGTTGCCTTGGAGGGAGTGGGGGGGTGAGGGACTGTGTGTGTGTGTGTGTGTGTGAGAGAGAGAGAGAACATCATCGCCAGCCCTCCAAATTTAGATTGGATCTCTCTCTCTCTCTCTCTCTCTCACCAATGTCTGCAAGCCACCATCAGTCAAAATTCATATTAGTGGTCCATGGGATTTAAAATTATGAGTTTGGTGGTCCCTGAGGTCCAAAAAGTTGGCGACCCCTGTTTGTCTGAGCTATTTTTCAAGTTACTCTCTCTTGGCCTGGGCTCAACCCCCTCTTATCTGACTCTTGCCTTGAAAGCAACTCTTTCTCCAACTCCACAAGACCAGAAAATAATGCCAGTTCTCACCTTTGCTCTGGCTACTCTTGCCTGTCAGGTGAATGCTTGCCCTTGCTTTGGATTACCTGCAATAAAAACAAAACAGCAGTCATTGAAAGTTTCTGCCTTTTGATCAAAATTCGTTAGCCAGATATAATGCTGCCTGACTTTTTAATTCACAATTTATGAAAAAGCTTCTCCCTTTTAATAAAATTTGTGAGCCGGAAAAGGTGCTACCCAGCTCTTAATTTTCAATTTAGTGGC
Organism: Naja naja; assembly: GCA_009733165.1. NCBI lineage: Eukaryota > Metazoa > Chordata > Lepidosauria > Squamata > Elapidae > Naja > Naja naja. Next base: position 23,195,470 of record CM019162.1, read on the forward strand.
TAGAATAAGGTTCCTTGCTCCGTGAACCCTTCATTGACTGGAGGATGGTCCGGAAAGGGAAAAGGCACTAGAAAAAACCAAAAAGAAGGGCTGAAAAAGTCAGAAATATGGCACAGCACGATCCAAATGAACTAATTTCCAAGTGAGGTTTGTACAGCTAGGGAGTTGCCAGTATTTGTGGAAATTTTCTCCACTGTTTTAGGGCCAAGATGCCTCCAGTAATGTAATTGTATTCATAACCAATATTCTGGTGCTAGTATTATGACTTCATAGCCTTTTAAAAACCATTTTTGGCAATGAAGTGTTAATGTGCCTTGAACCAACTGTGTGTGAAAGAGAGAGAAGTGGAGAAGAGAGAGAGGGAGGAGGAGGAGGGAGAGAGAGGGAGAGGGAGAGAGAGGAGAGAGAGAAAGAGAGAAAGAGTGAGGGAGAGAGAAAGAGGGGAAGAGAGAGAAAGAGAGAAAGGGGAGGGAGAGAGAGAGGGGGGAAAATGCTTTTTCAAAGTTGCAGAAACTTACCTGTTTGCATAGCTGGCTTTATTTGATCTGGAGCCTGTAGAAGACAAAGAAACTGTTTCATTTATACGATTTATAGAGGGTTTAAAAACATACACATTTAAAAAACAACAACAATTGGATGACCTGGGGAAACTTCTCAATAAATATTGTGGGGTTGCCACAATATTTATTGAGAAGTTTCCCCAGGTCATCCAATCTCTCCTAAACCTCAAAGCCTGAATTTGGCTTTACCATCAGAAGGTCAAACAAGGGAAGGAAAGGAGCCCACAGGGCAAGATTTTAAATAGCTCAACCAACGAACTGGACTTCTTATTTCAGGTCACCTACTGTGCCGCATTGAATGGGATTTCATATATTTCTATGCTCCTTCAATGATGCTGCATTTAAGAATCTTGGTGGTGCAGGCTGTTAAATGCCTAGCACTTAGTTCCAGCTGCCTGCAATTAGGGCAGGCTCGAATCCCACCAGGCTCAAGGTTGACTCAGCCTTCCATCCTCTCAGGGTAGGTAAATTGAGGACCCAAGATTGTTGGGGGCAATAAGCTGACCTTGTAAAAATGCCGCTTAGTAATAAGCAGGCATATACAATGGAATGAAGGCTATTGCTGAGCGCATTGGGTTGTGCTCCAAACATTATCAGCCGCCCTGAGTCTCCAGAGAAGGGCGGCATATAAATGTAATTTTAAAAAATAATAATAATAATCGCAAGCAGGGTTCAAGGCAGAGCAGCCCTGGTTGAAACCACAAAAGTCCCTCTTTTTCTTTCTTTCTTTTTCTTGCATTTTGGAGACCTCCGGTACTACAGACAGAGGGAGCAATTGCTCTTGGTTCCATATGAAATAAAATTATAACGTAATCCGAAATTTAAAAACCATGTCTTGACCTGGAGCAGAGGAGGTGAGTTAATCCAACTTCTTCTCCTGCCTGGGTCTTTGGAGCCACGACCTTTCATTTTTTTAAAAGATTATCTGGGGCAGCTCCTGCAGCTTAATCGGTTATTATTCTTAAATGACTTTGGGTTTTGCAAGACGAAACTGCTGGGTCAGGAAAACCTGTATGTCTCCCTTGCAGTCTCAGAATGAGCCCTCGAGCGTGAATAGAAACAGGGTGTGAAAACCCAAATGCTACTTACAAGAAGCCACTTTCTTTGCCTCTAAAAGTGCTTTTTTGCCTGTCTGTCTGAGTGTTTCTTTTTCCCCTCTTCTCTTTTAATATAAGCATCAACTTTTTCCCCTTACTTCCTCCCCAGATCTGGCTTACACAACCAGCCCTTTCCAAAATGACACATTTCTAGATGTCCCACTTTTTCCAATGGTTAACAGAATAACAGAATAACGGAAGTTGGAAGGGACCTCGAAGGTCATCTAGTCCAGTGGTCGCCAACCAATGGGCCGTGGACCAGTGGTGGTCCATGAGAAAATTTTGGTGGTCCACAGAGAAATGTCACCCCCAAAGCAATTAATCCAGGCTGCACAGGAACACAAGGGTGCACCACCCACATGGCCCGTGGGAACACAAGGCTTGCATCGCTTGCATTGTGAACAACATGAGGTAGTGAGGGGAAGGGGGGAAAAGCAGAGGGGGAGAACTTGCCCCATGTGCCCCATGCACCTGGCCTGGCCACTGGGTTGTTTCTTTCCACTTCTTTCTTCTTCTGCTTTTGGCTGCACGCAAGGAAAGCAGCAGAAGTCTTTCTTTCTCTCTCCCAAACTCCACCAGAAATGAGTCTTTGGGACCCTGCAAGGCCTCCTGATCCAAGAGGCTGCGCCAGCAAAGACTCATTTCTGGTGGAATTTGGGGGAGAGAAAGAAAGACTTATGCTGCTTCTGCTGCTTTCCTTGCACAAAGCCAAAAGTCTCTCTCTCCCTCTCTCTCTCTCTCTCCCTGAGAACGGAGCTGGAGATGGTATCCTGCAATCTCAAATAAAGAATGATCGATCGGTAGGAAAACGGGGTTGGGGAATTTTCCTGCAGACTTTTTTTGAGATTTTCCCAGGGTCTCTGGTCCGTGGAATTTAAACTTATATGGTCCCTGAGGTCTAAAAGGTTGGTGACCGCTGGGCTAGACCAACCTTCTGCTCAAGCAGGAGATCCCATAGTACCATCCCAGTCCAATGGCCATCCAGTTTCTTCTTAAAAACCTTCAGTGATGGAGCCCCCACAACTCCTGATGTGAAGCCTTTTCCCCTGGTTAATGGTTCTAACTGTCAGAATTTTTTTCCTCTTTGACAATAACAGAATAACAGAGTTGGAAGGGACCTTGGAGGTCTTCTAGTCCAACCCTTGCTCAGGCAGGAGAGCCTAGATAGACCATTTCAGACAAAGCGTTGTCCATTCACATTCAAAGCTTGGGAAGGATGAAAAGGACTGAGCAAACAACCCAAGGATGCTTTTAGGTCAAACTCGGGCACAGACAAAACTCAATCACCTTTTGGGAAGAAGAAAAATCCATCAGTTCTCGGAAGCTTTCTGAAATCTTCGCGCAATCTAGAAAGGAGATATCTTCGCCCTGCGGTTTCCAACAGCTCTGCACTCGTTTCAGGAACACGTAATCTTCGTGTAACGTCAGCTCGTTGCTCATCTATCAGGGGAAAACATCGCACATTAGAACCGTGGATGCAGCCTTGAATCGGCTCAATGAGTCAAATGGAACATTTCGTTATCATGTCAAAATGTCAGTGAGAGACTGGTACACGGAGTAAATGGCTTCCTGTTTGCTCACAAGGAATGCAACTGCATGCGCTTTTTAATTTAACATTCCTGCCATACAATAGATGGATGGATGA